>CM031592.1:14606131-14639024 GCA_018467065.1 Ephestia elutella | reverse complement strand
ACATGTATTTTAGATTTATATGTAAAGCTACTTAAAATTCAAAGTGAATATAAACAGCCTGCTATATAGGTACCTAATTGCTTTCTAAACAGCATAGATCCCGCTTAAAGCTCTGTGTGCATATTTCAGTAACAGTGAGTAGCTTTGAAGAAGCGGTCATGGAGTTTCGAACTAGAGTCTGTTCTAAATGTTAGTTCTAGTCTAGAACTTCTAGACAGTAAAATTAGACTCCTTCTACTTCATCAGAGTAACAACTTTGTTGTGGTTGGATTTGAACGTTTGGTTAATTTACTCTTTGGAGCAGTTTCTTAAACTTCCTTTGGGACCTGTATGCAATTGCTTTGCATAAAAGTTGGTAAAGGGAACATTTAAGATCAGGTTTTATTAGTTTTATTTTTGTGTAATCATAGTACCCTCTGCTATGTAACCTAGTTTTAAAAATGTTTATTTTATTGGATTTGTATATAACTTGGTACTGATTTTATATACTTAGCTAAAAAATAAAATATATTTTTTAGGGATACAGGAATCTGGATAAGTGCAGTATTATTAATTTCGTCAGCTTATCTTTATTGCGTAATATAGTGTATTTAGGGCTTGAAGAGCTATAACTATCATTTTTTATTCCGTAAATTGTATTATATCCTATAATTGTAGTCGCTAAGGTTTGCTTAATAAACCTAAATTTAAAAAAATGCCAGCAAAATTAGTTTGCAAAAAAGTCTAGCTAAACCTAATTGGCTTCTTGCAAAGTGAATTTACCTACCGGTAATCCTAATTCAGTATATTTGCTTTATTAAAAAAACAAACAGAACGAAATATTGCTCTGCTTCGCCGTAACTTAGCGGCATTAATTAAGTTATTATGTTTTTTGAAAATAAACAGACGAAAGTTATTAGGTCACGCATGGGCTATAAGCCGCTGTCGTCAGCTGTACTTCTGTTTTTTGGTAATAAGAAATTAATATCGTAAAGTAAATGTGAAGATAAGTACAGGTGTAATATTAAAAATTTACTGTCTGTATCTTTTTTTATAACCATAGGGCTGCAAACGAAAGGCAAGCGGGTCACCTGATGGTAAGCGATCACGCGCTGCCCATGGACTACTGCAACACCAGGGGTATTACAAGAGTGTTGCCGGCCTTTCAAGAAGACATAGACTCGAAGGTTCCTATATCGTATCTAATAGAGGTTCCTTCTATTATGGTTGAGCTTTGCGATGGCTGACCCTCGCGTCAACTCGTGAACGGGTGTTGCCAGGGGGAACTGGTCTGCTCGATTCTGATTCGACTTTTTTTTTATTTTTTGTTCTTAACCATTTCATTGTGGTTACTCGATCACAAACACGTTTTATTATATTTATATTTGTTTCTTATATTTTATTTTATTTTTGACTGTACACAATCTAGTGTATGTATAGAGTTAATAAATAGCCTCTGGCATGTTAGGCGACCAAGACTGTTTCATGATTTTTTTCGGCATTTCTTCTCAGCAGTGGTCGTTCCGAAATGCTAGTAGTTTGTAGCTTTGAGACATAATATATAATAATAAATAATTAGTTTTCGACGTCAAAAAGAGCCTTCTTTGAAGGCCAAGTTTCAATAAAAATTTTGACTTTGACTTTAGATATTTGTTGTATTGATGAGAATGAAAATCACAGGCAAAGAAAAATTTTCATTCGACATCCGATGAGACGACCAAAAATCACTTGTCTCGTCTAATTAGGCCATCATATTTTACTTGGGTCGTTTTTCTGAAGTCTTCTAAAGGAATCTAGATTACTTAACATCGCCATCTATCGACAGCAGCAGTGATTTATTTAAGTACTAGCTTTTGCCCGCGGCTTCGCCCGCGTGAATTTCCCACGGGAACAGTGCTTTTTCCCGGGATAAAAAGTAACCTATGTGCTATTCCAGGTCATTATCTACCTCTGTACCAAATTTCATCGAAATCCGTCCAGTAGATTTTGCGTGATTGAGTAACAAACATCCTCACAAACTCACAAACTCACAAATTCACAAACTCACAAACTCACAAACTCACATCCAAACTTTCGCATTTATAATATTAGTATAATAATAATAATAATAATAATATCGTTTATTTCTCTCTTACAAGGGCGTACATTCACTTATTACAGTCTTGTTCACCCTTGGTTAGAGACTAGCTCCTGAAATAGGTTCCTATGGGAACCTGTGCTACAGGTAGCTAGGCCCCTCCCTCGGTTTACATTTGGTATTTTGATGCCATTTAGTGGACACAAAAGTTGGTAAAATCCTGTAAGACATTAATGAAGATAAAAATTAGTAAAAATAAATCCTTATAAAATGTTATTCCTAAGTATGGGTAAGAAAGAGTGGGAAAGCATATAAATTATGATATTGGTAAGCTTTAATGAGTGGGAGTGCGCGTGGCAGGAGAGTGTGAGGAGTGTGTGAGAAGGTTATGTGTAATAAGGTGTGTGTGTGTGTTTGTATGGATAACGAGTAGGGAGTTAGGCTTGTCAGGGGATAGAGGCGGCTCAGGGGTCATATTCGGTGACGAGTAGTAGAGGGAAATTCCATAGGGGTCTGTGTGTCATTATTTTATTTTATATGTCAGGTCTAAGTAGGTCTTCTGTAGTAGTGTAGTCTAGGGTTTTAAGATATTGGACGACTGTGGTTTTGCATGAATATTTGTGGAGATGGTAGATATTAAGTTTTCTGTGTAATTGGTTGTAGAGGTACGGTCCGAGGTAGCAGTAGAAGTGGTGGGAGGTTGCTGTTCTCATCACGCGAGAGGGGCAGACAGGTTTTCTTCTACGAGCGCCAGTTACAAGCTTTGGATCAAATTGTAGCTGGGAGTGTTGCTTTGGGATAGTGTAAAGCACGAAAGATTGCCTAACAGTAAGTACGTCCCAGAGCTTGTAAAAGTTCTGTCGTTGGATGATCAAAAGGTAGGCCTGCGGCAGCACTTCTTCGTATTGCTCGTTGAGCTCTTTCTACTTCAATGAGATTGGTTTTTTTTAGCAGTTGCCTCCCACGATGTGATGCAATATATTACAAGCGACTGACATAAAGCATTATATACCATCTTGATTACCTTGTCGTCCAGCTTGGCTTATATCTTAGAGGATTTTGAATATGTATATAAGCTTTCTCCCAGCCTTGATGCTAGTGATTCTGAGTGTAGGGCAAATGTTGAGTGTGTGGTCTATTATAACCCCTAGGTATTTAAGGCTTTTAGTTCTTTGGAGAGGGAGGGCAGAAGCAATTTAAGTGGCTTTGGGAACATGAGTGAGAAAATATATTTAGGTTGTCAGGTGTGTAGTAAATTTGATTTTAGGGCTAAAGGAGAATGTATTTGGTGTAATTGTTGACATTTAGGGTAAGAAGGTTGTCTGTTAGCCATTTTTTCAACCTTGTTAAAATCCCTCTTGAGCTTTGAGGAAAGTGTCCTCCCGAGGTGTCACCCTTAAAAGAATAGAGCAGTGTCATCGGCGAAAGTGATAATTTTCCCATCCTGCGGTTGAAGCCGACAAGGAGGCTGTCGATGTAGATAACAAGAAAAGAGGGTGGGGGAGACTATGCTGCCTTGCGGTACACCAAAGGTAAGAGGAGGTTTCATCGCTCGTAATCCATTGCCCTATTCTGGTGCATTGTGTTGCTGTCCGTTAGGGAAGTCTGTAAAAAGTTTGAGGGGGAATCGCCTCGAGACTCCTATGCATTCAAGGTTTAGCCAGAAGGTGGGGAATGGACACTGTGTCGAAGGCCTTTGTAGAAATCGAGAAAGAGAGGGTAACGCACTTCTTTTTGCCATCCAGAGAAGGGTAATGATGGAGTGGACCAGGTCCTGGACGGCGTCGCTGAAGTAGACTTTCCAGCACTTTGACCAAGCCGTACTGTGATGTAGCCAGAGAGTTTGTTTGACTCGAGGTATTTGGTTAGCCTGTCGTTCATTATCCCGTTCAAAAGGATTTTGGATAAGAGCCGGTAATATGGAAATTGGTCTAAAATTGTCAACTCGGTCTTTGTCACCGTTTTTGTGGATGGGTTTAATAAGAGCCCTTTTGAAGGCTGTAGGAAATACGCCTTGCGATATCGATAGATTGCAGATGTGTGTGATTGGTTTTGTGAGCAGCTGTGCATATCTCTTAATGATCTTAGTTGAAATTTTGTCCAAGCCGACTGCACATCTATCTTTTAGGCCCATGATGATATGGAAGACATCATCTTCTAGTACGGGGGTCATTTGCAAGCTGTGTAGAGAAGTGGGAGATGGTTGTAGGGGGATGTTAAGATCATTGGCGTGGGGTGATATCTCTCTGGCAAGGTTTCTACCAATATCTGCAAAGTATTTGTTAACAGTGTTTACGCTGTCTTTTGAGTCCTTATTATTGGAGATAAGTGAGTGTGAGTGATCAGGAGTACGTTTAGAGCCGCTTATGGTTTTGATGACGTCCCAAAGTTGCTTTTGGCTATTTCGTGCGCTTTCTATTTGTTGTCTTTCGTACATTCTTTTTGCCTTTTTAAGTATTGTGGAACAGTAGTTTCTGTAGCGTTTGTATGTGGTAGTTATAATTTCATTTTTTGGATCCTTCTTGTGTTTTTTGTGTAAGTTGTCCCTGTTTTTTATGCATCGTAGGAGACCTTTGGTTATCCAAGGTTTTTGGACGAATGACCTCTTTGGAGTCCTTTTTGTTTTCGTGCAATTTTTTATGGCGGATGATAGTGTGTCTATAAGTAGGTTGGTAGCAATGTTTGTGTCTGTGCATAGGAGAATTGGGAGAAATCAGTTTCACACATCGTTTGGTCTAGAGTTTCAAGGTCAAGTTGGTGTTTAGTGTCGTTCCTTAGGGGAGGTTGCGCTTTAGATTGAGACTGAAGGCCACTGTATAGTGATCGGTTAGGGTTGAATTGATGACCAGGCACGATGCGTCCAGTTTGGTTTTTATCATCATGTGGTCGTAGCAGGTACGGCCGTGTGTGGGAAGGATATGTCCGGGGAGCAAAGCATGAGTGGCTAACATGTTCAGGTAGTCATAGTGTTTTTTTTGGGGGTTGTTGGGTACCAAGTCAATGTTAATGTCACCGCATAGAATTATATTTTGAAAGGTTTTTAGTTTCGAAAGGGTATGGTCAAGCGAATTTAAGAAGTTAGTGATGTCACTATTGGCAGGTGGTCGGTATATTCCCACAACGCAAGTAGTCTTGTTTATTTTTAAAATAAGGCAGTTGGCATCTTCGACTTTGGGCTCTTCGGCCGTTGCGTGCAGCAGCTTGTTGTAGTAAATGGTGACTCCTT
Organism: Ephestia elutella; assembly: GCA_018467065.1. Lineage (NCBI taxonomy): Eukaryota > Metazoa > Arthropoda > Insecta > Lepidoptera > Pyralidae > Ephestia > Ephestia elutella. The sequence goes on along the minus strand of CM031592.1, from coordinate 14,633,742 downwards.
CGTTTTGTGTCTTATTTTGTGTGGTTGTGACTTGGATGTAGTTAGGTAATTCTGGTACTTGTTTTGTCCCGGAGTAGCCAACATTCAGATAAAACAATTATATCCCAAGGAGTTTCTGAAGATTGTAGAAGAGCTGTAAAACCTGGCATATTACAGTTAATACTGCGGATATTTTGGGATATAATGTTCAAGGTTTGATTGTTTCCGGAAATATGGTCTTTAATTTCGTCCGTGCCGCACTCTATGACCCGAGCCAGTGACAGAGAGTCCAGATCCTGGGCTATAGATTCAATATTATCCATGTAATTTTTTTATGTAATATATGAAATAATTCTTTTTATTGTCACGGAACTCACGTGACAATAATAATGGTGGGTAAGTAGATTTTTTGATAGTCCGGATCTGGATTTACTCCGCTTTTTTTGGTATGTATTGTGTGTGTTTTGGTGTCTGTGGAAGTGTGGGTGAAAGTTGTAAGATAATGTAAGGTAAATAATTGAATGTGATAAGTGGGCTTTCCATAAAGTTTTTAACAATCAAAATGGCTATGAAATATATTGCAGGCAAAAATAGTTTAATTAAGCGTTTAGCAAAAGCTGGTAGCAGATAATATTTAAGTAAAGGTATAAAAAAGAAGTATAAGAATAAAAGAAGCGGCCATGAGGACGCCGCTGGGACTAGTCACAAAGCGATGTTTGAGAGTTGGTCTTCTTCTTGGATAAGGATCGGTTTATCGGCTTCTTCTTTCTTCACGTAGACCTTTCCGAAGGAGGTCCACGCCGTGGCCAGATTTTGGTTTTTGACTTCTTCTCTTGCTAAGTAGTAAAGGTGCCTGGTTTTGCCAGTCAGAGACTCAGATATGAAGATGGTATGCTGGGGCCCAGGAAGCTTGAGCTGCTCTGTGTTCAGGGTCGGTTCCCCTTTCTGTCTATGTTCCTTATTATAAGATTTGTAAGCTGAGATAAGCGATTCTTTTCGGACGGCGGTGGTGAGGTCCACCACTATGGTATTGGACTTTGCTCTGTGTATGTTGTTTATCTCTGTCTCGGTTATCGTTTTTTGCATACCTAAAGTCGTCGAGATCTCTTTAACAATGTTTATTAGGACCTCTTTGTTTTCGTCTTTTTGTTTTGGTAAGTTACGTATTTCTAAAGAGGAACCAAGGTTACGTTTTTCGAGAGATTCGACTTTGTTTTTTAGGGTGGTAATCTCGCTTTTGTACAGTTGGTTTTCTTTTTCCAGGACATTTATTTTAGTCTTCATTTCTTCGTGGTTCTCTGACATGCTTGTTATCGTTTCTTTTATGTCTTGGTTTTGTTGTAGGATGGTAAGTAAAGTGTTATTAATAGTATCAAATTTATCTTCAAACATATTTATTAATTCAGATATGTTAGACGTTGGTTGGGATGTCGTGTCTTCGTGGGTGCGTTTATATCGCTTTGTAATGTTAAAGTAAAGATCTTCAGTGCGAGAGCTGTTCGCCGTGTTGAGTGCGGAGTCTGAATTATAATGCTCCAAATTAGTTATGTTAGTATGCGGTCCGCTGCGCGGTGAGCGTTGCGCCGACATTACTTGTGTTATTGTGTGGCGATCTAGGCCTAAATGATCCGACGGCCGGCGATAGCTGTTGGGGGGCGTGGCTTGCGTAGGCGCGGCTTTGTAGCAAGGTGGGCGGCTGTAGCGTGGATTTACCGATAGCGGGAGGTGCAAGTTATTGGTTAGTAGCTGCCGCTTACGGCGTGCGTGCGCTTGCGCTGTATACTTATCTCTTTTCCTCAACGGGTATGTCCTTTTCTTTTCGCTGAGGTAACAGCTGCTCAGATATGCACTCCTGGTACTCGCGCGAATTATTCACTGTATTTGTACAGGATTTTAATATTTTAATAAATAAAATAATACTGGCACCGAAAACACGTCTGCACTGTATCGCATCCGAGGGGGAAGGGGGTATGGATAGCAAACCTGGTCCTTTCAATCAATCAAAAATCAAAACTATCCTAATCCTAACTAATATTATAAATGCGAAAGAGAGTTTGTTTGTTTGTTACCTCTTTACGCTACCAACCAATATTCCTGAAATTTTGCATACTTTTAGTTAGATGTACTGAGAAGGACATAGGATACTTTCATCCCGAGAAAATCACTGTTCCTGTTTGTAATAAAATCTATGTTGTTTTGTCCGTTCGCCGCCGTAATATTCTAGCGCGTGCGGTAGTTTCATATTAGTAGCGTCGTCGCCCGCTCGGCCGGCGTCGGCAGTCGCGAGCGACCATTTTGAATTCAGTATTGTTTGGACATCGCGCGGGGAGGCCGCGCCGCATGAAATTGCTCGCGTGAATGGCATGGCGGACGGCCGCCATTTGTCCTGACATATCGGTTTGATTTTAATACGCGGAGAGGTCTCGCGTCTTTTGCTTGTTAACTAGTTTGAGTTATATTTGTGAATTTCCTGTTTGTTAAATAACTATTGAACATTTGTGTTTGTGAAACCTTTTACTTTGACTGTTTCTTGTGAGATGCGAAACGTGGCTGCCTGGGGACGCCGAAATCTGTTGCCGAGTGGAACTGCTAGACGGATCAGGTATTTTTTCTGGGGATTGAGATCTCATGGGGTAGGTTGGGTGATTTAGGGAACAACCCCTCCTCTTCCGAAGACACTCGAAGTTGGATCCGAAGATTAAGAAGATTCAGTTTGGTAAGTGGTTTGAATTGTAGTTATTAAATTAGGTTAGTATATAGGGCCCCGTAGCTCCCTATATAAGCTACGGTGGTAGCAGACTGCGTATAGGTTAGGTTAGATTCTAGTCGGACAAACGTGGTGTCGCGTGGAGATTTTTTCCCGGTACTTATTTTTACCGGTGGTTTTTTCCCGGTGAAGTTCCGGTACAGAATTCTTCCCGCCGCTTCGTTTGTCCGGATTCTCTGCGCACATTTTCTGGTAGCAGAGCGTAGTTTATCTACCCTCTATTTGTTCGTTTGTAAAAAATAATTAATTGTTTGTAAAAATTATTAGATTTTTCTTAGTTTGTTTGTATAAGAATATTTGTAACCTTTTTTGTATTTGTTTGCGGTTTGTACCGTGCGTTCCGGGTTTGTGCCATTCTCATACCTACCGCGGTTCTTCGTGTAGTTGTTTGATTTTGTTGTTTTTTATTTACCTTTTGTTATTTTTTGCTTGTGACTTGACGCGATGGCGAAGGTCCCCAATGCTAAGGCGACACTCGCCAACGAATTGAGATGGTTTGTGACGGCCGGTGGACTCCTGTCCCGGAAGGACAGGGAGGCCGCTATACTGGAAAGAGCGGATCAGCTCCGCTCACGATTGAACAACGCGGAAGCGGCCATGGCGGCGCTTACCGAAGCCGACCTTACCCCGGAGGTCTACGCAGGTCACGTGGCGGACCTGGACCAGATCCTGAGTCTGCACGATGACATCGTGGAGGCGGCGGCCGCAATAAGGGCGAGACAGGCTGGCGGACCAGCCCCTCGCACACCTGTTTGACAGGAAGGACCAGCGGTTACTGGTCGGCTCCCCACCCTTCAGCTGTCCCACTTTGGGGGTAGGATGGAGGAGTGGGTGGCATATAAAAATATGTTTGAGTCCCTGGTCGTAGCACGACAGGATTTGTCGAAGGCCCAGAAGATGGCCTACCTCCTCTCCACTCTGGAGGATGAAGCGCGGTCGCTCATCCAGCACCTCCGGGTGGAGGACGACCAGTACGATACGGCTTGGGAGTTATTGAACTCCCGCTACCAAAATTTACGTTTGTTAGCGGATGCGCACGCCGCACAGTTGATGGCCCTGCCCAAGGTGGCCAACAGGGCACAGTTGCGCCTGCAGTTGCTCACGCCCGTTACAGTGGCCTGTAACGCGCTCCGCACACTGGGGCTGCCGGTGGACCAATGGTCCTTTTTGCTGGTGCACATTGTATTGGGCAAATTACCCAATGACATCCGCTCGCGATTTGAGCGCGAGAATGCGGAACGGGATAGCACCACCCTACCAACATTCACTGACTTGGTGAAGTTTTTGGAGTTTGAGGCACGGGCGGCTGAGAATACCATGACGGACTCAGCGCCATCCAGAGCGCCTGAACGTAGGCCCCAACAGGGACGGCAACCGCCACCGCGTGGAGCTGGTGTGCGGGTTGCACACACGGCAGCAGTCGCGGGGGACGCGGACTGCCTGCAATGTGGCCGGATGGGCCACAGCCTGCTGCAATGCAGGGACTGGCAGAGACTGCCAGTACAAGATCGGCGCCGCATGGCAAGGCGGCATGAACTTTGCTTTTACTGTTTGGGCAGTCACTATGCACGTGACTGTCCCAGAGCCATACCATGCAGTGCATGCCGTGGGCTGCACCACGTGATGCTCTGCATGAACCGGAACGGGGATGGCCCCCGGTTGTTGAGGCAGGGGTCCCCTATGGGCGCGGGGCGCTCCTGCGCGAAGCCCTCCACCATCGGACGGAGGACGCGGCTTCGCTCGTCGCACCCCCCCTCGGGAGGGGGGTCGCGTACCGGCGCGGGTCTTGGCGGACCGGGACCACGCGCCCCAAGGTCGTGGCCAGTATGTGGCTGGCCAGGCCCCGGATAGGGCCCCCATGGGCGGGGGCCCTAGATCGGACGTGAGAGTGGGGACACCCCACTCCACGCGGGTTACCAATACCCAACACATGCAGCCGCAGCGGTTTTCTCCGCCGCTGCACGAGTACCCACGGCTGGAGTACCACCCGCCGTACCATATGTATGGCCGGGCCGCGGGTTATGCCCCCCCTCAGATGGGGATGTGCACTCGCCCGCCAGATTATCCGGGTCAGTGGCGCGCCCCTGGTTTGGAGAGAGTGGGGAGCCCGTAACTAGCTTGCTCCCTTGCTGGGACAGAGCCGCGGACGGTTCTGCTCCCTACCGCGGTGGTCCGCGTATGGGGTCGAGGGGGAAGCCATTAATTTGAGAGCTCTGTTGGACTCAGGGGCTCAAAGCAGTTTGGTTACCACTCGAGTGGCACGCCAGTTAGGTTTAGTCGTGGAAGACTCGCCTGTGCCACTTCTTGGAGTTGGTGGCATACAAGTGAAGGGTCTGACGGGCCAGACATTTGTCACCTTTTCTTCGCTGCAGTCCTCCACAATGAGGATCACGACTTCGGCTATGGTAATGGATACCATTGCGGGTTGGCACCCCTCGACAGACATACCGCTGGGTGTGTTGTCTTTGGTTTCGGGTCTGGATTTGGCCGACCCCTTTGTCTTTCATCCCGGCCCAGTGGATTTGCTCCTGGGCTCGGACGTATTGGGTTGGATTTTGTTGGGTACACAGAAGGCTCTGGGTTCGTCTTCACTGATGGCAGTGTCTACGATTTTTGGTTTTGCCCTGATGGGCCCTGTGTTTGATAATGGCACCGCGGAGGAGCCACCGGTTGTCGCATCAGCGTCCTTGGCCAAGACCATGCAAAGGTTTTGGGAGGTGGAGGAGCCACCTATGAGTTCCAGGATGGATCCGGAACACGCTGAGTGCGAAGCCCTTTTTCGATCGACCACGGAGAGGTTGCCCTCCGGTCGGTTTGTAACTAGGTTACCCTTTGTTGCCTCTCGTCCTAGCCTAGGGCAAAGTAGGGCGCTTGCGGAGAAACGACTGCTGTCCATGGAGCGACGCATGCAGCGTGACCACGTACTTCGCGATAAATATATTGAATTTATGCGCGAGTACGAGGATTTGGGTCACATGTCTCCGGCTCGAGTTGATTGGAGCTCAACTGAGCATTATTTTTTGCCCCACCACGCGGTGGTGAAGGCCTCAACAGGCAAATTGAGGACCGTCTTCGATGGGTCCGCACCCACTTCGAACGGGGTTTCGTTGAATCTGTGTTTGCATTCGGGTCCCAAATTGCATAGGGACATAATTGACATCATCTTGAACTTTAGAAGACATCAAGTGGTTTGGTGCGGACATCCGGATGATGTTCCGCCAGACAGTCATACATCCTGAGGACAGGCGATTCCAGTTGATACTCTGGCGTGAGCGCCCTGAGGATCCTGTGACGGTGTATGAACTCAACACAAACACGTATGGTTTGAAATCTAGTCCCTATATCGCCATCAGATCATTGCTTGAATTGGCAGAGCGGGAACGGATCCGCTTTCCCCGTGGGGGCTTCCGTGCTGTCACGTGACTTGTATGTTGATGACGTGTGCACCGGAGCCCAAAGTATTGAGGAGGCCCTCCTACTGCAGGACGAATTGATTGAAATATTGAAGACAGGTGGCTACGAGCTACGTAAGTGGTTGTCTAATGAGCCTAAAGTTCTAGAAGGGATCCCGGAGGATCACCAACAGAACCCTCACCTGTTTGAGGATGTGGATGATCCCAACAGGATAGCGGTGCTGGGCATGCAGTACCAGCCGCTAACCGATATTTTTACATTCCAAGTGGACTTGGAAATACCAAAGGTCTGGACTAAGAGAACGGTGTTGTCCGTAATAGCCCGTATGTTTGATCCAAGCGGTTGGATCAGTCCAGTGATATTCTCTGCAAAGTGTCTTCTTCAGAGACTTTGGACTTTGGGCGTCTCGTGGGACGAGCCGCTGTTTGGCTCTCCATTGGATGATTGGCTCGAGTTGTTTTCATCGATTAAGGAAGTCAATCGGATTGCCTTGCCTCGTCGAATATTGCCCCCGGGAAATATCGAGCCAGCCTGCATGGCTTTTGTGACGCGTCGGAGCGAGGCTACGCCGCGTCAGTCTATATGCGGACAGTTGACGCCGATGGCCGGGTCAATGTCTCGCTTTTGTTAGGGAAGAGCAAGGTCGCCCCCATCAGGACTAGGCTGACTATTCCCAAGCTTGAGTTGAGTGGAGCTCACCTTCTCTCTAAATTGTTGCATCACGTTGCCAGTGAGCTGGCGGCCACGGTCGAGATACGAGACATCTTCGCCTGGTCGGATAGCCAGGTCGCGCTTGCATGGTTGCGCGCGGCCCCACATACCTTGGAGGTTTTTGTTGGAAACAGGGTTTCCCAAATCCAGAATATCGGAATTGATATAACATGGAGACATGTGCCGGGAGAGCTTAACCCAGCGGACTGTGCTTCCCGAGGTTGTACGGCACCAGAATTGGTGTCACACCCGCTCTGGTGGGGCCCAGAGTGGCTGATGGGATCAGAAACTTCTTGGCCTGTCTGTCAGACAGATGTTACTTCTTTGAGTTTGACTGGGCTCCGTGTACATGCTGTAGTCGCTGAGACGACGTCGGAGCCGGATTGGCTACTTGCTCGGTATAGTAGCTTGGATAAGCTTCTGGGTGTTACCAGTTGGATTAAGCGTTTCATACATAATTGTAGAAACCCACAGGCAAAGCGGTTGGAGCCGATTGCAGGTGCAGAAGAGCGCCGGAGCGCATTGTTGCATTGGGTCCGTGTCGTGCAGACCGGACGGTTTGAGTCAGAGCTTCGTATTTTGCGCGACGGACGCGCAAAGTTGAAGGGCGCGGTCGCTCGTTTGAACCCGTACATCGACTCGGATGGGCTTCTTCGGGTTGGAGGCAGGCTCCGGAAGGCGGATCTTCCATATGAGACTCGCCATCCTCTGTTGTTGCCCAAGGGCGGACCCTTGGTGCAGCTTTTGGTGTCTGATCGACACATTCGTAACGCCCATGCTGGGTGCAATGCTTTGTTGGCTATTTTGCAACGCGAATTTTGGATATTGTCTGCCCGAAGAGCAATCCGTAGTGTTCTGTTTCGATGTATTGCATGTTATAGGTTGAAGGCATCCACGATGCAACCACAGATGGGTGATTTGCCCGCTGATCGAATCCGACCTTCGAGACCGTTTGACGGCGTTGGAACCGATTTTGCCGGTCCCTTTTCGATCAAGGCTTCTCCCTTTCGTAATGCCCGTATTGTGAAGGAGCTATTTGTGTGTATTTGTTTGTTTGGCCACCAAGGCTGTCCATTTGGAGGTGGTATCGGCTCTGACTACGGAGGCCTTCGTCGCCGCGTTGGATCGCTTTGTTTCGCGTCGAGGTCTACCTTCCTTATTAGGTCTGATAATGGCACAAACTATAAAGGGAACTGTAAATTATCTTAAGGATGTTTCTGTGTTTATTGATAAAAATTGTACTAGTTTAAGTCAAATTGCTGCCCAAAGGGGAATAACCTGGAAGTTTAGTCCCCCAAGTTGCCCCCATTGGGGAGGGATTTTTGAAGCGGCTGTGAAATCCGCAAAGACCCACCTCCGCCGCATTATCGGAGAAACGGCTCTAACTTTTGAAGAAGAGCTGGCCACACAGTGTTTTGTAAAGTTGAGGCGGTCCTCAACTCTCGTCCTCTCTGTCCGCTATCTCCAGATCCAAATGACTTGGAAGCTCTCACCCCTGGTCATTTTTTGGTGGGAGGGCCGTTGAATGCCCTGCCCGAATACTCGTGGAAGGATGAACGCGTATATCGGTTGTCGCGTTTTCAAATGTTGCAGCAAATGAGCCAGGACTTTTGGCGTCGCTGGTCGCTTGAATATTTGCATTTGCTGCAGCAAAGAGTGAAGTGGACAGACAGGACTGAGCCTCCCAGGGAGGGTGATTTAGTATTGTTAAAAGAGGCAAATTTGCCCTCATTGCTTTGGCGACGAGCTCGCATATTACGTTTGATTCTTGGCGGAGATGGCACTCCGCGTGTGGCTGAGGTGTTGGTCGACGGTTCGATTTTGAGGAGAGCTGTGACCTCTCTCGCCCGCCTTCCCGTAGAGTAAGCTAGCGGTCTGCTTCTCCAGACCGGGACGGGGGATGTTTGTAATAAAATCTATGTTGTTTTTGTCCGTTCGCCGCCGTAATATTCTAGCGCGTGCGGTAGTTTCATATTAGTAGCGTCGTCGCCCGCTCGGCCGGCGTCGGCAGTCGCGAGCGACCATTTTGAATTCAGTATTGTTTGGACATCGCGCGGGGAGGCCGCGCCGCATGAAATTGCTCGCGTGAATGGCATGGCGGACGGCCGCCATTTGTCCTGGCATATCGGTTTTGATTTTAATACGCGGAGAGGTCTCGCGTCTTTTTGCTTGTTAACTAGTTTGAGTTATATTTGTGAATTTCCTGTTTGTTAAATAACTATTGAACATTTGTGTTTGTGAAACCTTTTACTTTGACTGTTTCTTGTGAGATGCGAAACGTGGCTGCCTGGGGACGCCGAAATCTGTTGCCGAGTGGAACTGCTAGACGGATCAGGTATTTTTCTGGGATTGAGATCTCATGGGGTAGGTTGGGTGATTTAGGGAACAACCCCCTCCTCTTCCGAAGACACTCGAAGTTGGATCCGAAGATTAAGAAGATTCAGTTTGGTAAGTGGTTTGAATTGTAGTTATTAAATTAGGTTAGTATATAGGGCCCCGTAGCTCCCTATATAAGCTACGGTGGTAGCAGACTGCGTATAGGTTAGGTTAGATTCTAGTCGGACAAGCGTGGAGTCGCGTGGAGATTTTTTCCCGGTACTTATTTTTACCGGTGGTTTTTTCCCGGTGAAGTTCCGGTACAGAATTCTTCCCGCCGCTTCGTTTGTCCGGATTCTCTGCGCACAGTTCCCGTGGGAAATTTATGCAGGCGAAGCCGGGGGCTAACGCTAGTACTATATATATATAAACTCCAGCGAGTTATTCAATACAAACTAGAGTACGGTTACGCCACAGTTTATCGCAGCGGAGCCGGTATCTGGAGCTCTGTTCCGCTGAATTAAATGCAGCATAGTAGGAACTTCTTTTACAAGCACATGTATCAAAAACGTTTATTATTGTGGATATGCCCCAATTATTGAGATTCACCGATCATTTTTATCGATCCTCGAACAACTTTTACGTTTTCTGTGTATTATAATGGTCACAATAATGTTCAAATTTTTGCCGTTACCTAGTCGAAAATGGTATAAAATTAAACAAAAAAATCTAACTCGTCGCTATTTATTATCATCCCAGCTCCAGGTTTATACTTTGTGGGAAAATTGGGATACAAAGTTTTATTAAAAATCCGCTCAGTGGTTGAGGCATGATTGAGTACCTATCTAGCAAACATATATACATACACACACAAACGACATTAAACATTAGATATACAGTGATATACAAGGATATACAGTGAAATATAGTGATTAATTGAATACCACGTACCCCCGATAAATAACTCCTTCCAATAAAAAATCACCCTGTATAGAGTAAGACAAGATGTCTGTCCCTTAACAAATTACAAACGTAGATGTCGTGCCTCAGTTGTGTCTCAAAAGCCAAAGAAATCGTAATAAAACATAGAAGTCTTACAGAGGTCTTGTCACTTTATTTCAATTTCTTTGGCTCTTGAGACACGACATTTACGTTTGTAATTCGCTCCCGACCCGTGGTCCAACCGCTATGTCCAACAAGTTGTACCACGAGTAAGTAACATTATCCGTGGTCCAACCATGGATAATGTTACTTACCCGTGGTACAACTGGTTGGAACATGGAGAATTAAATTTATCAATGGTCCAACAATAACATGTTTATTTACCCGTGGTCTAACTAATCGGCCCCCTGGTCGTTCGCAACGGTGTGAGTGCGGCCGGTTGCTCCCGGTTCCTGTCTCCCACGGTCCCACCTCGCCTTCCGCATTTCGTCTCAGTATGAACGCCGCTTTTTGTCTCCCTAGAGAACTCGCGAACGTGTTTGTGACGCCATCGTACTAAGAAAATAAAAATAAAGACGGAAAAATTCCACCTATTATCGCTTTGTATTAGGAAGATGTAGGTGAATATAGTTACGTCCAGACAAAATCTTAGTTTCAGAGTTGTCTTGAATGGTGACCTCATTGAACCAGTGAGTGTAGTACGATTTCTGGTAGTCCATTTAGATGAACTCTTAAGCTGGAAGAATGAGCTGTCCAATATTAGGAATTCACTAAATTCGGCCTGTTATGCGCTCAGAAGCCTACTTGATGAAATACCCATACAACAGCTTAAATTGGTATTTTGCCTTAGTTGAGTCGAAAATTCGTTACAGCATAATGTTTTGGGGAAACAGCTATGATTATAATATTGAATCAGCTTTCATAGCTCAAAAAAGAGCCATACGAATTATAGTTCGCATTTCGCAATATGAGTCATGCAAAAGACACTATAAAGAGTTAGGGACTTTAACAGTGCCGTCACTTTACATATTGGTACTATTACAAAATTTTGTAAAATATGTGAAAATTAATGAAACTGAACAGCAGAGGCAAGCTAGAGAAGACACGCGTAGAAGACATTTTCAGCATAATTTTGTTCCCAGACTTGTTGTAGCTAGTCATGGTACCCGCTTCCAGGCTATTAAACTGTTTAATAAGTTACCTAAATATTTGAGGGATGTTTATAGAGAGAAATCTTTTAAATCAAAACTTAAAGCGTTTCTGTTGGAAAAGTGTTTCTATTCTGTGTAAGGAGTATTTAAATTGCTAATCTAATATTTTTCTGCATGTATGTGAGATGTAACTATTTAAGAAAGAAAGTTGTATGTAATAAGAAATAACTTCCAATATATTTTAAAATTAATGTTTTTATAGTTATAAGTACTTAATTTAACTGTAATTTTATTTTTCCAACACAATGTATATTGTTTTTTCTTTATGAAGTGGAAATATCAAATAAAGAATAAAGAAAAGAATACCAAAAAAATATTAAGGATGTTTAGTAATTTCTAAAATGAATCCATTGGTATCGAATATTAAAATTGATATTATTTGGAATAGGACTACTATTTAACGAATCAGAAGAGGAAAGTCTTTATATTTCACGTAATGACATCAACAAGGTACCAGAGCAGGAAACAAATCTTCATTGTCTCAAATTTTCATCAATCGAACTAGCCAGTCGGACCATGTAGCCTGAGGGAAATATTAATTGTATTAAGAAACTAGCTTTCGCCCGCGGCTTTGCCCGCATGAATTACCCACGGAAACAGTGCTTTTTCCTGGGATGAAAGGTACCCTATGTCCTTCTCTGTACTTCCAGCTATGTGTATGCGAAATTTCAGGAAGATTGGTTCAGTAGATAAAGCGTGAAGAGATAACAAACAAACAAACTCACTTTCGCATTTATAATATTAATTAGGATATTAGTTAGGATTACTTGTGAATACCATTATTATACCTTTGCATACGCACCATCAAAGTTGCAACAAAACTTATATGCCTTGATTTCTGTATGAATTCTAGTAGTGATATGAAATGTCAAATATTTCAAGCGTTTACGTGGCGATGATGGTAGTGTAATGACTTAAAACGCTCCGTCTTGACTTTTTGATTCAGTTTAAGCTAGTCATTTAAGGTAGTAACTACAATACATGTGTAAAGTAGTTAGTAGCAAGTGTTGCCAGTTTCGCAACTGGCAACACTTGCTACCAGTTAACAAAGTTGAAAAGGCGGAAATAAACTTTACTGGTCACTGTTAGAGATCCAATTTGAGTGAACCTGATAGTTTACATAACCGTTTAACCGAGTTGAGTAGTCGATCAAAAGTTTGTTCGACGCATATGTTTGTTACGGAATGGGTTTATTTAACAAGTCCAAGTTATTAGTAAAAAGTTAGTAGTGTGAGTTAAGAGTTGAAATTAAAATAATTTTGAATCCTATTTTTGCCATAGAGCAACACGGACTTCCACGCTTGCAGATTGTATTACAATTCAATGTGTAATCAGTCTCTGGTACTTTTCAGAAGTGTAAAAAAAAAAGGCAATGCCATACCACTTTAATATATTGTCGTTGTGTGTTTCGTTCATAGACGTAGAAACGTAATTGACTTTCTGTTTTTTTTACTTATGGTTTCGTTCAACGTATTCTCTCCTAAGATTTTAGGAGGAGGATCAAAACCAGACCAATAAGTTCACTTAACCAAGTATCCGCTTATTCCCAGAAATATATATTTTGGTAAACTTAGAGGGGAAGTACTATCAAGTGTTCTCTTAAAGTAACTTTGCTAGCTCTAATTAATTTATGCATAAAGTTCAAAATAGGTCGAGAGAATTCTACAGTATCTGGGATGACTCTTGAGTGCGAACCTAGATCCAGTAGCAAGGATGCTCTAAATAACTTAGCATTAAGTAGTAATGAAAAAAATAAAGACTGTTTTTACGCAAAATTAAATAAGAAAATTTCTCCTTTCCGTGCAAAGTGGGGTGTGGCAGAGTATTTTAAATGGTTTTTTTTTTTATATTGGGCTTTATTTTTCTTTTAGAAGTTGTTAGTTTGACAAGAAATTATTATTTATAGTGATTTTTAATACCGATACTCACGCGTCTTGTTAGCCTGAACCGCCGACTAGTTTCGACTTCATTGGAAGTCATTTTTAAGGTGCGTTAGGACCGTCATTCCGACGTGACAGACAGCCCAGTAAAATTATGACTATTTCTTACGTTAGTTTTAATCAAATGACATTACTATTTATTAATGTTACACTAATTTTATTACACTACTAGCTTTTGCCCGCGGCTTCGCCCGCGTGAATTTCCCACGGGAACAGTGCTTTTTCCCGGGATAAAAAGTAGCTTATGTGCTATTCCAGGTCATTATCTACCTCTGTACCAAATTTCATCTAAATCCGTCCAGTAGATTTTGCGTGATTGAGTAACAAACATCCTCACAAACTCACAAACTCACATCCAAACTTTCGCATTTATAATATTAGTATGGATTGGATAAACTGGATAACAGATCCAGTTTATCCTAATCTAACTAATATTATAAATGGGAAAGTGAGTTTGTTTGTTTGTTACCGCTTCACGCTTTCAGCTCTTTCAGCTCTTCAGGGTACTTTTCATCCTGGGAAAAAGCACTGTTCCCCTGGGAAATTCACGCGGGCGGAACCGCGGGCGAAAGCTAGTTCAGTATAAAATTTGTGAAATGGCTAGACTAACTTCTAGCGAGGAATATTTGGTTACGAGAAGTTCCAGTTAAAACAGTTAGCAGTTAAAATTACTCGCAATCATCCAGGAAGTAGTTTGTTTAATTAAAACAACCGTTCCAACGTATAAAACCGTATGTTTGCAATTGTTGTGGCTGTCAGGTTCGATGAAATTAAACGTATTATTTATTAATTAAAATCCTGTATCTCGTTATGTTTCCCTCAGATTATATTGGAGTTCATGTTTTCTATCATTTTGTTATGCGAGTTAATTATTAATTACCTATTTTCTTCATAAAAATATCAGTTGCCTAGATAATAGGGACCGGACAACTTTTATTTTTGATGCTTTTTGAAATATCTCACAATAAAAGAATCTTCCGTAAAAGAATCACATCAATAACCAAAGTATTTCCCAAGATATAGCAAAAAACAATTCACATTTTTAAGCGATGTTTGGACGATACCAAAACGCCCCTAACTAAACGTACATTCATATGACGTCACGCGTAGAAAATGGACTTTCCCAAAAAGTTTGAACTCTAATAAATTTGCCCAGGAGAATAAACTTCTGCTGAAAAAGTCGCAAAATGTGTTTAATTATATGAATTCTATCATGTAATAACACATTTAAAAAAATTCTCATACCTTGTCCGGTCCCCTATTGCCAACTGATATTTTTGTGTCATATGCTGTCAGTTGGATAATTGTTGTCCACATAATATGCTGCAAAATCTTACTTTAATTCATAAAAAATAATTCTTTAATCTACAAAACTTTTAGCATTTTCGAATGACAAAACCATAGAGCTAGCAAAAAATTTTTTTAATTTTTTTAAGAATGATTTTTCCTATGTCTATGGACAAAACACAATTGGCGTCGGAGTTTTTGAGCGTAATTTATTTTCCACTCCAAGAATCCATTAATCCCCACTTCCAAATAAGGACGAACATCTTCCAAATAAGGACTTACAAAGCCCACATGTAGAATACAAATTAATATTTAAAACTGACTAAGATTCCATCGGCTGACTGTGCTCAGCTCGGGAACGCCTATAATTAGCCCCGAGGTACCTATCAACAATTCATACCAACTGCACAGAATTCACAACTACATTGCAATTTAACCTCTATATCTACGCTATAGAGTCCATATAGCGCAAGTCAATGTGGCGTGTCTACTTAGATGATAGCTTCGTCTTCTAGATTATTTAATTATAACCTGAAAAATGCTAAAAGTTTACGAGTATTAATAAAACGGATTGCTTATTAAATATATATACGGACAAATCACACAGATTGAGTTAGCCCCAAAGTAAGTTCGAGACTTGTGTTATGGAATACTAACTCAACGATAATATATTTTATAACAAATAAATATAATAGATAAACACCCTAGACCCGGGTCAATCTGAAAAAGATCATTTTCCATCTTGACCCGACAGGGGATCGAACCGGGACCTCCGGTGTGACAGTCCGGCGTGATGACCCTTGGGCCACGGAAGTTGTCAATCGTCGTCGCTTATTATGCGGTAACTAGGTAACCAAACCTTTTAGTTTCAAAATTGACCACCCACTTAGTTACTAAAAACAACCTACCTATAGCTAACTCGATCTTAAACTTGACTATTTCTTTAATTTGATTATTAGCATCAATTCTATTTTATTTAGTGAGTATGTTATATAAAATGTAAAGTCCCTTTTTAAGAAAGTTGCTCTTACAATAGACAACATAGCTAGAACACTGCATTTTGCCTAGTGTGAATAGTTTGAAAGTGACTCCGCCACGGAATGTCTAAGTACAAAACATCTATAGTTCTAAAGTATGCAAGTGCGATGTACGTCAGTTCTAAAGTATCTTAGTACTACGTATTCTAGTGCTAAAGTACCCAACGTCGAAGTATGCGAGTACGATGTATGTTAGTTCTAAAGTATCTGAGTTCTACGTATTCCAGTGCTAAAGTATCCAATGTCGAAGTATGCGATTTTATAATGTGATTGAACGCAAAAGTAAAAAGGTTAGCAGGGCTTGAAACCGGTTAATAAAAAACCTAAAAAATAAGTGTTTTGACCTGGTTACGCAGTAACGCTTGGGCCATTACGATCGGAGTGAAAACCCTTTTGAATCGGTCTCGCGAGCGGAAATTACCTGATAATCCCGCACGGGCGAGTGACAAGGACGGGTATATCGCTCAGCGTTTTATCTCACTTACGCATTTGCAAGTCTCAACGTGTAGATTGGTTAGATCTATATCGAGCGAGAGTGAGAAATAATCATAGTTAGAGCGAGATAGAACACGATCGTCGAAAAGAGCGAAATGTTTTGGGTCTTTCCGGTATTTTGAACAGGAACTGAAATGATATCGCGCTTTGAACATAACCAGAAATAATATATGGTTTTGCTCAACCGTAACTGATTTAAAACGCTCTTTTTTAAATGTATGGCGCATCGAGTGAGCTGGTTTAGAATTTTAACCAGGTTAGCAAGCCCTGAAGGTTAGGCTTAAAAGGTTGTTCTGAACAAGTAATTCAATTTTCTATCATGGTTCCATAAAACGTTATGCATTCACTGTTACTTTGATGAGTCTCTACATCACAATAGTTTGCCTCGAGTTAAGGCTTTGGCGGCAAATACTTGGCCCCTCCACGTGTAAGCTAACAATGTTTCGGTAGAATAGCTACGCTCCGTCAAATGTATACAGACTAGATGAGACAAGAAATTGCGCTCATGCCAAGAAGTATTTAGAATGGAGAACGCATTCGGGGGTGAAGTCGCTCGCCAACGATATGAAAAAGCAATCTGATCACATGTTTTCCGCGTCCAATACGCGGCCTGCATTCTGGCCTAAAGTCGTAATAGTTTACGATTTTTAAAATTCGTAATTTTTTGAGCTAACCACAGCGACTGCCGTATATTCCCCTCCTGCAAAAATCGGCGAACTGTGATTGTATCGGACAATATGCCTACGCGCTCTCCATTCTAAATACTCCTTGGCTCATACCTAGTTTACTTGCCAAATATTACATAGCTTACTTATCTCATCATCATTTCAGTCCACTGCTGTACATAGGCCTCCCCATCATCTTCTCCTTGACCTATTCCCACTTTTGTTTGTGGGGTCGGCACAGTATGTTAATTTCCTCTATTTCGATCTGTCGTTGCCATCTCATGTGATGCTCCTTTCTTACCTATGCACTCCCTGACACAATCCATCTATCTTTTCTTGGAACTTCTTCTATTTCTATGCATAGGCCATGGATTTCCAAAATGACCGGTTTGGTAGCGGTCTGCACCCAGCGCTTCCCTTTGTCCAGGTCATCCGACCATCTATGGGTGGTGGTATTCGTCCAACGCTTTTGCCGCTTGCCGGTGCTTTGGGCTGCAGCCAAGATTTTTTATGAGGAATATGTCCTAAAACCCGCGTAGTAGCCGTCCGAGAACTTTTCTGCCTCAGAATAGAATTTGCACTTCGCTATCTTATGCCAGTGTTTAGCCATATAATAAAACAGGTCAGCGTATTCAAAATGAGATTCATAAATGTCTATTATTCAAGACATTTCCTGGTTTTCTGAAATCTATGTTCCTATCACCGAAGCCGCCTTAATAATGGCGACGTATCTAGCGTAAAATTAACGACATTGCATGCAAAGGTTACGGGGAAAGGGGGGGGTTATATTGTCAACAAGAATGGAGAGCTGAAAGTTTACCGCTGTAATGTAATAATTTTCTAGAAAACACATGGGGCCGGCGATAAATTTTTTATGACTTTTGATGGATATTTTATGGCACGTGCATACGAAATGACAATAGAGATTGCATTTGCAAATGACCTAGTTATTTTTACACGACTTACGAAAAAAGTAGTGTTGTGTTTTCAGGGTTCATGTATGTATGTAAGTTTCTTTATTCCGCCATAAGTCCTGAAAGGCTGAACAAATTTTTGATGTGAGAGGTATTTTTAGATTCCTTTGCATTCTTACGAGTGATATAGGCTATATGAGTTGTCAATCGTGTTTTTTATTTTTCAATAATTAATTAGCTTATTGAAGTAAGTTATTATTGCGCGTTGTTTGTAATATATTGGGTAAAACTAAACGCAGGCGTTTCCTGTTATCGCCGCCAGGCGTTTTGGGGTTCTCACACTGCTAGCGTGGATGGCGTCGCGTGTGGTCCGCCATTGCATTGTCCAGGGCGATATCGGTTTGATTTTAATACGCGGAGCGGTCTCGCGTCTTTTGCTTGTTGTTTAGTTTGAGTGATAATTGTGAATTTTTCTGTTTGTTAAATAACTATTGAATTTGTGTTTGTGAAAAACTCTGTTATTGTGACTTTTTCTTGTGAGAGGTGAAACGTGGCTGGCTGTTCACATCTGGCTGTTCCCGAGTGAAACTACGGGAAGAAATCTATTTAGTTGTTATGGGAATTGAGATCTCAAGGGTTAGGTAGGGTGATTAGGAATTCCCCCTTCCCGAAGACACTCAAGTTTGGATCCGAAGAGAAAGAAGATTTAATTTGGTAAGTGTTCAATTGTAGTTAATTTATAGGTTAGCTTATCATATAGGGCCCTGTAGCTCCCTTCATAAGCTACGGTGGTAGCAGACTGCGTTAAGTTAGTTAGGTTTTAGTCGGGCAAACGTGGTGCCGCGTGGAGATTTTTTCCCGGTACTTATTTTTACCGGTGGTTTTTCCCGGTGAAGTTCCGGTACAGAATTCTTCCCGCCGCTTCGTTTGTCCGGATTCTCTCTGCCACATTTTCTGGCAGCAGAGCGTAGTTGCTCTGCACATTTTCTGGTAGCAGAGCGTAGTTTATCTACCCTCTATTTGTTCGTTTGTAAAAAATAATTAATTGTTTGTAAAAATTATTAGATTTTTCTTAGTTTGTTTGTATAAGAATATTTGTAACCTTTTTTGTATTTGTTTGCGGTTTGTACCGTGCGTTCCGGGTTTGTGCCATTCTCATACCTACCGCGGTTCTTCGTGTAGTTGCTTGATTTTGTTGTTTTTTATTTACCTTTTTGTTATTTTTTGTTTGTGACTTGACGCGATGGCGAAGGCCTCAATGCTAGGGCGACACTCGCCAACGAATTGAGATGGTTTTGTGACGGCCGGAGGACTCCTGTCCCGGAAGGACAGGGAGGGCGCCATACTGCTAAGAGCGGATCACCTCCACTCACGATTGATTAGCGCGGAAGCGGCCATGGCGGCGCTTACCGAAGCCGATCTTACCCCGGAGGTCTACGCAGGTCACATGGCGGACATGGACCAGATCCTGAGTCTGCACGATGATATCGCGGAGGCGGTGACCGCAATAAGGGCGAGACAGGCTGGCGGACCAGCCCCTCGTACACCTGTTAGACAGGAAGGACCAGCGGTTACTGGTCGGCTCCCCACCCTTCAGCTGTCCCACTTTGGGGGTAGGATGGAGGAGTGGGTAGCATATAAAAATATGTTTGAGTCCCTGGTCGTAGCACGACAGGATTTGTCGAAGGCCCAGAAGATGGCCTACCTCCTCTCCACTCTTGAGGATGAAGCGCGGTCGCTCATCCAGCACCTCCGGGTGGAGGACGACCAGTACGATACGGCTTGGGAGTTATTGAACTCCCGCTACCAAAACTTACGTTTGTTAGCGGATGCGCACGCCGCACAGTTGATGGCCCTGCCCAAGGTGGCCAACAGGGCACAGTTGCGCCTGCAGTTGCTCACGCCCGTTACAGTGGCCTGTAACGCGCTCCGCACACTGGGGCTGCCGGTGGACCAATGGTCCTTTTTGCTGGTGCACATTGTATTGGGCAAATTACCCAATGACATCCGCTCGCGATTTGAGCGCGAGAATGCGGAACGGGATAGCACCACCCTACCAACATTCACTGACTTGGTGAAGTTTTTGGAGTTTGAGGCACGGGCGGCTGAGAATACCATGACGGACTCAGCGCCATCCAGAGCGCCTGAACGTAGGCCCCAACAGGGACGGCAACCGCCACCGCGTGGAGCTGGTGTGCGGGTTGCGCACACGGCAGCAGTCGCGAGGGACGCGGACTGCCTGCAATGTGGCCGGATGGGCCACAGCCTGCTACAATGCAGGGACTGGCAGAGACTGCCAGTACAAGATAGGCGCCGCATGGCAAAGCGGCATGAACTTTGCTTTTATTGTTTGGGCGGTCACTATGCACGTGACTGTCCCAGTGCCATACCATGCAGTGCATGCCGTGGGCGGCACCACGCGATGCTTTGCATGAACCGCAACGGGGATGGCACCCGGATGTTGAGGCAGGGGTCCCCTATGGGCGGGGGCGCTCCTGCGCGAAGCCCTCCACCACCGGACGGAGGACGCGGCTTCGCTCGTCGCACCCCCTCGGGAGGGGGTCGCGTACCTGCGCGGGTCTTGGCGGACCGGGACCACGCGCCCCAAGGTCATGGCCAGTATGTAGCTGGCCAGGCCCCGGATAGGGCCCCCATGGGCGGGGGCCCTAGATCGGACGTGAGAGTGGGGACACCCCCTCCACGCGGGTTACCAATGCCCAACACATGCAGCCGCAGCGGTTTTCTCCGCCGCTGCACGAGTACCCACGGCTGGAGTGCCACCCGCCGTACCATATGTATGGCCGGGCCGCGGGTTCTGCCCCCCCTCAGATGGGGATGTGCACTCGCCCGCCATATTATCCGGGTCAGTGGCGCGCCCCTGGTTTGGAGAGAGTGGGGAGCCCGTAACTAGCTTGCTCCCTTGCTGGGACAGAGCCGCGGACGGTTCTGCTCCCTACCGCGGTGGTCCGCGTATGGGGTCGTGGGGAAGCCATTAATTTGAGAGCTCTGTTGGACTCAGGGGCTCAAAGCAGTTTGGTTACCACTCGAGTGGCACGCCAGTTAGGTTTAGTCGTGGAAGACTCGCCTGTGCCACTTCTTGGAGTTGGTGGCATACAAGTGAAGTGTCTGACGGGCCAGACACTTGTCACCTTTTCTTCGCTGAAGTCCTCCACAATGAGGATCACGACTTCGGCTATGGTAATGGATGCCATTGCGGGTTGGCACCCCTCGACAGACATACCGCCGGGTGTGTTGTCTTTGGTTTCGGGTCTGGATTTGGCCGACCCCTTTGTCTTTCATCCCGGCCCAGTGGACTTGCTCCTGGGCTCGGACGTATTGGGTTGGATTTTGTTGGGTACACAGAAGGCTCTGGGTTCGTCTTCACTGATGGCAGTGTCTACGATTTTTGGTTTTGCCCTGATGGGCCCTGTGTTTGATAATGGCACCGCGGAGGAGCCACCGGTTGTCGCATCTGCGTCCTTGGCCAAGACCATGCAAAGGTTTTGGGAGGTGGAGGAGCCACCTATGAGTTCCAGGATGGATCCGGAACACGCTGAGTGCGAAGCCTTCTTTCGATCAACCACGGAGAGGTTGCCCTCCGGTCGGTTTGTAACTGGATTACCATTTGTTGCTACACGTCCTAGCCTAGGGCAAAGTAGGGCGCTTGCGGAGAGGCGACTGCTGTCCATGGAGCGACGTATGCAGCGTGACCACGTACTTCGCGATAAATATATTGAATTTATGCGCGAGTACGAGGATTTGGGTCACATGTCTCCGGCTCGAGTTGATTGGAGCTCAACTGAGCATTATTTTTTGCCCCACCACGCGGTGGTGAAGGCCTCAACAGGCAAATTGAGGACCGTCTTCGATGGGTCCGCACCCACTTCGAACGGGGTTTCGTTGAATCTGTGTTTGCATTCGGGTCCCAAATTGCATAGGGACATAATTGACATCATCTTGAACTTTAGAAGACATCAAGTGGTTTTTGGTGCGGACATCCGGATGATGTTCCGCCAGACAGTCATACATCCTGAGGACAGGCGATTCCAGTTGATACTCTGGCGTGAGCGCCCTGAGGATCCTGTGACGGTGTATGAACTCAACACAAACACGTATGGTTTGAAATCTAGTCCCTATATCGCCATCAGATCATTGCTTGAATTGGCAGAGCGGGAACGGATCCGCTTTCCCCGTGGGGCTTCCGTGCTGTCACGTGACTTGTATGTTGATGACGTGTGCACCGGAGCCCAAAGTATTGAGGAGGCCCTCCTACTGCGGGATGAATTGATTGAAATATTGAAGACAGGTGGCTACGAGCTACGTAAGTGGTTGTCTAATGAGCCTAAAGTTCTAGAAGGGATCCCGGAGGATCACCAACAGAACCCTCACCTGTTTGAGGATGTGGATGATCCCAACAGGATAGCGGTGCTGGGCATGCAGTACCAGCCGCTAACCGATATTTTTACATTCCAAGTGGACTTGGAAATACCAAAGGTCTGGACTAAGAGAACGGTGTTGTCCGTAATAGCTCGTATGTTTGATCCAAGCGGTTGGATCAGTCCAGTGATATTCTCTGCAAAGTATCTTCTTCAGAGACTTTGGACTTTGGGCGTCTCGTGGGACGAGCCGCTGTTTGGCTCTCCATTGGATGATTGGCTCGAGTTGTTTTCATCGATTAAGGAAGTCAATCGGATTGCCTTGCCTCGTCGAATATTGCCCCCGGGAAATATCGAGCCAGCCTGCATGGCTTTTGTGACGCGTCGGAGCGAGGCTACGCCGCGTCAGTCTATATGCGGACAGTTGACGCCGATGGCCGGGTCAATGTCTCGCTTTTGTTAGGGAAGAGCAAGGTCGCCCCCATCAGGACTAGGCTGACTATTCCCAAGCTTGAGTTGAGTGGAGCTCACCTTCTCTCTAAATTGTTGCATCACGTTGCATGTGAGCTGGCGGCCACGGTCGAGATACGGGACATCTTCGCCTGGTCGGATAGCCAGGTCGCGCTTGCATGGTTGCGCGCGGCCCCACATACCTTAGAGGTTTTTGTGGGAAATCGGGTTTCCCAAATCCAGAATATCGGAATTGATATAACATGGAGACATGTGCCGGGAGAGCTTAACCCAGCGGACTGTGCCTCCCGAGGTTGTACGGCACCAGAATTGGTGTCACACCCGCTCTGGTGGGGTCCAGAGTGGCTGATGGGATCAGAAACATCTTGGCCTGTCTGTCAGACAGATGTTACTTCTTTGAGTTTGACTGGGCTCCGTGTACATGCTGTAGTCGCTGAGACGACGTCGGAGCCGGATTGGCTACTTGCTCGGTATAGCAGCTTGGATAAGCTTCTGGGTGTCACCAGTTGGATTAAGCGTTTCATACATAATTGTAGAAACCCACAGGCAAAGCGGTTGGAGCCGATTGCAGGTGCAGAAGAGCGCCGGAGCGCATTGTTGCATTGGGTCCGTGTCGTGCAGACCGGACGGTTAGAGTCAGAGCTTCATATTTTGCGCGAAGCACGCGCTAAGTTGAAGGGCGCGGTCGCTCGTTTGAACCCGTACATCGACTCGGATGGGCTTCTTCGGGTTGGAGGCAGGCTCCGGAAGGCGGATCTTCCATATGAGACTCGCCATCCTCTGTTGTTGCCCAAGGGCGGACCCTTGGTGCAGCTTTTGGTGTCTGATCGACACATTCGTAACGCCCATGCTGGGTGCAATGCTTTGTTGGCTATTTTGCAGCGCGAGTTTTGGATTTTGTCTGCCCGAAGAGCAATCCGTAGTGTCCTGTTTCGATGTATTGCATGTTATAGGTTGAAGGCATCCACGATGCAACCACAGATGGGTGATTTGCCCGCTGATCGAATCCGACCTTCGAGACCGTTTGACGGCGTTGGAACCGATTTTGCCGGTCCCTTTTCGATCAAGGCTTCTCCCTTTCGTAATGCCCGTATTGTGAAGGGCTATTTGTGTGTATTTGTTTGTTTGGCCACCAAGGCTGTCCATTTGGAGGTGGTATCGGCTCTGACTACGGGAGGCCTTCGTCGCCGCGTTGGATCGCTTTGTTTCGCGTCGAGGTCTACCTTCCCCTTATTAGGTCTGACAATGGCACAAACTATAAAGGAACTGTAAATTATCTTAAGGATGTTTCTGTGTTTATTGATAAAAATTGTACTAGTTTAAGTCAAATTGCTGCCCAAAGGGGAATAACCTGGAAGTTTAGTCCCCCAAGTTGCCCCCATTGGGGAGGGATTTTTGAAGCGGCTGTGAAATCCGCAAAGACCCACCTCCGCCGCATTATCGGAGAAACGGCTCTAACTTTTGAAGAGCTGGCCACAGTGTTTTGTAAAGTTGAGGCGGTCCTCAACTCTCGTCCTCTCTGTCCGCTATCTCCAGATCCAAATGACTTGGAAGCTCTCACCCCTGGTCATTTTTTGGTGGGAGGGCCGTTGAATGCCCTGCCCGAATACCCGTGGAAGGATGAACGCGTATATCGGTTGTCGCGTTTTCAAATGTTGCAGCAAATGAGCCAGGACTTTTGGCGTCGCTGGTCGCTTGAATATTTGCATTTGCTGCAGCAAAGAGTGAAGTGGACAGACAGGACTGAGCCTCCCAGGGAGGGTGATTTAGTATTGTTAAAAGAGGCAAATTTGCCCTCATTGCTTTGGAGACGAGCTCGCATATTACGTTTGATTCTTGGCGGAGATGGCACTCCGCGTGTGGCTGAGGTGTTGGTCGACGGTTCGATTTTAAGGAGAGGTGTGACCTCTCTCGCCCGCCTTCCCGTAGAGTAAGCTAGCGGTCTGCTTCTCAGACCGGGACGGGGGGATGTTTGTAATATATTGGGTAAAACTAAACGCAGGCGTTTCCTGTTATCGCCGCCAGGCGTTTTGGGGTTCTCACACTGCTAGCGTGGATGGCGTCGCGTGTGGTCCGCCATTGCATTGTCCAGGGCGATATCGGTTTGATTTTAATACGCGGAGCGGTCTCGCGTCTTTTGCTTGTTGTTTAGTTTGAGTGATAATTGTGAATTTTCTGTTTGTTAAATAACTATTGAATTTGTGTTTGTGAAAAACTCTGTTATTGTGACTTTTTCTTGTGAGAGGTGAAACGTGGCTGGCTGTTCACATCTGGCTGTTCCCGAGTGAAACTACGGGAAGAAATCTATTTAGTTGTTATGGGGAATTGAGATCTCAAGGGTTAGGTAGGGTGATTAGGAATTCCCCCTTCCCGAAGACACTCAAGTTTGGATCCGAAGAGAAAGAAGATTTAATTTGGTAAGTGTTCAATTGTAGTTAATTTATAGGTTAGCTTATCATATAGGGCCCTGTAGCTCCCTTCATAAGCTACGGTGGTAGCAGACTGCGTTAAGTTAGTTAGGTTTTAGTCGGGCAAACGTGGTGCCGCGTGGAGATTTTTTCCCGGTACTTATTTTTACCGGTGGTTTTTTCCCGGTGAAGTTCCGGTACAGAATTCTTCCCGCCGCTTCGTTTGTCCGGATTCTCTCTGCCACATTTTCTGGCAGCAGAGCGTAGTTGCTCTGCACACGCGTAATTATTTACCTCAGAAAAAGACTACACACAAATGGTAGGTAGCAACAAAAGTAGCTGTTACCAAGGACACTGTTCCCGAATTTACAGAAAATGGCACATAATGGAATTCTCTCACGTTAGAATTAGTAATTGATATTTAGTTCTATGGTAAATACATTATATACATTTTAATATTTGATATTGTAAGACCTTAATAACAATTAAGGAAATTAGAAAATTACTAGCCAATAACAGCACTACATTCAAAATTAAAGTCGCTGTCCACCTCTGTCATTCCCTGAGTCTGTGTGAAAGTGATATTAAAGTGGTGGTGGCAAAGTGGAAATGACACCCGCCTGAGGTTGGATAAGACCGGGTTCAAATCCTACCTGTGCACATGAGTTTGTAGACCAATCTGACTCATGTGTAGTATGGTAGTTTTCTCATAGACCACCCACCTGCTTCCGGTGAAGGAAAACATCGTGAGGAAACCTGCACATTGGCTGACTGTTTAGTTTACTAGTGTGTATACGGCTACTGCCACTAGATGGCGGTAGTCAAAGTCATGCATGTCAGATGCCTTTAGGCAATTAAATTGAATAAAATCGGACACCAGTGTTAGTAATAAGTTAACACACTCGATAAGAAGAAGATGCGGTCTTCACTGTTCGATAGATCATTTCGTGAAGTCGGTTTCTGTATGTATAACTTTCACCCGTGCGAAGGCGGGCCGGGCCACCCGGCAATTAATTTGATAACAGGGTTATTATAACATTTCGTCAGAATATTCATTTAATTTCTAGAATAAAGTCAAGTTTACACAGTTCCATTGAAGGTTTTCATTGGGGCCCATCTGTTTTTATTCAATAGACCCTCGTGGTTCGGGGTCGTTTTTCATTAAATTCGTGCAGCGAGAGTACTCGACGCGACCCGCGAGGCGAAACTTTTTGGGGTCACTTGGTTCACACTAGGCGAGATTGAAAATTCCATAAACAATGAGGAGCTGTGACAACCTTACAACTATTATCTTACTAAGTAGATTTATCGATCGGAATTAATACTAACGCTTTAAGAGAAATATCTGATATTAGTGTGATAAGTACTTCTTCTTCTTAGGCGCTACAATCATGCCAGAGTATGGTCGTGCCAGTGTGATAAGTAAAACACTATAAAGGAAAAAGACATGTTTGTAAAGACGACTCCATTTTACAAACATGCTTCGTCAAAAAGTCTACAGAAAAATATTCGCAGCATGCTTCGTCAAAATATCTTGTTTAGTATTTACAATTCTTTTAGGGGCTTTCCTATGCAAATTCGCTCGACCAATTTAAACTTTTGAAAAAATGACGTGACTAGGAAGTATTTTTGTCTATAATGATATCTCGCTTTTTGAGTTCTAAAATTTTAAAATGACGATCGGAGCATAAATGTTTTTTATAAAAAATTAAAGGCAAGTATTTGCGCACTACTGTGCACTTCTATACTCAAATATTTAGTATTGCCTGTACTGTTATACTATACTCAAATATTTAGTATTGCCTGTTCTGTGGTATTGAAAAGCGAAGTTCCATGAAATTTACATACCCAAAAGCAGAGAATTTTAAAAACTATAAAAATATAATAAAAAACTCTTCACCAGAAGAGAAAAAACATTATTTTATTGGACTCAAAGCCCGCAATGAAGGATCGATATCAATATTCGAAGCTGAATTTTATAACCGTTCCAATTCACGCATCACCACTTTTTTCGATCACTTTGTTTCTGCGACTAGGGATGGTGAATGTGGGAAAGTTAATTAATTAAATACTTTTTTATTACTATACTAGCGCCCCGCCCCGGCTTCGCTAGGGAGGTACATATATAAAATGTAGCCTATGAAAATGAAAAAAAATGAAAAAATATTTTATTGATTCACTTACATTGGTTACTACAAGTGGCAGGCGACTCCTTTTAAGTAAAAGATACCTGTGTTAGGAGTCACTCAGAATAATGTAGCTTTCTATTGGTGAAATAATTTTTACAAACAAACTCACAAACACATCCTCTTTTTTAATATTAGTGTGATGGACGTAGGTAAACAAAATACACAGATAACTTTTTCCGACTTTGACATTTTCCGACTTTGCCACTAACTAAACGATGTATAGTAGAGGTATGATACATAAAACGAGTTAATAAATTCTAAATTGATTATTTTCCAACAGATCCATTAATTTTAGTTAGTTAGCACGAGCGATGTCAATGTTAAGCTTAGTCGCCCATTACCACCATTACGCAGTGAATACTAATTTATTTTTATAAAAACAATAGCTTATAGCTACTAGCTGGCCACGCAGCTTCTGGTTTCGCTCCTGTGGGAATTTCAAAACTTCGGCTAACCTATATAGCTTTCCTCATTAATATGGCTATCTAT
>CM031592.1:14306031-14606031 GCA_018467065.1 Ephestia elutella | reverse complement strand
GTTTTCTGTTTTTTTTTAAGTCCTTTTCTCTATGCAACTATTCTATGATTATTACATTTCTTAATGAAAAATTCAATGTTTATTATTTCTACACTAACACTTTTTTTACTGATTGTACCATTTATAAACATGGGACGAATTGCAGAATGAAATTTTATATAATTTTGATTTTCTGCGTTTCGTCCCAAATGGGCCGTAGGTACATGGGACGAATCACTGAATTACTAGAGAAAATGACCAGTCGACGACCTCTTTTATTTTCATAGGTATATCATTTTCAATCGATTTATCAGCCATGAGCTTAATATTTATACCCAAAGCGTCATAAGTCATAAATAATTCATAGTTGTAGTGAGCAAGCAATCGTATATCGTATCGTATCGTATCTTTTTTCACGAAGTATGTATGTTAGTACCTACCAAAACAGGAAAACTCACCAGTGAAATTATCTGGTCACTATCTGTCCTTTCATGTTGCGACTTGTTATCTCCCCACACACCTTTCTTTCTACCTGGCCATTGTCGACCACTTCATTTGCTGTGTGAAGTTGCTTTGTGTTATCAGTTTGTGTTTTGGATCCTTATTTCGCTTATTTCAGTTAATTTGTTTGTTTTGTGTTATTTATCTACATAGTCTAGCAGTTTTGTGTAAGTATACAGGGTTACTGGTAAGTCGACCTACATCCGTTGAGAGGTGTTAGTATTGGTCAAAACAATTGTTTTTACCCCCTATTGCCTTATCCAAAAGTTAACCGTTTCAGAGATATTTCACATAATAGCTGTTTTTAGAAAAAAGTCACTTTTGCGTAGATTTTGTCACAAGGAAATGGATTTTTTAGCCTCATAACCCGTATTTTGTTAATATTTTTTCAATGATTTTCAACTTTAGACACAATTTTCTTAAAAAATCTAATATAAAATTTTCGTGCAGATATTACATAAAATATCCTTGCTTTATTAGCTTTACAAAAAGGTATAATAATCAGGTAAAATATTTGTGATTATTTAAAAAACACCTTGACAAAGTAGGTAATGGAGGGGTCTCGAAGCATAAGGTGCTTTGAGAACAAGGTGAAAAAATGAATAAAAGGGTCAAGAAGTAAGTCAAATAATTAATTAATAACAATTCGTTTTCAATATGACTACCTCTTCTTCCAATGATATATTATATAAACAAGAAGCAGATATGTTATAGGCGCGCGCGCTGTGAAGACTCGAATACGTCCCAATTGGGACGTCTTGTAATCAGTCTGCGCCAAGCGCCTCGTCGAGCGTACCGCGTCGTAAGTTCCTGTGTCCTTACCAAAATATATTAAAAATGCCATCGTGTGTGTTTCGAAAGTGTATCAATTATGATTCTAAAGTAAACAAAGTACAAGGGATCTCTTATCACATGTGAGTATGCAAAAATAGTTTGATTGTTTAGTATATTTCAATTATTTTTCCAAACAATCTAATCACTGACGCCATGTTCAGACAAAGAAAGAGAGATTCTAGTTTTGACGAGAGAGCGACAAGGTGCGTGCGCTGCGGACATAGATTAGTTAGTGCAGAATCGAATACTGATGGTGACTTCAATGCCTAAAATTAATGTTCAGTTGTTCTTTATTATTGTTCGTTATTATAATAGCTATCTAATGTGTGTAATGGACTAATTTAATAAACATTAAAATAGTTTCACTGAATTCGATTTTCTACTATTATTAAAGAGGCATAAAATAAATAAATTAAATCTTTTTGAGGGTATTTAAAATGTGTATTCTACTTGTTCCATACATTACTGAATTGTTAAAAATTTCAATATATATGATTTACTTTTATAAGATGTTTTATTTCTTACCCATGTACTTTCTTTTCAAATAAGTGTCCTCTCTACAACAAAAAATGTTACTCTATGCATAAGAAACATTTGACGAGGAATCATTGAAAACTATTGCTATCTCTTTCATTCGCATGCTCTTTTGTATCTTTTGTCTTACTTATCAGTAAAACTTGTCGATGTGTGTAGTTTTGGATTGCTCGGAACAGACCTAAAACGCAAATTACTATGAACGTAACATATCTGTATTATACTATATCATTGTCTTCTTCTAATACAAAAACTCATTTGAGGTCTAAATTCACTTTTCACCACGTCTCGTCGCTCCTTAGCTGCCTTCTAATTTCTTCAGCCTCTAAATAATACTTTGTATTATGGGTTTCTTCATTTGATAGGGGATAGTCGCCTTCATTTACGATCGTTTTCATATGTCTCAATAAGTAGGATATATTATTATTAGTATTACAATGGAGTCCAAACTTGACTCCTGGCAGGCCATGGCAGATGACCGCTTCTTCCGATCCATCTGTGTACTAAGTAGGTAGTTCTCATCCAGCTAATCACGAACGAATCTCATGTAGTGCGCAGGACCACAGATTAGACAGCCATCGTTTTGTAACCACATATTCCTTCTTCCAATTATTCAATTCCCTACTAAATGAAGAAAACCCTTAAATAAAGAATTTGTATGAAAGAAAACGGCTCAAAAAATTAGAAGACAGCTGAAGATTGACGTGGTAGAAAGCTAA
This sequence comes from Ephestia elutella, assembly GCA_018467065.1. Classification (NCBI taxonomy): domain Eukaryota; kingdom Metazoa; phylum Arthropoda; class Insecta; order Lepidoptera; family Pyralidae; genus Ephestia; species Ephestia elutella. The sequence goes on along the minus strand of CM031592.1, from coordinate 14,603,464 downwards.
TAAATAGGTCAATCTCTGAGGATCACCCACTCCTAATTCAATAAATTACCCTTTTATTCATTTTTTCTCATTTTTCTCAAAGCACCTTATGCTTCGAGACCCCTCCCTTACCTACTTTGTCAAGGTGTTTTTTAAATAATCACAAATATTTTACCTGATTTATTATACCTTTTTGTAAAGCTAATAAAGTAAGGATGTTTTCTGTAATATCTGCACGAATATTTTATGAGTTTTTTTTGAGAAAATTGTGTCTAAAGTTGAAAATAATAGAAAAAAATATTAACAAAATACGGGTTATGAGGCTAAATATCCATTTCCTTATTAAAGATTTTAGTTTTCTTTTCAAAATAATTAAGATCGAACATTTGTAATACCTAATAAAATAATTTAAAAAACCTAGGTAGGTTTAAAAAAAAAAGAAATACAAGACAAAATCTAAGCAAAAGTGACTTTTTTCTAAAAACAGCTACATATTATGTAAAATATCTCTGAAACGGTTAACTTTTGGATAAAGCAATGGGGGGTCAAAACAATTCGTTTTGACCAATAATAACATCTCTCACCGGATGTAGGTCGATGTACCAGTAACCCTGTATAAATTACAGAAGTATACTTATAGGTATTGTTCTGTAATCAATGATCTGTAAGGATTGTAGCAAGCAGGGTTGAAAAAAAAAACAGTTTTATTTTTATTTTATAAAACATACAGTTCAATTTGTTTTAAAAAGTGTTTTTTTATGTTTTTTTTTTTTACTTTTTAGCTTCGCCCTTAAATATATAATCAATTAGACCTACATTCATTCATTTCTAGACTAACTACTTCCAACGTGTAAAAACATAATCAATATTTACGAAAATCGATCAATGGATAGGAGTTTATTTTATGTTGCCGTGCGTATCTCTAATCAGTACTGAACGCGTTACATTCACACTGTATGTTTTAACGAATGTTCATGTTTAATAGGGGAAACCCCATTGTTTTCAAAGGAATACCCACAGAAACTGTTTTATATTTAGGGAAATAACCGCAGGGGAATTACTTCCTTTTGATGGCCGACTTAGGGACTTTTCTAGCGTGACTTTATTGGCGGGGATTAATTACCTATGAATTTTATTCTATGTATATGTTACTGTAAAAGCTCGAAATACGGTAAATCCTAAGATTTTTGAGTAAAACCTAAGATTTACTTACTAATGGTAAAAGCCCGAACAGTTTTGCGATTCGCACTTTTACCACCATTCGCTTGGTAACTCTCAGGATTTACATTAAGGGCACGGTAAATGACTGATAGATAAGATTTAGGTTATTTTTTTATGACCGCTCGGAAAGACTTTGAGGGCGGAAAAAAAGGGAAGGTTCAAGTTATTTTTTTTATGACCACCCGGAAAGACTTGAGGGAAGAATTACTCTTTGTTTTATTCCCAAAACCAACATTTACCAGCCGTCAGTGGTAAAACCTAGCATGTACAAAATTCTATTAGTAAAAGCCCGAAAAAATCGTCCCATTTTTACCAACATTACATTTACCAACTTATGTCGGTAAATCCTAAGACTTACTCCTAAATCTTAGAATTTACCGTAGTTCGAGCTTTTACAGTAACATATACATAGGAGTGTCTTTCTTTTTAACATTTCATTTCGTTATTAATTTTGCGACTGCAATAACAACTAATTTATATTATAATGACAACTATAGGACGCAAAAAACATGCGATTTGGGAACAATTCCTCAAGAAAATACTACACAGAAGACCAATAGGGTGTATTTAATTGAAGAAAAAAGTTTCAAAAAAAATTTTTTTTCTTAATGTTTTATACATTGTTTATAACTTGTTTTAATATGTGTTTTTAAACACGTGATAAAAAACACTGTTTTAATTGAAACTGTTTGAAACACTGTCATAAACATGTGTTTAAAAACCACTTGTTCTAATCATGCCAACCCTGGTAGCAAGTGAAAATCGCTAGTCTCTGCCTACTTACTCCCGCGGGAAAAAGGCGTGATAATATGTATGTGTATGTATGTAAAATTATTAAAAAACTCTATAGTTTAACTCACTAGTCCCCTGAAATGCGCACCATGTGCCTACTTGTCCCCTCCAATGTTTGAGGTTCCCGCTCATCTCCTGATCCAAATTCACGAACCACGACTAGATTTTGAATCTAAAAAAAAATAATTACAAGCTGGAGTTCTAACGGATCTTTCCTTCACAACCTGATGCTAGAAGAAAGCGATTAATTCTCAACTCTTGTTTCCAGTGTAGCCATGGTGGTGGTGCTGAACGGTGTCCTCGCGGACGAGTGTCCCACCACGGTCCGCGCGCTGCTGGCGGCCCACCCCGGGTACAGAGACGCGGCCGCGCAGCTGCTGGGCGCGGCGGCGCGTGTGGTCGGCCCGCCTGGCTTGCTGTACGTCGGCCAGCGGGAACTGGCGGCGGTGGTACCACATGACAGTGAGTCGTTATAATTATTATGATGGTGTTCATACCCCCCGTTCACAATTCTTCGTATATGTATGTAACGTCATCGACGCCGGGCGCTGTACGTCGGCCAGCGGGAACTGGCGGCGGTGGTCCCGCATGACAGTGAGTCGTTTGTTATATCATCATGGTGTTCTTACCCCCGTCACAGAATTAAAATAAGTACTACGTACAGAAAGGAAGCTCCCTGCCCCTCCTGCAATATGGCGTACCCCCTGCGTAGCCCGCACGTCCCCCCTGTTTGTTTGCGGATTGGGACGCTATGACTATAAAAACGCACACATTGACGAGTTCACGGATGTACAGTTTCATTTGTAGTAGTAGCACATAATTAATATAAGTAAATACGTACGTACGAGTAGTAGAAGTAGGTATATATGACGCCCCGTTTCTATGAAGTACCCTCCCTGTGCCCCCGTTCACAATCGTATGTATGTAACGTCATCGACGCCGGGCGCAAACCTCGACAGGGTGGTAGCATAAAACATGTTTAAATATAAACTTGAATGGGGGTTGTAGAAGGAGAGAGATCTGTAGGGATCGGAGCAATTGGAAATCCCTTATCTCTGCATACAGCACCGAAAACAGGCGTGTTAATTGTTACAACAGTATTTGCAGGCAGATCTAACTAAGCTGGGCCACTGAACCTATTACTACTCGGTGCACGTAGAACGGAGTCCTATCGTTTCACCTATTCGGTCTAACGTTTACCAATATAGACTAAACACAAATCTTGTACTGAGGAATTACTTAATCTTTGTTTAAAATTAACATTCATTAATGTTTAACTTTCTCCTTTTTCAGAAAATGTTAACATCATAGGATCAGATGACGCTACATCATGTATTATAGTCCTCGTCAGGCATTCAGGTAAGAACCTTATTTAATAATTTACTTTTTTTTCTGATGGTCCCATTAACACTGTGAAACAGAAGAATATTTATTAATTTTTGTGCCTCCTAGCTATTAGTGTCCAACAGCTGTGCAAAAGCTCCTAACTTCTACGCATCGCTATCCTTGGTCTTTTCTCTCCATTCCTTGCGAAATGCCTTTAAATCATTCCACCATCCTTGGCCTTATATGATCATGAGGTTTGTCCTACATCAGATCTATAGTGATTGTGTAACAATTTCAGGTTCAGGAGCAATAGCCTTGGCACATCTGGACGGGTCGGGCACGGCAGAGGCCGCGAGCACCATGGTGTCTCGAGTTCAGCAGCTGGCCGTGGGCTACCCCGAGGGAAGACTGGAGTTACAACTAGTCGGCGGGTTCACTGACCCGCACCGGTATTCCGACGAGCTCTTCGCTAGCATCATGTGTAAGTCATTGGTTTTTGTATTGGATAAGTGTTTCTTGTTCTTCCATGTCATGACATGAGTCGTGTAAGCATCCTCATGTAACAAATCAGATGTTATCAGTTTCTTCATAAACAAACCTTATTCTTAGAAGATACATTTCTAGTTTTTTTTTGTACCTAAGTTGCTAAGTACGACAGTGTCCGTAAATTGTCTACTTTTAATATAATTTCAAATGGTTTTGTTGGTATGGTACAATGGTAGTGATGTTTCATACATACGCGGGGCATAAAGTTAACTCGACTGTTGTAAAAACCTTTGCGGTGTGGACGAGGGTTATATTATACGTCTATCCTCTTTCCGCACAGACATTTATTGGCTAGTTTATACGTATCTAGTACTCAATTATTAATTTCCCTGCTGGCAGTATCGTTCCACCGGCTGTCAGTGGAGATCGACCTGACGCTGGCGTGTTGCTGCGAGCTGAACACAGCTCTCGGCGGCGCGCCGGCGCCGCTGGTGACGGGCGTGGGCGCCGACATCCGCGCCGGCGACCTGTTCCCCGCCAGCTTCCCCGACAAGGGGCCCGAGCTGCCGCTGCGCGAGGCTCGCATGATCACCGGCGGGCCGCACTCGCAGCAGGTATGTGTTACCACACCGACATCCGCGCCACAGACCTGTTCCCCGCCAGCTTCCCCGACAAGGGGCCCGAGCTGCCGCTGCGCGAGGCTCGCATGATCACCGGCGGGCCGCACTCGCAGCAGGTATGTGTTACCACACCGACATCCGCGCCACAGACCTGTTCCCCGCCAGCTTCCCCGACAAGGGGCCCGAGCTGCCGCTGCGCGAGGCTCGCATGATCACCGGCGGGCCGCACTCGCAGCAGGTATGTGTTACCACACCGACATCCGCGCCACAGACCTGTTCCCCGCCAGCTTCCCCGACAAGGGAGCCCGAGCTGCCGCTGCGCGAGGCTCGCATGATCACCGGCGGGCCGCACTCGCAGCAGGTATGTGTTACCACACCGACATCCGCGCCACAGACCTGTTCCCCGCCAGCTTCCCCGACAAGGGGCCCGAGCTGCCGCTGCGCGAAGGCTCGCATGATCACCGGCGGGCCGCACTCGCAGCAGGTATGTGTTACCACACCGACATCCGCGCCACAGACCTGTTCCCCGCCAGCTTCCCCGACAAGGGGCCCGAGCTGCCGCTGCGCGAGGCTCGCATGATCACCGGCGGGCCGCACTCGCAGCAGGTATGTGTTACCACACCGACATCCGCGCCACAGACCTGTTCCCCGCCAGCTTCCCCGACAAGGGGCCCGAGCTGCCGCTGCGCGAGCTCGCATGATCACCGGCGGGCCGCACTCGCAGCAGGTATGTGTTACCACACCGACATCCGCGCCACAGACCTGTTCCCCGCCAGCTTCCCCGACAAAGGGGCCCGAGCTGCCGCTGCGCGAGGCTCGCATGATCACCGGCGGGCCGCACTCGCAGCAGGTATGTGTTACCACACCGACATCCGCGCCACAGACCTGTTCCCCGCCAGCTTCCCCGACAAGGGGCCCGAGCTGCCGCTGCGCGAGGCTCGCATGATCACCGGCGGGCCGCACTCGCAGCAGGTATGTGTTACCACACCGACATCCGCGCCACAGACCTGTTCCCCGCCAGCTTCCCCGACAAGGGGCCCGAGCTGCCGCTGCGCGAGGCTCGCATGATCACCGGCGGGCCGCACTCGCAGCAGGTATGTGTTACCACACCGACATCCGCGCCACAGACCTGTTCCCCGCCAGCTTCCCCGACAAGGGGCCCGAGCTGCCGCTGCGCGAGGCTCGCATGATCACCGGCAGGCCGCACTCGCAGCAGGTATGTGTTACCACACCGACATCCGCGCCACAGACCTGTTCCCCGCCAGCTTCCCCGACAAGGGGCCCGAGCTGCCGCTGCGCGAGGCTCGCATGATCACCGGCGGGCCGCACTCGCAGCAGGTATGTGTTACCACACCGACATCCGCGCCACAGACCTGTTCCCCGCCAGCTTCCCCGACAAGGGGCCCGAGCTGCCGCTGCGCGAGGCTCGCATGATCACCGGCGGGCCGCACTCGCAGCAGGTATGTGTTACCACACCGACATCCGCGCCACAGACCTGTTCCCCGCCAGCTTCCCGACAAGGGGCCCGAGCTGCCGCTGCGCAGGCTCGCATGATCACCGGCGGGCCGCACTCGCAGCAGGTATGTGTTACCACACCGACATCCGCGCCACAGACCTGTTCCCCGCCAGCTTCCCCGACAAGGGGCCCGAGCTGCCGCTGCGCGAGGCTCGCATGATCACCGGCGGGCCGCACTCGCAGCAGGTATGTGTTACCACACCGACATCCGCGCCACAGACCTGTTCCCCGCCAGCTTCCCCGACAAGGGCCGAGCTGCCGCTGCGCGAGGCTCGCATGATCACCGGCGGGCCGCACTCGCAGCAGGTATGTGTTACCACACCGACATCCGCGCCACAGACCTGTTCCCCGCCAGCTTCCCCGACAAAGCCGCCGCTGCGCGAGGCTCGCATGATCACCGGCGGGCCGCACTCGCAGCAGGTATCATATCTAATTAGTACTTCTTGTATTTTAAAGGTCGGTCTTCACCATCGTGGAGGGTAGAGATGTGTTTCCATGTAATAGGTACTTCTACTTTTATCCGGGCTCAGCGACCCAAAATGAGTGTTGGCGTCGAACACAGGTCCTGGCCAGCGACCCGCGCCGCGCCGCCGTCGTCACCAACTGCAGCTCGCCCAGGTCCGTCCTTATCATGTTACTCCAGCGGTTCCTCGGGACGACCCACCGGTCTCCTGAACCATCCTAGACCAGCTATCATCTCAATATACCTATTCTCTATGACCTTATGACCGTGCGCGAAGACCTTTGTGCGTTGGTCTTGCCCAGTATTTTAGACTTGCTGAAGCGCTTCAATTTCAGCATTGCTTCGGATTCTCCATTTAGCGGCGTCAATCACATTCACAGAATCCAAAATCCTATGATCAGTCATTTGCAAAATTCTATTGTTCAAACAATCGTCGTCTACGCTCTGGTGGAAACCGGCCCTCAAGACTTTTTTATCTTGTCAAAAACAGGCAATAGCTCACAGAAACAATACTAACACTACGACTTTTGACAACAACCCAGGTGTTGGACATCTACGACAATGGCGTAAGCATGCTGCGCATCGGGCCCTTCAACTACGACCCGCTGCGGGCGTGGACCTCTGGCTGGAGCAGTCCGACGACTTCATACTGCAGCACGCTCAGCACCACGCCCAACGTCAGGCAGCCGCCGCATTTTGTGCACAATGTGAGCTCTTCACCCTTAACCTTACCATGATTAATATTTTTTAGATGACGAATACTTTTTTTTGCACAATGGGTATCGTTTTTTGGGTTTTCGGGGGTTTTCGGGGTGCTGATGACGAAAATGATATTATATTTTTGATCTTATTTAAATAGAATTAATCTGTGTGATCATAAGATCGTATATCGAAGATGTGGATCGTGTATATTTATAAACCTATTAGCAAGGGCCCGGGACTTTGTTCTCGTGGGAGATTTCAGAAACCCTCTCTTAGTTTTCCCTTACACTCCCTAAGGAACCTACATACGAAATTCTCCGTAGCATCCTACGCTCAGTAGTTTTAGTTGTGCGTTGTCTGTTAGTCATTCGGTTATTTCCCGTTACTGACTGCTAACGGAAGAAATTATAATAATAACTAGCTTTTCGCCCATGCGGCTTATCGTGAATTTCCCACGGGTGCTTTTCCTAGATGAAAGGTACCCTATGTCCTTCTCCGTACTTCTAACTATGTGTATGCAAAATTTCAGCAAGATTGGTTCAGTACATGAAGCGTGAAGAGGTAACAAACAAACAAACAAACAAACAAACTCACTTTTGTCGCTTTATAATATTAGTTAGGATTAATCCTACTAATATTATTTATTTATTATCCTACATATAATATTACAATATTATAAATACGAAAGTTTCAATGTGAGTTTGAAGGTGTTTTCTGTTACTCAATCACGCAAAATCCACTGACGGATTTCGATGAGAATTTGGTACACAGATGAAAGAAAATATCGGGATTAGCACATGGGGTACATTTTATCTGAAAATTACGGGGCGAAGCACGGGAGCGAAGCCCAGGGTGCAGCTAGTAATTAATAATAATTAATGATAATAATTAATCAGTTGTCAGTTATTGATGTATAAATTAACAGTCGTGCCCGTTGTATTCCAGATCCGGGTGACGCTGAAGTTCATCGGCAGCAGCACCCGTTCCCGGCCGTGACCGTGTTCCCCGGACAACCGGCCGCACTACTACCGGCGCGACGACCAGACCGGCTGCTGGGTGCCCATCCGGTTCTAAACTCCGTTTTTTTCTTACTTATCCTATTATGTAAACAATCTTCACAGTACTTTTGTTGAAAATAAATCAAAAATTAGAATCAAACGTAAACATTCTAAAGTTAAACATTTATTAATAATTGTATTGCCTAAAACATATATTTTAATTTACATTGTAAAATCATAAAAAGACATACCGTAATGAATTGTTTACATAATAGGACAATTATGAATAAACGACTTTAGATGTCAACAAACAAAAGTGCAGTCATACCTCGAAGACCTTATTGCCCAGTCCTAAAGATTATATTTGCCTTGTAGATTCTAACTGCACTTTTGTTTCTTGACTGTACATTTTTAATGTCACTACTTTCTAGATGTAGCTTCTGTACATGTCACTACTGTAGGCGCCATGGGCCCTATTTTTGAAAGTGTGACTCACCAAAAACGCGGAACTCGAATTATTTTATTTTATTTTTCATTCGACATCAATTATTCCCTATTCTTGAATTGACCACTCGTTTTTGCATTATTTGGTAGTCGAACGTTATTTACGTCAAAAGATTAAATGTAGAATAACAATCGGATACTGATATAGATAGAGTATTTTTTCCGTCCCGTTTAACGCTTTCGTCTCATTTATTAGTAGTTGCGTAGAATGGAACAGAAATTGTGTGTCGCATTATTTTCATATCACTGACAACATTGTTAGACGAATGATTTCAAAAATACGGCTTTTATATTAGTGACATATAATGAGTGCTACATAATAGTCTGTTCGTTTTCGGCGGTATGTCACAGTTTCAAAAATAGGGCCCTACGCTCGGCTGTGTAACGCTCGTTCGTGCGAAGGCGGTTTGAGTCGGCGAAGGGACTTGAAGTTTCGATTTCTCCTATATTTTTCATTTATAATCATTTGTCCACGAGAAAAGGTACTTTATGGTTATTTATTTTTGGATTTTTGAGCATCTCAGATGCAATTACCTACATAGTACTAAAGTACTTTCATATAGAAATTATAATTTTTTCACCATATCTAATTTCTATATGAAAGTACTGTACTTTATGGTTGTTGGCACTGACGACATTGTGCTCATTATAAGCTAAGTAAACTTGTACGATTTGTATTTTTGAACGACTTAAGCGCCAATGACCATAAGGTACCTTTTCCCGTGGATTTACATATTTGATTTCTAGTGTGCTGGCTGCAAATTTAATAGATTCCAATGGCAAAACACTCCAATGACATTGCCAAGATAGTTGTTATGTGTGTGTCATTCGGCATAATGTCCGCGACCCTTATACGAGTTTAAGAGGAGGGAGACAATTTAAAAAGCAATCTTTTAGGAACATTATATTGACAAAAGTAAAGTTTAATGCTCACTGTGTAATTTTATTTGTTTTGATGTTTTCAATACATATAACGTTATGGTCATTGTTTTCTTGACAATTTCGAATAAGTATATAATTTAAATCTAATAAGTTTTGAACAAATAATGACTGGTTAGCTGTGTTTTGTCCATAGAGTTAGGTGTTCCGTCACTGTGTGATTTCGTTATTAAAATAATTTTTATTCCATTTAAACTCGATCTAGGTAAAAAAAAATAAAATACAAATTTTTGACATGTTATTGTAATTCATTGGGAAAACAGTTCAACGAAATTCATTCATGAAAAAACATATCATGCTGTAATAGTGCCTTATTTAATTTTATTTAAGTGCTCCAGTGAAATTAACTTAATTTTCGATCACAAATTTACAGTATCAAACATTTAAGTACCTACATGTCTGACTATTTATTATGAAATTTTGCTTATGTTGTATTGATTTTTTTTTATTGTGTAATAGCATTTTATTGTGATAATGTTAGGTTAGCAAATCATGAACTTTTAATTAATAAAAATTAAAAGATTGTCAAAAGGATTTCAAGTTTTTAAACTTATAGTTTTAAACTTTTTTAATACAAATATGTGTGATCATACCAGTTGACTAAATAAGTACATTTTTTATATTATGTAAATATGAGTTTAATTTTATTATTATTTAAGGTAAATTTAAGTTAAATGTATATTTTGACATTATTTCATAACTTTCTTTGATTTCCTACTTAAAATATGATGCCTATGATTTTTTCTTTTCAAAATAGTCGTGTAATATTGAGAAAATATAGCAATATCCAATTTGTGGTAAAATTTAGATGTGCTAGCAAGTTTCTTGTAAATATTCTAGTGATTAAAGTAGCAATAATTTAGTTATTGAGCGTTAATAGTTATGTTTTTGTGAAATAATAATGAATATATTTAAAGTTCAGTACCTAAGTGTTTCATTTAAGATGATGTGATTTGCGTGATCGAATGAGATCTGTAAGAACTAAAGTAACCGACATAGCCCGCAAAATCGCCAAACTTAGTAGTGGCAGTGGGCGGGGCACATAGCTTGTAAAACAGATAGCCGTTGGGGCCAGAAAAAGTTGTCGAGAGTGGCGACCACGAACCGGAAAACGCAGTGTTGGCAGGCCTCCCACTCGGTGGACCGACGACCTGGTGAAGGTCGCGGGATGCGCATGGATGCGGGCAGCGCAGGACCGGTCGTTGTGGAAATCCTTGGGGGGAGTCCTCTTGTCCAGCAGTGGACGTCTTTTCGGCTGAGAGAGAGGTGTCATACCTCGTAGCACGACCATGATTGCATTCATTCAAAACTTTTTTTAGTGGTAATAAAATCCTTTTAGTTTGTAATATTTTAAGTATACCACTAATTTTAAATTTAATACCTTTCAATTATTTTAGATATATTGGTCGTGCTGGCAAGATTCCTTCCCAGCACGACCACGCCAAAATTCCTACTTGCAAAGAAGTTGATGAAACAGGAGCGTGTCTAAAAATTTGTACTTTACGTTATGTACTCTTTATTATTCATACATAAAAATATATATACGGTCGAATAGACAAACCTCGTCCTTTTTTGAAGTCGGGCAAAAATAACTTTCTACTTTTACAGCTCTGCGTTTGTTTAGAAATAAACTTGATATACACATATTGTGTTTGCATTTTTTCTCAAATAAGTATATAATTTAAAGATACGGTCCCAAAAAAATTTTAACGTATAATAAGAACTTAATTAATATCAAAACTTTAGTTTTCATAAAATCATTGGAAAAATCCATATCTATGCGACAAATAATACCGAATATTTTTTATTAACAAACGCCGATTAATTTTCTCTTTCTATTAGTTCATTTACTACAATGAAACGCGGAAGACATTATTATCGCATTATCTGTGTCTTTGGACGAACTTAAATCAATATTTTTAAATTATAAGGAACATTTTCGTGATAGTGATAAGTTACCACCTTGTGGCAGTGAAATCTTCAAAAATATAAGCAAAACTTTATCTTCGCGGCATTTCACCTAAAGGAATATTTTTATCAGCGCAGAGAAATTATGTTTTTTTTTTAAAGAACCATATGTAAAAATAATAATACAGATATATAAAAAAATGTGATTCTGTAGATCATTCCTGATGGATTGCAAAAGTAATTGTCCGACTTCAAAAAAGGACGAGGTTTGTCTATTCGACCGTATATATATTTTTATGTATGAATAATTAAAGAGTACATAACGAGTACAAATTTTTTAAACACGCTCCTGTTTCATCAACTTCTTTGCAAGTAGGAATTTCAGCGTGGATGCGTGCTGGGAAGGAATTCTTGCCAGCACGACCAATATATCTACAATAATTGAAAGGTATTAAATTTAAAATTAGTGGTATAAAATAGTACAAACTAAAAGGATTTTATTACCACTAAAAGTTTGAATGAATGCAATCATGGTCGTGCTACGAGGTATGACACAGAGAGAGATGTTATTTATAAGTTGCCACAAAGATACTTAATGACATTTAATTGCATGACAGCAGCATTTTGCATACGGATGGTTCATAATTATTATAAGGGTTGACACCATCAGTGAAGAAATATAATGCCAAGTAAATGCCTTTTTGAGAATCATTGGAGGTTTACGATGCCGGAGGCCGACTCTGTCTCGTGAACAAATAGCGAGGCCGAAGGCTTTGTATACATGGACGACCTCCTCATCATCGTAAACCCCTAGTAACCAGCCGAGGCGCCTAGTGGGTCCAAGGACCACATGCCACTTTCTCGACTATCGAGAAGTAAAGCGGTATACGAAGACATTTTTATCTCGTTAAAAAAAGGCCCGCGCGGCCTAGCTGCGTATAAGAAACCAAGAGGCGAGGAATGTCCTGCTCCGCACGCGAGGTGCTTGCGCCCCACGCGACACTAGTTTGTTATTTAATTAAGCGCCTACCTACATTGCTATTTATCTCCAATTTATCTCAACTAGAAAAGAATGACGTTAGTACAAGTGAGAAGCGTCGGACTTCCTGTTCTTTCATATATCTACCTGCATCCCTATCTAGAGTTGCGAGTTGCGAACACAGCGAAGTGCCGCGGTCACCTTTTCTCGATTTCTTCCTTTAAAAATTTCCGAAAACTCTAGGTCTCGGATTTTTAGGAAAATTTTTCGTTTGCGAGAATGTTTCCGAGACCAAGAAAGTTTCCGCTTGTTTTTTGAAAATATCGAGAACGGCACACACAACTCCAATGAACCTAGATTATCGAATTTCAATGCCAAATTGCCAATGAATGTCTTGACTTGAACGATCGTGGAAATAAAAAGTCAGATGTCACTTTCGCTATCGCTATGCTTTATTCATGGAAGTAGTAAGTTGTAGAAAGTATGTATGTATGTACTTCTTCCATGGGTTTATTATATCAAATCAATCAATCAAATGTCAATGTCACTGTCACTTGTCGACTGCACGGCGCTGGCGCTGTCTGCCTTCTGTTTTGAAGTAATTTTGCATACAAAGTGTGTTTTTATATCAACTAAGTGTTTGTTCAGACATCTAAAAGTGTTTTACGTTGTGAAAAAGGCAAAGTACAAGTCTTTTAATAAAAAAGGTATTGTAGAAAAATGGAGAAACCTGCCGTCACAGATCAACCACCCCCATATTCAGCTGTAAATCCAGGTGAGGATAAAACAAAATGAAGCCTGGAAACCATATTAGTCCTTTGTACATGAATCTTATATTGCGATAAGTGCTGTTGAACTACGCAACGCTGGCCATTTCACATCTAATAATTTGATAACGTAGGTTATTCTAGCTGTGTGTATTTAAAATATATTTTCAGACAGAACATTTTTGTTGCCTATTTATTTAGCCATTTGATGAAACCACCGAAATTCTTATCAGGCATTTAACTATATCTACTATTACTACATTGAAAACACATGAAATGAAGACCAATAAAATGGAAAACTTCAGAATCATTAATACCCAGACCAAATGGTTTTACCTTGAAATTTACAACAACAATTTTATTGCCATGATGATTCTATGATGTTGGACACGGATAGTAAGAATTAACATTCCATAACCAGATGTACCTAGCTATCAAAGTTGACAACATGTTACTTATTTCTTTTCTTAAGCCATTCTTTAAAAAAATGACCAAAGGTGATTGATCATTAACCTCTGATGGAAAAATTAGGATTGTTACAAGTAAAACATTCATATACATATCGATGGCTTAGAGTGAAAACCTCGGATGTTTGTTTGGCCAAAGAACACACATCTGAGGTTTTCACTCTAAGCCATTGATATAGGGATTAACCAATTTCAGTCTGGTTGTAAATCAAAAGTCTGAGATTGTTATTAGCTTGATAAAAATTAGCTAAAATAATTTAACAGTTATGGGGGGCTTAAATTTAGTGGTATTTTTAATTTGTTTAATAAATATAGTACTTTCTTACCATACCTTTAAACCAGATAAGTTAGTTATACATACATACATATTATCACACCTTTTTCCGTGGGGGTAGGCAGAGACTAGCGATTTAGTGGTTGGTAATCAATTTTTCTTAATTATAAAGAAAAAGCTGCGTCCCATAGCTTTGCTTCCATGGTAATTTTGGGTTAAAAATTACCTTTGTGCTATTCCAGGTATTTTCCTACACATCCACACACACAACTTTCACATTTAATATCTTAGTAGATTAATGATTTGTATTCAACCATTCCAGGTCCACCACCGAATATGGCAGGTGCGCCCCCTCCACCGAACATGGGGGGCCCTCCGCCGCCGCCCCCGGGCTACCCACAATACGGGCCACCCCCACCGCCCCCTGGGTACATGCCCAACTATGGAGCCACCAGCATCATCATACAACCACCCATTATTGCCGTTGGCGCCTGCCCTGCTTGTCGGGTCGGCATTCTCGAAGATGACTTCACCTGTCTGGGTATATTGTGTGCCATCTTCTTCTTCCCCATAGGAATTCTATGCTGTCTCGCTCTTAAAAACAGAAGATGCTCGAACTGCGGCGCCATGTTTGGCTGATGATGAAGTTTCACGGTGATAAACATTGAATCAAGGGTAAAACTAATTCTTTATCACATGTTTGAGGTTCTCTTTTCTTTGGGTTAGTAACAGTGCTTAAATAATTTAGAATGTTGGTGAACTTAAATTGGTGCAGCTGAGGAAGTAGTATTCTGAAGATTCTATCCTAGATAAGTCAAAATTTAATTGCAGAAGTCACCAACTCATAAATTATCATGTTACTATCTCAAAGAACAAATGGCTGAATTAATGCTCTAAATCTTTGGTATACCAACATATGTACGAGTATTTCAATTTTGTTAATTAATTGGTAAAATTTTTCATTTAAAATTCTAATAAAACTAAAGGTCAACAAATACTTTAAGCTTATTTTAGTTGAAACATGTTTTGTCTGTTTCTTTGATGGACATATAAAAGAGATAAAATATTTTAACTAAAGTAGGTTTAAAGTGTTCTGTAACTTTTTGTGAATAAGACAGCTAGAATAAAAGCAAGGTAGTCCATTCTTGATCAAAAAATTACAAACAAATCGTAATTTCTTAGTTTGTTCAGGGGGTCTAAAATGGCCTCTTTGATGAATCGGAATAGGATAATTTCTCATTTTCGAAATATTTAAAAATAAACCTTACAAATGGTAACATAAGGTTTACTTTAAATGTTTAGGAAATGAATCATATTCCCATTAATTAAAGTGGCCGTTTTAGAGCCCCAGGAATCTATAATTTTTATATGCCTTATTGCAATTGTCATGGAAAGTTTATGGGCACTGAGCTGCACCAAAGGTCTCTGGTGCGCTGCATACGTATTGAAATGAGGTTAATCATTATCTGTCTGTCTGTCCATAATTCCACATTACTATAAATTTGGTAATTATTAAATATCAATTTAAAATTTCGACAGAAGTTTATTGAAGTATCTTAAATTGTTATAAAGCATCGAAATCTTTGTAAGTAAACTCTCTGAATTCAGGTATACCAATTACTTGATTTCAGAGAGTTAACAAAGATTTCGGATAATTTTTAATTCAACTCTGCAAAACACAATGAGGTCATACAATCAACAAATTTTGCTTTTTCATCTGCCGTGATTCATTTAGTCACTAATTGATTTATAAATTACATTACGACACAATGGTTTGTTTAGAAGTTACACAATGATAGTTCTGTCTTATTGTTTTTATAACATATTATAGCATCTACAAATACCAATTTGACATATCATTTTGTTATTGTTAGATCATCTCTGGTATTTTCAACATTCCATAGACATTATAGACATTACAATAGTTAAGGAAATAAGTAAAAACGGTAGTAACCGACATTGTTTACTGATATAAATCCTATTGCTTTTTGATAGCGATCGTACAGACATAACAATCGTATATAAACATATATTTATATATCATGTATAGCCTAATTGGAGGTTTTATAAAGGTCATTTGACAGCATTATGTAAGATGAGGATAATGATATCTAGATAAATAAATACAGAGCATGAGGCAGTTCTTAATTCGATGAAGAATGATACATGACTTTGAAGCACGTACGTATTAAAGGTAAATTTTAAATTCGTCAAAATTATAAATTTAAAAAAAATATGTATTGATAAATTTTGCACGTGCTTTACATTAATTTAATACAATGGTTTTCAGTTTCAAATACATTTACTAGCCAGTAGTATGTAGATCAAGATTGGATCAATTAATTGATATTATTTGATCCAATTATATTGATTTATCAGTGTTGGTCGAAAATTCCTCCTGTATCAATAAGGTACCAAGTTCGATTTCTTTGTCTAAAAAGGCAAACTAGTAATAAAAAAAAAGAAAGTAATACAGCTTCATTTCTGTGGGACGTAAATCTTTTAAAACAATAATATTTAAGTAAGCACCAAAGGACATTGCTGATAAAGCCAAGATAAAAATGTTGATTTGATTTATCATCCACTGAGTTTTAATGATAAAGGGTTTATTATTGTTTTGAATGTTCATGACTAATTGCCATGAAAAGTGACGTAATTTTTAGCAAATATTTTTCACTCGTCGATTTTAGAAAAATAAATTTAATTAGGTCTGGAACATATAATTAATGTTAATCGTTTTCAGCTACAAACGCCAATTTTTTTTTATCAGAAGCTAGAAGATAGCTATTATTCTTTTATATTTAGGTTCCACATTAGGAATTTTATTTTGTTTTCTTAGTTTACGTTTCGGTTTTGTAAACAGTTAATGATTTTTTGTATGGCAAATTAAGTGCCTTGTTAGAAAATTATCTTTATTGTATCCCTTATTTTTAGCAATATTTTTTTAATGCTTATTACGAAACAGAAACACTTAATGATAAATGAGATATATGTAAAGAACATTTTTTTTAAATAATTGGCCTATTATGTAAACAATCTTACCATGTCTTTATATGATTTTACAACAATATAAATTAAAATAGACTTTTTCGGAAATTTCTTTCGTTAAACAAATGTTTTAGTTTAGAATGTGTAGGTTTGAACTAATATTTGATTTATTTTCAACAAAAAGTTTGATACTTTTAATACTGTGAAGATTGTTTACATAATAGGACAAGTAAGACAAAACGGAGTTTCGATCATCTGTCTTCTTAAAGCCAAATTTCATGCCATATTATAAAGGTTAAAATGAATCAGATTATCAGAATATTAAGTATTCTATATCGTGAATATGATATCACATATTTAATTAATTTGTTTTTGTTGGCCATTTATAAATAAGGATAGTTTAACAAGTATAATGATTGAATTACCTACCTATTAATCAGTTTAAAAGTGTGGACTGATTTTTAAAAAAATTGCAGCCAAAATGCCTTTATATATTAAGGAAAATGTTAATTATTATTAGATATGTAAGTATATTATATAAAATGATTAATATTAAATTTATATAGAATTTATAAAATAAAGTTTGGGAATAAAAATATGTTATTGATTTTATTTTCTATTTCTCGTCCGTACTGTATTTAAAAATATGAATACTTATTTATTAATTTATTGTCCTACTGTTGGCAAAAAACTGCGATATAAGTACATAGGTAATTAAAATAAAAGTATTTTGTGATAACAAAATCACAAAATACTTCTTTATTGTGCCCGTTGGGCTTGTACGATTACAGGAAAAGAAGAATTTCCCATATGCTCCAATACAAGTAGTAGTATACAAGGAGAGCGTTCTAACAACTACCTATGTAATATGTATCACCTATCAGTTTATTGTTCGTGAAACAGGGCCGCAATTTTCAGCGTCATTTGCCAGACGATACGTCTGGCACATTTTCTGTTATCGCCGACCGCAGCGCGTGATTGGTTTGGAACGCAACATATTTACCGTTTTATTTATTTTCCGTTTTACAAGACTGATAAAAAGACGAATTTTATAGTTTGTTTACTAAAGTCTAATAAATGAAAAAATCTAACTTGGCTCACAATGGAACTTACCTTGGGAAATTAGTTCTTTGACAAAATTAGGTGCTAACATGAAAAAATAATTTATTTTCCTTGTATTGAATTTTCGTCAAGTTGAGCTACAATTGACAAAAAAACAATATCCATAGGATGAATAAGTATTTGAATTTTCTTTGCCGCGTGGTTGATTTTTACATCATTTAAATATTAATTACTTACCGTTTTGGAATTATTTTGGCTAAATGTCATACCTCATATTACCTATACTAGATCTATAATTCAGACAGCTAGTGATCTGAATTGCGGATGCTGTTATATAGTACCCCTTCATTTGATGTTCGTGGTCCTACGTCGTAGTCCTACCCTTTTAAGTCCCCATATTTGGAAGTCAGTTTGAACCGCAAAATATAAAATAGATATCAACTATGTAACGGTTTTAAGTTTTAACCTCACTAGATAACTGCAGTGATAATCACATATTCACGCATATACGTACATTATGTAGGTATGTATGAAAGATTGCGGTATTCAACGCGCTCCCGAATTCAGGCCCAGTATTTTTAATGAAGGCTGCCGGAGCCGCTCCGTGCCTAGATAATGAACGTCTAAATAGGTAAACTCCATTTTTAGGGTTCTGTAGTCCGACAAGGAACCCTTATAAGATCGTTCAGTCCGTCCGTCCTAGTTTCTTAATTGTCCTATTATGTAAACAATCGTCACAGTACTTTTTGTTGAATTTTGTTGAAAATAAATCAAATATTAGTTCAAACCTAAACATTCTAAAGTCATACATTAATTATCCACGAAAGTAATTTCCTAAAAAGTCGATTTTAATTTATACTGTCGTAATAACAGAAAAAGACATGGTAAGATTGTTTACATAATACGATAATTTATGGATAAATGGACTTTACATGAATGTGGAGTTATTTCGCAAGAAAAACATATTAAACAAAATAATATAGGTATATAAAGCGCGTGTTTTGTAAACTATTGTGAAGAGTAATGTGGCAAATAAATATTATGGTCAACATGACGATATCGCTCAAGTCAAGAGTCGGTGGGTGGTACCTAATCTCTTCGTATTCCTTAGAGCTAGCTACTTAAATAAGGAAACTGGCACATGTTTTTTGCTTTAAAGAGCTTCCCGGCCATAATTTAACCTCTAAGAATAATAAACCTATCTATATCAGTAAAATCCATTGTTCGGATCATTTTTTCTCATACCTAGACGTATATATTTTTTAGTTTCCTTATAAAAACTCTGCTGGCTATTTGACTAACTATTGGCTAACTATTGGAGTCAGGCACAGATCAAAATCTGTGGAGTCAGGGCTATTGGTGCTATGAGAAGAATCTGGATTCCTCGTGTAGTAATGTGGTTTACGACGTACCAGCGAAATACCACTTTATTTTTAGCTAGGTACCTATATAGAGATGGGTAACCACTCGGGTTAAAACCTGAGATTGGGATAAAACCCAGTTATTCATAGTCCATACATTGAAGAGGATGATAACTGTGTTTTACCCAGTCTCGGGTTTTACCCGGGTGGTTACCCATCTATAGCTGTAGCCTTTATGGCAACTTAAGTTTATAGGCAGTAAAGTGAGACAAGTTCCACCTTATCGCTGGCGATAGCGCTGACGCCATTCAGCTGTGATTGTATTGTCTTGGAGGCATCTAGGTCAGAAACTATTGGTACGATTTAAAAAAGTCCAGTTCGATGAACTAATTCAACGTCAATAATGCATATAACTTTAACACTTTATTCTAAAATAAGGAAATTATATTGCAAACTAGCTGTCGCCCGCGGCTTCGCCCGCGTGAGTTTCGCATAGATAAAAAATCTCTCTTGGAGCTTTTCATCAGATGTTCCAGATCTTCAATTTTTATACGTCAGCAGAA
The DNA here is from genome assembly GCA_018467065.1 of Ephestia elutella. NCBI lineage: Eukaryota > Metazoa > Arthropoda > Insecta > Lepidoptera > Pyralidae > Ephestia > Ephestia elutella. The sequence goes on along the minus strand of CM031592.1, from coordinate 14,583,549 downwards.
AATGCTCATCAGGTTGAACGACTTTTAATAAGGCGCCATTTCCATATAGGTATGTTATAGTGTAGCTGGTCTCTTGCAGTTCTTCATCAGATGTTCCAGATCTTCAATTTTTATACGTCACCAGAAAATGCTCATCAGGTTGAACGATTTTTGCTAAGGCGCCATTTTCATTTATGTTATAGTGTAGCTGGTCTCTTGCAGTTCTTCATCAGATGTTCCAGATCTTCAATTTTTATACGTCACCAGAAAATGCTCATCAGGTTGAACGACTTTTGTTAAGGCATCATTTCCATATTTTTTATAGTTTAGCTGTTCTGTTATGGTTCTTCATCAGGTGTTCCAGTTTTCAAAATCAATTATAGCCTATATGTTGCCCAGACTTAATAACTATACAACCAAAAAAGTTTCATTCAAATCCGTCCAGTAGTTTTTGCGTGAATAGCGTACATACATACAGACAGACAGACTGACAGAGAGCAGACAGACAAGAAATTCCAAAAAAATTCCAAAAAAAATTTTTTGCTTTCTATTATTCTTTTTAAGAGTCCCTCTATCCATTTAAGTCAAAAATACTAAATGTACAGACAAAATATTTTTACTGTTTTATTACCATATGTATAGATGTATAGATTAAAATAAAAGATACATAATGTACTTAGATGCGTGATAGGTATAAGTACTTACTTAAATTCCAAGTTGATACCTCTATGCGTTCCTGAGAAACAGAGACAGGCGGACAGACGAAAAATCATCCATCAACAAAGTGATCCTATAATAGAGTAATAGTGTTCCGTTTTTTCCTTTTGAGGAACGGAAGTCTAAAATCGGTGCAGTCAAGTTTGTGGCGCTGCTTATTATTCTATATTTACGCTTTAGAGGCGGTGAGGTAAAATGAGTCTATTTATAATTGTACCTACTTAAATTACTTATATAGATTATTTCTTATATAAATAACAAAAACTAACAAGGTTTCTATTTAAATGCCTTGAAATGTGATATTAAAAACATATTAAATTGTTTCTACATATTTTCAACACAAGGACCCTCTAATTCGCGAAATCTTGAAGTAGGCGTAAATTTGTAAATATTGTCTCCAGGGAAAGTGTGAAAAGCCGGCGGGTCATATTTCAGTGAAATATTTTTGGAGCTGCAGTAAAGGCACGGGGAGGCGCCTTATTTGGGGTTCCCGCGGGTCGGCCGACTTTTACGTGTGGAGATTTTGCGCGCATTGTGGAAAATCAGCTGGTTTTTATGTGCTTACATTTTATATGAGACAGAAAATTAAAGCCTGAACACCGCGGCCGCAAGTGTAGGTATATGCTGACTCACAGAACATATAATGCTGACTGCACACTATTTTAACCCACTATGCAAAATGTTGCTAAGAAGTTTAACGTGTATCTGTACAATGTAGGTACATAGCTCTCAAACAACAGATGAATCGGTTTGGTTTTAATTAATTTCAAATCAAAAGCTTTATCATGATGTTTTATAAAAATCAGTTTAGCTTGTTTTCTAAACGGTTTTTGAAAATAATTTGAATTTTCTTTAAGTAAGTACGCACTGTAGATGTAGATAGGTACTAATCTGTGACCTAAAGTACTCGTAAAACTGTATAAAATGCTGAGAAGGAAGCAACTTTGGAAGTATCATATAAGACGTTACCGTGCATTTAAACTTTTAAGTAGGTAAGGTTTATATAGCAAAAGCCTGTCATAATTTATGCAAACTACGAGTATATGCATAGCTATTTTAAACCTTATTTAATAACTAGCTGTCGCCCGCGGCTTCGCCCGCGTGAGTTTCGCTTAGATGAAAAATCTCCCTTTGAGCTTTTCATCAGATGTTCCAGATCTTCAATTATTATACGTGAGCAGAAAATGCTCATCAGATTGAACGACTTTTACTAAGGCGCCATTTCCATTTCCATGTATGTAATAGTGTAGCTGGTCTCTTGCAGTTCTTCATCAGATGTTCCAGATCTACAATTTTTATACGTCATCAGAAAATGCTCATCAGGTTGAACGACTTTTGTTTAGGCACCATTTCCATATTTCTTATAGTTTAGCTGTTCTGTTAAGGTTCTTTATCAGGTGTTCCAGTTTTCAAAATAAATTATAGCCTTAATGTTGCCTAGGCTTAATAGCTATACAACGAAAAAAGTTTCATTCAAATCGGTTCAGTATTTTCGGAGATTAGCGTGGTCATACATACAGACAGACAGACAAAAAATTAAAATATTTTTGCTTTCTTTTATTCTTTTTAAGTGTCCTATACATTTCAGTGAAAAATACAAAATGTACAGACAAAATATTTTTACTGTCTTATTATATGTATAGATAATGTAATTCGTTACATTCTGAGAAAACTGTTGATAAATTAGTGTTATTTTTAACCTTAATTAGTTTTCAGAATAAGTATGAACAATTCAATCTTCGATTCGCCACCATTATCAATGGTTTTTCAATAGTATAAGTAGTGTTTATTTACACGCTCCGTTAGCAACCATGTATAAAGCTCTACTATTGAAACGTCATTAAGACACGATTATGACGTAGGTAACGTCAGCAGAATCCACATGCACAACTGTATCGTGTACTAACCTTGGCACTGATTTTATTGTAAAAGGTCTTTGTTATTGCTGTATACTTAGTCGCTCTGAACGGCTGAGATAGGTATTGTACAAGTAAGGAGCTCTAATATATTGGAAATTAAAACTGGTGTTTTTAAACAACTATACCTAATATGAGAAGGGAGTTTTATACACATTATTTGAGAAATAATCGATCCGTTTTTTTATTAGATATTATTTTGTTTATTTATTAAGGAACAACAAACAGTTATAAAATAGATTGTAAAAATAAAACTTAAATCTAAAGTAAAAATAATTTTGTAATTCACAATTCATATAAGCCGAAATACGATGGCGTTGTATAGTTATTACAAAATCCAGAGTATGTAAAAGTAATTAATTCTTATCATAGCTAGATTCTTAAGAAAAATGAATTTTCACTGGAGCGGAGTCCCAAGGCGAAGTTAGTCTATATTTCTCAATTCTCAACCTTGTTATTGCAATGGACGAGGGTCTACGGTATCTACAGCAAATAAAGCTATGCAAAATAGCACACTTTAACCACTTAAAACAACCCAGGAAAATGAGCACGATTGAGCAGTAGGGAACCCTCATCTATTGTCCAATGTCTGTATCCTGGCGCAGACATGTATGGCTTTTATATCAAATGGCGCGCTGTTTGTAAGTCGGTCTGGCATAAGCTTTTATCTATTGACATTTGTATTTGCATTGAAGAGTAAATTTACACCATGGAAATACGTTACACAAACATAGATATTCCAGCTTTTAAAAGCCTATTTATTTATTGTTAGAATCCCACTTAACAAGTGCTTTCGAGTATGACTTTTTTTTTTAAACGGATGATTCCACCACACAAGGAATGTTATATTTAACTAATAAACAATGTGATTTTTTAAAAGCATTTAAATGGAATAAAAGGCTTGAACATTAATGAAATGCTCTGAACATTCCTATTTCCAATCGCCGAGTATTCATTAGTGGAATAATGGAAAAATAGGTAAGTACCTATTGAAAACTTTCAGCGAACTTTTGATTTACTACTGTGGTTTTAAATGTTTTTTTTTTATATTTAAAATAATGGTCAAACGCGAGTGGGATGCCTGTGATGAGAGTTTAGTAGGCCCATTACCATCCTGGTACCTGCTTTGTCAAGTTGCACTACCCAGGTCTTTGCATTCAAATAAATGAAAATTGTAAAAATTGAAAAAAATGTGAAAAACTGTTATTTTCAATTTTAAATTGCTTTCTTTGCGAATATTACGTTTTCAACTATCTTAATTTATTTTCTTTAAGTAATTATTTTAGAAACGGCGCAATTTACTAGTTGCAGTACTAAAATGATTATACACATTAAAAATTAAAATTTATCATGACTCGTTAGTCCTCCTCAAATGGGAAGGTAATGACCCATTGACAATTGTGGCTGAACTAGATACCGTGTGGTTGCTACCACTGTTACATTACAATACATTGTGTACTAGACAAGCCATTTGGTGTTTACCCAGGATATATTGATCGTACCCTGGGCACTGCAACAAATCGTCGGAGAGATCGTCCGAGCCCGTCAGAGGCAAGCATCAGTTTTGAGCGCTGTGCATATTTAATTCGAAAACCCGTATAAATAACGCGATTGTCAACTTCGAGTAGTGATAATCGCGAGTAGTGGACATCCAGTAACTAAAATTTTAAATTAGTTTTTCAAAAAGTGAAATAATTTGGCAGATTACAGCAAGATTAGTTTGAAATATTCGAAAATTCCGTTAGTGTCCCTGACCTAGGACAACCCGCGCCAACGCCGCTGCAGTGAATCATCGCTCATCGCAACACCGTCAGCCGGCCGCAGATACTCGTACCAAGACATCGACACAGAGAACGATTATTATCGCTAACTGTCGCTGAGCTGTACTGGCCGGTACCACGATCAACGCGATATCAAGTAAGGCGTAAGGTGAAGGTCTACTGCGTAGTATAGTGTTCGGTAATCATTGAAAGTGCGACAATGGCGTCAAAAGCAATTAGCTGCGCGGGATGCGGAGGGATAATAGGGAACGAGAACGAAGTAATGCGTTGTTATAAATGTAAACAACATTATGATATTTTGTGTGCAAATTACACCAGCAAAACATTCGCAGCTTTACCGTTGGAACATATAAATTCCTGGATATGCATGGAATGCCGGTGCAAAATACCCAAGGGAGACAACACGCGAACACCAGTACGGCAGACACAGCTGGCGCATGACACTAGTATCGTTAGCGAATGTCCGGATATTTCAATAGGCAGTATGGACAACGTGACGGTACGCGGTGCGCGATATGCGCAAGCTAATGAGGATAAGGATCGATTTGAGAGTGCATTAAATAAAATGCGCTCGGCAATGATGCAGGAGTTTAAAAGCCTGCAGGTAGAATATGAAACTCGTTTAACAACGAAAATAACTAAGATAGTGAAGGAATGCATGATGGAGATAAAATCCGAAATAGGGAGCAAACCATGTAACAAATGCAAAAACGATTTGTCGAAGAAAATAGAGGAACTGGGAAATAAAGTAGACTCTATAGCCTCACTAGCACAAACAAATAAGATAGTCGACCACCAACTACCTCCACCAGATGATCATAATAGTAATATTATGGCCAAGGCTCACCAGAAGCACCCACTGAATAGGCCTCCGAAATCAAAACAAGGACCGAAACCTGTGACATCAATAAACGAGACATCAAAGAAAGAAAAGGCGGCAGAAGTCCAAGGAAGCTCTAAGGAACCTCATGCTCAATATATAGAAATTCAGCCGCTCTAAAGTAGTACTGAGGCAAACGATGACTCAACAGGTGGCAATTGGATAGAAGTGAAGAGGAAACACCAAAGGAAGTCAGACGCTTCGATATTGCGAGGTACAGCAGTCCCGGGAGTGACTACATTAGAGGCATCCGAAAGATGGAAATATTTGCATCTTTTCTATGTGAAACAAGGAACGACGGATGACCAGGTATTGAATCACCTTAAAAATATCTGCAAAGAAGCTGTATGCACAGTAGAAGGGCTCAAATCGCGTGGAAATTACGCATCGTTTAAGATAGGAGCACCGACTAGGCTAACAGGGGTGATTATGGAGCCGGAAAACTGGGCGGCGGATATTTGCATTAAGCCTTGGAGGCAGAACTTTCGGAGGAGCAGAGAGGGAAAACCAAAGCAAACATAATATGGGAAAAGTGCAAGCCCTTCAACGCAAAGGGAAGAAGAGGAACATAGAAATTTACTACCAGAATGCCCAGGGTTTGCGAACAAAAACAACAAGAGTATTCTCATTCATTCAAGCATCGGAAGCGGATTTAGTGGTGTTCACAGAAACTGGATGGAATGCGTCATTTCATGATGCGGAACTAGTACCGCCAGGTTACCAGATATTGCGATGTGACCGAGCGGATGGCCGCAAGCAGGGCGGCACGTGTATAGTGGCCTCTCCCCGATATGAGCTTCATCGGTTGCCAGTAGAGGACAACGTCGAAATAGATAAGCACATATTTGAAATCGTAGCAGCTTGGGTAGCTATAGGTGATAATTATTTATTTGTTTGTTGTGCGGTGTATATTCCACCGAGTACTAACACAGAAGAATATATGGTCATGTTTAATCTCATAGAAAAATTATGTGTAAAATATAAAAATAACGTCATTGTAGTAGGTGACTTTAATTTGTATTCAGCAAAGGAAGATGTCCGTAATTATTTTGAATATGTACTAAGCTTTTGTGAGTTCAGTCAAAGCAACAACGTACCAAATGTTAATAATAGGCAGCTAGATCTAGTATTAAAAGGGGGTGGCGTGCGCGGTGTGGTATCTGTTAGCGAAACGGAGGGCTTGCAGCCAGTGGACAAACACCATCCTCCACTCGCGGTCTCGGTGGCAACGCTGGAAGCAGAGGAACAGATTGGGGCGAGTCGTGAAGAAGGCCAAAGGCACGCGTCTTCGTTGGCACGTCAATGGAATTTTCGTAAAGCGGATATCCAGAGGTTGTACACAGAAATAGCGAACATAAATTGGAGTAAACTGTTTCTGAAATCAAATCCAGACGAGGCAGTTAATTATTTTTACGAGCAAATTACTAATACCATAGAAAAGAGCGTCCCTAGGAAAAAAACATCAATAGTTAAATCAAAATACAATTATCCAGAATGGTATACAAGACAAATTATATCGGACATACAAGGAAAGCATAAACTGCATAAACGCTATAAGGAAAGTAAACTGGAAACCGACTATAAAGAATTTTCACTATGTCGAGCTCAAATAAAAGCAGCAGTAGAAAAGGCTCATAACCAACATAGTGACTGTTTGCAAAGTAATCTGGCAAAAGATCCAAAAGCTTTCTGGCACTTTATCAGGGCGAAAAGAGGCAATATCAACAAGCAAACTTTGATAAAAGATGGTTGCATACTTTCTGGTAGAGAGTGTGTGGAAGAATTAGTCGATTTTTTCTACTCTGTGTACCACACGGAGCCGGCAGAGTTAGATGTTGCTTCGGTAAGCAAGTCGGTATCGTCGGGCGCAGCAAGAGTGCAGGTGCATAGGTTGGAGATGTCAGAGGTAGAACAAGCATTGACGAAGCTTAAGCCGAAGCATTCCACAGGACCAGATGGAATTCCTCCTTTCATTTTGAGGGACTGTCGCGGGGTGTTGGCATTGCCACTACAGCATATATATAACACATGTCTTGAAAATGAAAGATTCCCGGAGCAGTGGAAAATATCAAGAGTTGTACCTGTGCCAAAGGGACGAGGGGGAACTAACGCGTGTGATTTTAGACCAGCAGCTATCATGAGTGCCCCGGCGAAGGTTTTTGAGTCAGCAATAAATCACTCGGTGTACTCACAGGTAGAGGCTCAGCTGTCAGATGAACAGCACGGATTCCGCCCCAAACGCAGCACAACAAGTAATCTGTTGCAATTGATGACGGTCTTGGTGCCTGCGATAGATGCGGGAGGGCAGGTAGATGTAGCCTATTTCGATTTCCAGAAAGCCTTTGACACCGTGGATAATGATATCTTACTCATGAAGTTGGCCGTAGCAGGTTTCACACCAAAAACTCTCGCGTTCTTCGCAAGCTATCTGAAGGACAGGCGTCAATATGTTGATTGGGCCGGATATCAGTCGAAACCATACTTTACTAGGTCAGGAGTCAATCAAGGGAGTAATTTAGGGCCCCTAGAATTTAATTTAGTAATAAATGACTTACCAAGGGTAGTTAAAGAGTGCAAGTGTTTACTGTTCGCAGACGACCTAAAGATAGCAATGGAAATAAGAAGTCCAACAGACTGTGAGAAGTTGCAAGCGGATATCGATAAAGTGGTGGAGTGGTCCCACAGAAACCGGTTACACTTTAACATATCCAAGTGCACCATAATGACATTCACAAAATTGCGAAAACCCTGCATACACCAATACTGTATAGATGGAATCCCAATACAGCGTGTAAAGCAGACGAAAGATTTAGGTGTGTATTTCACTAGTGATTTAAATTTCCGCGAGCATATAGTGAAAGCTTGCAAGAAGGCTTACCGAAATTTGGGGTTCGTACTGCGCCATGGCAGAGAATTTTCAAATCTGAATGCGGTGCGAGCGTTATACGAAGCACTTGTGAAGAGCCATTTGGAAGGGAGCGCGTGTGTGTGGGCGCCCCAGGAAACTAAATACAAGTTGATGGTGGAACGGATACAAAACAAATTTACAAGGTACCTGTATCTCAAATTGTATGGGGTGTATCCGTTCTACCCATTGATGTACCCAACACTATTCGTTCTCGGGATGGTCGGATACAATTCGCTGGAAGTTCGACGAGAGCTAACATTGGCTAAATATTTATTTAAAATATTAAGGGGGCGCCTTAGCAACCAAGCTGTATTGCAGTGGATTGCGCTTTGCGTGCCCAATCGGTACGTATGGCGGCGGCGACAGCCTCCTCTATTCGCAATACCACAAGCGCGAACGAAGATGCTAAAGCACACCCCCCTGACTCGAACAATTAGAGTACTAAATGAGGTAGCGACGAGAGTAGACGTATTTTGTTGTCCTTTGACGGAATTCGTAAGAGTTACATTGTATGTACTGTGTTATAGTAGAAATAACTTGTAAATTAAGACTTATACTATTGCATTGGGTGTACCTGTAATAATAGTTAAGGAATGTTTGAATAAATAAATAAATAAAAAAAAAATTTAGTATGTTCAATACAGTACCCGGAGCGGCGATTTATATTGCACATCGACATTTGGTAAGAGTAAAAGATATTCGGTTGTAGAGCGTTATCCCTGACGCACTCTACCTAGACCTAGATGACGTCATAGATAAAAATGACGTTTGTCAGCCGTCAGCATAAATGACGTCACTACTAGGTTGGTTTCATCTCCGAAAGAAGAGACTTTAAGATCTTACTCAGTAATCATGTTAGTGTTATACTAAATAGAAACTGTTCAAGAATTTACTTATTTAATTAAACAAGTTTCCGTTACAAGCGAACTACTCCCGAGGGCAATAATAAGATGTGAGAAAAGAAAAGGATCGGGGTTCCTACAAATAAAAATAGTTTGTGGAGCGCCGAGCAACTTGTAATAGAGTTCGGTAACTCAGGTGTATTAATTTTCGGAATCACGAAAAATGGGTAACATCGAGATTATGTACTAACGTAACAACTACAACTTTTCCTACAGTGAATAATAACGGTTTTCTCATATATTTTTTTTATTTCAAACTGCCCTTCCTCCTGTACCTTGGAAGACCTGAATGAGGCCAACGATAGGCCAAATACTGGTCAAAGAAAATCAATTTTTTGCCATTTCGACTCGAGATGATGATCATATTTGCCAGTATTATTTTAATGAAACGAAAAAAAAATGTTACCAATACAACGATCCAATTAATAGTATCTACCACACTCAAAAAAAATTCTAAACGCAGTGACAAAAATCCCTTAACAAATGGGAGCCGTCTACGGACCACAAATACATCGACAGAACAAATTTAGACTCTCAATGACAAATGAACTTTGTCACCGGACTTTGCCGCTTCGTATTAATAATTTGTTCTTTCAACTCTGTCTCAAACGTTGTATACATGACAATGCTCCTTTGTCCTTACATCTAAGGTGATCTCCTCTATTACAAAGGAACTTCGTCACTGCGTTCGTGTTTACGTTGTCAGTATGACAATTTTCCTGTAGCTCCTCGTTAAGACGGTGTCAATTTGACAGGACGAATTGGGCCGTAAGTCAACGGCGTGTTGTCACTGTGACAGTGTATAGATGCTACTTTGTCCCTACGTTTAAGTGGATAAGCCTATAATACAAAGGTACTTTGTTGCTGCGTTCTTGGAACGTTGTCAGTATGACAACATTCCTTTGGCTCCTCGTTAAGACGGTGTCAATTAGATAAGACAACTAGTCCTCAGTGTTTAAGGTATATTGTCCGTAAGTCAACGGCGTGCTGTCACTGTGACAGTATAGGCTGTCCCTACGTCTTAGGCGATAAGCCTTTATTACAAATGACATTCGTCACTGCGATCTTGGCACGTTGTCAGTTTGACAACGTTTCTTTGACTCCACGTTAAGCGGTGCGGCATTTTGACAACATAACTTTGGCTCTTCTATTGTTACTGTGACAGTGTTTTTTGTCCTTACGTCTACGGCGTGTTGTCGCTGTGACAGTGCTTTTCTGCCCTTACGTCTACGGCATGTTATCATTGTAACATTGTTTTTCTGTCGTTAGGTCAAAGGTGTGTTGTTCCTGTGACAGTGTTTTGCTGTCCCTACGTCTAGGGTATGTTGTTGCTGTGACTGTGTTTTGTGTTACTACGTCTACGGTGTGTTGTTACTGTGACAGTGTTTTGCTGTCCCTACGTCTAGGGTATGTTGTTGCTGTGACTGTGTTTTTGTGTTATTTTATTTTATTTTATTTTTATTTTTTGTTTATTGGTAAACCAACAGCGTAATATAGTAACTTATTTATACAAATTTTATATAGATTTATAACTAAGGCCAAAAAAGGTTTACACTAATAGCTATATAAAAATATAAGGGTTGATTGCAGATTAAAGAAAAATATATAAATATACCTAACAATAATAAAATAGCGCAGTATGATAAAACAAACATAACCTAGCACGAATACAAAACAATTTAAAAGAAAGGTTTGGGGGAACATCCATTTTATTTTCTGTGCATCTTAACAATTTCGTTTTTGAATCTGGACTTTGATAAGTGAAATAGATCCAGGTTAGCATAGGTTTTATTGTATGTATTAGCCAGTCGACACAATACGGAATTTTGTGAGTATTTTGTGTTAGAAAGAGGTACATATAACAAAGACGTGTGGCGCGTACGGGATGAAGGAACTCTAAAGGCTATTTGTGCCAGGAGATCAGAGCAGTCTATTTGACCTGTAATTATAGCCTGTAAGAAAATCAGATCATATTGAGTGCGTCTCATTTCTAAGCTATCCATGTTGTAGTTTAGGCATGCCTCAGCATAGGAATCGAAACTCTTATATTCCTTAAATGACAAGAATTTTACAAATTTTTCCTGAATGGATTCAATTCTTTGTTTATGAATGTTGTATTGAGGTGACCAGATACTACAAGCATATTCAAGAGTAGATCTTACGTAGGCAAAAAATAGGACCTTAATACAATCAACACTTCTAAACTCTTGACACACACGTTTAACAAAACCTAGTTGTTTATAAGCCTTGCTTACTATTGCTTCGATATGATCCGTCATTTGCATTTTAGAGTCTAGTTGAACTCCTAAATCTCTAACGCAAGATGTTTTTCTTATAGTAGAACCACAAAGAATATAGTTAAAATTAATTGGGTATAATTTACGCGTAAATGTGACATGTATACACTTTTCAACATTAACAGAAATTCTATTTTTTTCGTAGTATTCTTCTAAGGAATTTAAATCTCGTTGTATTCTTTCGCAGTCTTCAACATTATTTACAGTCAGAAATATTTTTTTATCGTCTGCAAACATCAAGAAGCGTGCATTACTAAAACAATTACCTATATCAAATAAATACGCGTTATAAAGTAGAGGCCCCAGGATAGATCCCTGCGGTACTCCGGAAGTGACGATAATGTAATCACTACGTGCTCCACCCATCACGACAGCTTGCCTTCGATTAGATACATAGGATTCAAACCATCTAAGTAAATCCCCACGGATACCTAAAGCATATAGTTTACGCAACAGGATGATGTGATCAACGCGATCGAAAGCTTTTTCGAAATCAGTGTAGATCACATCAACCTGCTGACGCTGGCCCATGCTTCTGAGAACATAATTAGTAAACAATGCAAGATTAGTGACTGTTGAACGTCTGCTCATGAAACCATGTTGTTCATCCGGGATAGACCTACGAATTATGAGGCCAATGTGATTGTTGATAAGCTTTTCAAAAATCTTACCAATCGTGTTTAGAATAGAAATTCCTCGATAATTTTCAATATCAACCCTAGAACCTTTTTTGTGTATAGGTACTATTAATGCCTCTTTCCATATTGAAGGGAAACTACCTTTACGTAATGATGTATTAAATATTATAGCTAAGGGCCTTGCTAGGTTTCGAGCACATTTTTTGTAAAATATGGGAGGAATGTTATCGCTACCTGGCCCCTTTCTACTGTCTAACCCTAAAAGTATGGTTTCAATTTCGTTTTCAGACAACATCAAACCATTAACCAATTCACAAGAGTCCAGCGTTGGAATTTCAACATTGTAGGTGTTTGCTGGTTTTATAAAGACACTCTCAAAGAACCTACCAAATCCCTCACATGCTTCTGATTCACCATGGTATTCATCGTTATTCAGTTTTAGGGTATTGGGATAACCAGAATAATTTTTTCGAAGAGTTTTTAAATAACTCCATAGCTGCTTTGGATCTTTACGAATTGTATCCTGTATGCGTTTAATATGGTTATCGTAACACCGCTTTTGGATTTCCTTCTGACGAGCCCGCATTATGGAGAATTCATCATAGTCACGAGGATTGTGATATCTCTTCCATCGTCTATGAGCGTGTTCCTTATCATTGATAATGTGTATAAGTGCTTTAGAATACCATACGGGATAATTAGCCTTATTATATTTGAATTTAATAGGTACGAATTCGTTTATAATTTTACTTAAAATTGAATAAAATACGTCAACCAATTCATCGACTGAATACTTATTATCTGTAAATGCGTTCAAACTGATATCCCAATTTATTTTTGATAAATGGTCGTTAATTTTGGTATAATCTGCCTGAAAGAAACTATATTTCTTAATCGGTTTAGGACGATATGACGGTATAAACAAATCAGGTAAATTAATAAGAAGAGGAGGGTGGGCCGGGTCTTCCTTAACAAGGGCATCAATATTTCGTGATAATTCCACAACTGCATCACTAAAAATGAGGTCCAATACATTGTTAGAAATATTTACAATACTGTTGTATTGTTTTAACTCTGCCATATCGCAAATATCAATTAATTCGCTCGAAGCGCCCTGTATGTCAACAGTACAAGTTTTGTGAAATGTAGGAACAGAAGGAGATGATGATGACCATGAAATATTTGGCAAGTTAAAATCTCCTGCGATAATGAAGTGGTCGTTAAATTTACTAGCAAATAAGTTTGTGAAGTGTTCGTTAAATGCCTTAACCTGTGAATATTTATTATTATCTGGAGGTATGTAAATTAAACCAATGTGCAGGTCACGTTCGTCAAATGTACCGAGTTTATGACCAGAAATTGATACCCACATGCCCTCGACTTTAGTACAGTCCCACTCCGGCCTCATCCTAACTTCAAGTGCCTTCTTTGAAAGGATCATAACACCACCACCACGTTTTTTTGATGATTTATCACTACCTCGATCTGACCGAAAGATGTCATATCGATCGTCGCAAATTTCTCCTTTATAGAAGCCATCAGTCAGCCAGGATTCGGTAATGAGAATAATATCAAAATCATGTGATAATATATTTTGACGTAATTCTTTGGTTTTAGTACGTAGGCCACGAGCGTTCTGATAAAATATTTGAAGGTTTTTATCCATAATCTTGTTTTAATAATATGTACCAAATTATATACTCAAAAGCTAGTCGGAAATATAATGATATATATGACTTAACATATTCATAAATAACCTGTATATTAATACTATGTGAATTTAAAGAACGTTGGCTAGTAATTACGTATTGTGAAATGTGTCGAATGTAAATGATAACTAAAGATGTACTATACTGGTTTAATTTAATATTTATGATGTTAAATGAATGTTTCCCCAAGGATTTGACAAATAAGCACCAAAAGTACATTAAACATGCTTTAAGAGCAACATAATAAAGTGTAGGCGAAAATAACATTGAATTCAAGTAATTTTGTAAATATCCCTTTCTGAGTTTATTGTAATCGCAGGAGATTCTTCGTTCTTCCGTAAAAAAATGTTACAATCCCGGATCCACACGAATTTGTAAGCTTTGTTCTTAGCTAAATCTTTAGTTAGTTTTAACAGATGCTTATTATCAGGAGTCAAGTGCTCATTTACAAAAAATTTCTTCGATGGACCGCTCATACCCATGTTCGTAGTATTAATTCCTTTACTTCTCCTCAATCCGGACAATATGCGATCCTTTAAGGCTCTATCCTTAAGTTTCGCCACAATTGCCTTGGGCCTGCCTGAGATTTTCTGCATAGGCTGAACGCGATGTGCAAATTCTATATCCCCTTCTTGAAGTTCAACATTAACATGCTTGGCGATTGCCTTTACGAGCTCAATAGTTGATTCGTTCTGTAACTGAGGCAATCCGACTATTTCAATGTTTGTCAATCTAGCCCGTTGTTGTTGTTTACCAAACTGCTGGTGAAGTTCACTTATTTTGTTATTTGCTTCAGACAATTCATGTTCGAGCTTATTCATTCTGGTAACTGTTTGCTCATGTTCATTTTGCATCTGGGATTGTGAGGCCTTAAGTTCTTTGATCTGTTCCTACGTCTACGGTGTGTTGTTACTGTGACAGTGTTTTGCTGTCCCTACGTCTAGGGTATGTTGTTGCTGTGACTGTGTTTTTGTGTTCCTACGTCTACGGTGTGTTGTTACTGTGACAGTGTTTTGCTGTCCCTACGTCTAGGGTATGTTGTTGCTGTGACTGTGTTTTTGTGTTCCTACGTCTACGGTGTGTTGTTACTGTGACAGTGTTTTGCTGTCCCTACGTCTAGGGTATGTTGTTGCTGTGACTGTGTTTTTGTGTTTCTACGTCTACGGTGTGTTGTTACTGTGACTGTGTTTTGCTGTCTCTAAAATAAAAGAAAAAAAAAATGATTAGGTCACTTTTATTGTCTAACAATTTTTCTTAAAAAAACAGAATAAAATACAAGATATTATTTCTGGAAGAAATCAAAAATTAAAATTACTACAAATACTTTGAATACTTTTCTTCAGCATTATACAAAATATTAAAAGTAACTGGGTAACCTCATATACAATTTTACCACCAGAAGGTCGCCATACACTTATCATCTCCGCACACACATAGTTCCGCACACACATAGTTCACAATCGTGGATGTAAAACAGAGTAATGCTGTGCGAAATAAGTGTGCATCAGAATGACTGGCCAAAATAACCGAACCCATTAAAAAAATATTACTAAAATGTAATACCTATTTGCTACTATTAGATACCTTTGTTTAAATATCCAACCTAATTAATAAACGAGAAAATCAAATAAAAAATAGGCATTCATTCTGACGTCAAGATGACCGCCCACACTTAGGATTTCCACGAAAGTGCTTTGAAATTTCAATTCGAAATTCGCCTTTACAAAACTTTAAAATTATATTGAGGTACGAAATAGGTACTGAAGTTTTGTAAAGACGAATTGAAATTTCGAAGCCCTTTCGTGGAAATCGTAAATGCAGGCAGTCATCTTGACGTCAGAATGACTGCCCATTTTTTAAATTTATTTTCTCTATTATTCATTAGGTACCAAATATTTAAAGAAAGGCATCAAATAAATCTATGGACTCTACATTTTAGGGAAAATATGTAATAAGATTTAGCTAATTCCTATCTCTATATAAAGCAAATAACCATATTGAATAGAGAAATATAGTTTGATTCTATGAACATTAGCATACAATATTAATTAAATTAAACTAAACTCTTTCCACAAGTAAACAAACGACTGTGTTATTTACTTGCGGAGAGGGAAAGAAATAAGTAATACTTTTAAGGGTTGTTGTTATGTTGTCGGTACTCTGCGAAATAATTACACCGTAAAGGCCGGCAATACCTCCATCATAACAACGCCAACACAAATACATAAAACAACGACAAACTTACAACATTGTAAACATCAATATACAATATTAAATGACTTAAACTAAACTCTTTCCACAAGTAAACAAACGACTGTGTTGTTTACTTGCGGAGAGGGCAAGAAATAAATAATACTTTAAGGGTAGTTGTTATGTTGTCGGTACTCTGCGAAATAATTACACCGTAAAGGTCGGCAATACCTCCATCATAACAACGCCAACACAAATACATAAAACAACGACAAACTTACAACATTGTAAACATCAATATACAATATTAAATGACTTAAACTAAACTCTTTCCACAAGTAAACAAACGACTGTGTTGTTTACTTGCGGAGAGGGCAAGAAATAAATAATACTTTTAAGGGTAGTTGTTATGTTGTCGGTACTTTGCGAAATAATTACACCGTAAAGGCCGGCAATACCTCCATCATAACAACGCCAACACAAATACATAAAACAACGACAAACTTACAACATTATAAACATCAATATACAATATTAAATGACTTAAACTAAACTCTTTCCACAAGTAAACAAACGACTGTGTTGTTTACTTGCGGAGAGGGCAAGAAATAAATAATACTTTTAAGGGTAGTTGTTATGTTGTCGGTACTTTGCGAAATAATTACACCGTAAAGGCCGGCAATACCTCCATCATAACAACGCCAACACAAATACATAAAACAACGACAAACTTACAACATTATAAACATCAATATACAATATTAAATGACTTAAACTAAACTCTTTCCACAAGTAAACAAACGACTGTGTTGTTTACTTGCGGAGAGGGCAAGAAATAAATAATTCTTTTAAGGGTAGTTGTTATGTTGTCGGTACTCTGCGAAATAGTTACACCGTAAAGGCCGGCAATACCTCCATCATAACAACGCCAACACAAATACATAAAACAACGACAAACTTACAACATTATAAACATCAATATACAATATTAAATTACTTAAACTAAACTCTTTCCACAAGTAAACAAACGACTGTGTTGTTTACTTGCGGAGAGGGCAAGAAATAAATAATACTTTAAGGGTAGTTGTTATGTTGTCGGTACTCTGCGAAATAATTACACCGTAAAGGCCGGCAATACCTCCATCATAACAACGCCAACACAAATACATAAAACAACGACAAACTTACAACATTGTAAACATCAATATACAATATTAAATGACTTAAACTAAACTCTTTCCACAAGTAAACAAACGACTGTGTTGTTTACTTGCGGAGAAAGGGCAAGAAATAAATAATACTTTTAAGGGTAGTTGTTATGTTGTCGGTACTCTGCGAAATAATTACACCGTAAAGGCCGGCAATACCTCCATCATAACAACGCCAACACAAATATATAAAACAACGACAAACTTACAACATGAACCCTTGTTAACTAGCAGCTCCAAAAGTCGTCTCTTGACTATTGGGAAATTCTCATCAAAGGAAAGTTGATGCCAGAGGATAACTTTTTTCGAAATTGCTCCCCAACTGGAACAGAAAAGAAGTATGAAATAAAATGACTAGGTACTCTTCTAGGAATGAGTGTTCTATCCAAGATCATCAGTGAATCCAGGCGTTTGAATATCTATGGTAACAGACATACAATTTAAAGCATTAGAAAACACAACTTCAGATGCATATGTAAATGTTAAATAACTAGAATGATTAGAACTAGTGTTGAATATTTTTTTAATTACATAAAATGATATTTTTAAATCAAACAGTTTTTATTTTAATTTACTTTGAACATTTTTTCGTTTGACTGTACTGTTTTATTTTTAACTAGCTGTTGCCCCGCGGCTCCGCCCGCAGCATGTTTTTCATACAAACTTTGGGTTGATTCCTGAAAAAAAAATTTAGCCTATATTTGACCCCGGGTCTTCAACTATATTCATACGAAATTTCATCAAAATCGGTCCAGTGGTTTAACTGTGAAAGCGTAAGACAGACAGACTTTCGCATTTATAATATTAGTATGGATTTATGAGTGGTCCCAGTCGCTGGAAGAAAAATATTTTTTTTTTTGTATCCGGCGACTGGGACCGCGGTCCTAGTTGATTGCGGTCCCAGTTGACGGCATCCTTTAAATGACCAAATAAGTAGGTATAAAGGATATTTGGAAATGTCATAAATATTATGCCCTACAATAAAACTACCTACACTGAAAATAATTTAAATATGTTTTCACTTACCAATTGGTGACCGGCAGGCAAACACAAGCCAGGAAACTGCTGGAAATAATCTTCGATTGGCTTTTCTTTCATATTTTTTTCTCTGGCCTTATATGAGGCTTGCCATTTTTTTAAAACTATGTCGAATGGTGATGAAGAACCTTCTAGCCATTCAATGATGTTGTCAAAGTCTTCGTCTTCCGGGCAGTTATCCGAATCAAAGGGAAGGGGTCGCACACGTTTTACACCTGATTTCCCACTGCTGGGGCTGCTGGTGCCGCTACTGCTTCTTCTTTTAGAATTACCCTCTAGGTTCAGCAATCGATGGTGGGTAATTAACTGATTATGAAGCAGACCAGAGGCAGGCAAGGCCTGCCGCTCTGTTACTCGGTATGGAACATAATAAATATCAGGGTGTTCAGCTTTAAATTGTGAGCATATTTCTTTAGCCCAACTGGACCACACTTCTTGTCGAATAGTATCTTTGATACTCGGTAATATGCGAAGCTGATGTTCAACTATCAGTTGCACCAGAGCTTTTCGCTCTCTGGGAGTGAGAAAATTTTCTTTGTAACGTTGCGTTTTATTTGTTCTTTTGAGAAGAAAACAGAAAGACTATTTTGTTTGAATTAGGTCATCTTTTGAAACCACTAGTGCCATCTGTTGTGCAGGTTGGAAATTAAAATTGAAGATGTTTTGACATCTAGCATTATAGAGGTCGCTGTCCTTTGATGATATGGAATATATTTTGAGATTTCTCTTGATTTTATTATTTAATAACCGGAATAAGTAAATATTCTATTCCTAGTCATGTGTTATCCTTTATTTCAATAAAAGGTTTTAAATAAAACTCATCGAATTATAATTTTTATTGTTTGGCAGAACTACTAGGTGTTAAATGTCATAGATTTGACGTTTAAAAAAAATAAAAGGGACGCGTTGACAAAATGGTCGGGACCTCAGCCGGCAGGCACATTATATCGTTTCGTTTCGTCGCCAGGGTAAAAATGAAGGATAAACCTTTATAAAAATAGTACATACAATGCACTAACAGGTAAGGCTTGGATAAAACGCTAGTTGTGGGTTTATTTCTGATGTTTGAACATCCCGTGAAGGAATACATTGTCTTTTTTCCCTTGTGATAATTTTCTGTACAATTCGTTTCAGCCAGCCAAATTGCAGATGGAATAGAGGCCTACCTGAGTATTTATGTGAACGGTTGGATGGATTGCTTATGTTACGCAGATTTAGTAAGTATTTTTGAAATGATATATGCATCGCGCACATGGCCGACTTTGTGCGTGCCTTTGTTCAGAAATTTATAAAATATCTTATTCCAGGAACCGATCATCACTGGTAGACTGGGTTCATGGATGGGGGAGTGTGTCGTAGATTGTTTTGATCAACACGAGATACTCGTAAGTTGTTTTTTTATCTAGTTGAAGACATGTGTTGGCCACATGGTTGCAATCTTATAAATGAATAAAATCCATCTCTTTTCTTTCCAGATGGGATTTTACAAGAAAGAATTTTAAAAGAAAGAAATTCAAAAGTTAAGATTTAAGATTTAAAAGTTAAGATTTAAACTTTAAATAAACATCTTTTGAGGTTTAAATATTTGCCCAGATAGTATAGGGGTGATTAGTTTGGTCAATCACAACGGTTGGAGAACCTGTCGGCGTGGAGAGTTCAAGATATACCTGCAGGATCCCCAGGAGACCGTGGTTGCGGCAACAGGAAACGTTTAATCTACGGAATCTTTGGTTAGATCCAAAAAGAGGTACCAAAATTCATCTTATCTTGCTACGTCGAAGCTGGGGAATCAACCTTTGCTTTCCCTTGTATTTGTTACTACACAAAATTGGTAGTTAATCATTTTGAGGAGCTTTAATAAACCACGCGAACCGAATATACTCTCACGACCCTTTATATTTGGAAATTATTATGTTCTCTCTGACTCGGTCATCCTTACACACAAGAGTTTTGCTCATAATAAATAAGGTTATCTAAGAGTTTACATATTTTAAATATTGTACCATCCGTGTCCTCCTAGAGGGGTCATGTTTAAGAGTATAACTGTGCAATATTGTAATGATATCTAAATAATCAATAAATTCTGAGTACCTACCGAGTCCAGACAATTTTATTTTATTTCCATTTAGCTAGTCCGGTTCCAGTTTTTTAACAAATTTCTGAAAGACTCTTAACATAACATAACATACCATAAAACACTAAAATTACCTATAAAGATCTTTCAGTGGCGCCCACTTGGTTTCTTAAAGCTTCATTTTGGTAGTGTATTATTATTTTCAGCACATTGAAATAACTACTTTGTAATCAGGTTGTGCATTTATTTTTCATTTCCTATTTAGGGAAAATAAATACAATTTTTAGTTTTGGTTAATTTATTTTCTCTAAAATCAAAATAAAGAAATAACTGAGTTTTTTTTTATATTCTATCTGCAAATTATTATTTTTTGCTGTGCTGCTGTTAGTGTATGCTGTGCCTTGTTTTGTATATTTTTTAATGTAATGTAACCATTACATTTATATTTTTTTTTCTTTGGTGTGTCATAACTACCTATACCGGGTTAATGATAAATATTACCTACTATCTAGACATATAAGTTACTATATAATATATGTTACTTTATAAATCACAAAATACATATTGTTATAAAACTGCTTACAATACAGGTACTTAATCCTTTTTAAATACTTTGTATAAATATTCACAGATTAGTGAAATATTTTAATACTTTAATTTCACAACAAATTTTAAATACAAGTACTTATTTACACACAGCGATAGGGCTGTGCATATTATTTTTTTGTGGTGATTTGTGAACATGATGTTCCACTTATTTTGTTTTACAAGTAAATAACTTGCATACTTATTGTGACAGAGAAAACATATAGGTTATATTAATTTCTCCCTTATACTGGTGTTTATTACTGCTCCTATATAAAAAAAAAAAAAATGGATACACAAAGCGTTTATTTTCATTCGTTGCTACGCGAAGAGCTTATTTATGAGGTTTCTGTTCGATCGGAGATTCCAGAGGACACCGTTCCCAAATTGCGAAAACAGTTGAAGTCACTTTGTAAAGAATTTAAGCCGGAGGACATTTTGGGTGATGATATCAAACCCAGTGTGGAGTTGCCTCTTGTTACGGATAAAACCAAGGAATTACAAGGTATTTTGGATAATTATAAGAAATCTAAGGATCGTTATCAGCTCTCTCGTGCGAAGGCCTTATATTGTCATTGTTTGCAAAGATTGGAGAGGTTACAATGTGAGGAACCTATGGATAAGGATATTTGTGCTGCATTACTTTCAAAGTTGAAACCTTTTCTTGGTATTTTAAACGGTTGGGATTCTAAAAAACAGGAAGGTGAATCCAGTTCTGGTTCGGTTGAAGAGGTTGCGAAGGATAGTCAGGAGCGTTCTCCTATTAATAAATTAAATATCCACAAATGGAATATTAGTTTTAATGGTCACACAAGTGTACATTCCTTCTTAGATATGGTATGTGAACGTGCTACGGCTTTTGGTGTAAACGATACAGTGTTGTTCAAATCTGCGTTTTGTTTTTTCACGGACCAGGCACTTTTGTGGTATCGAGGTGTCAAACATCAAGTTTCATCATGGAAGGAACTCAGTGCTTTGTTAATCGAGGAATTCGCACCAGTTGATTACGAATACAGATTGCTAAGCGAATTAAGGTCACGTACACAAGGTTCAGATGAACCTATACACATTTATTTTGCGGTTATGAGTGGAATGTTCTCGCGTTTAAATACACCACTATCTGATAAAGACAAGTTGGATATTTTATTACATAACATTAGACCAACTTATAAAGAACAATTAGCGTTATACGATATTAGTTCTATTGATGATCTCAAACTTAAGTGTAGAAAAATAGAATCGGCACGTCAAAGCACAGAATTGTTTGTTGAACCACCTAAACAATCGAACATAAATCCCGATTATGTGTACAAGTGTAAACAGACAAAAAATGTCACCGTTGTGTCTCAACCACCTCAGGTAGAAAAGAAATTTCCAGAACAAAGACAAACTAGTAACATTCAAAATCAAAAACAATTTATTCAAACACACCATAATAAACATTTTGGTAACACACAAAAACAGGATACAGTGAATAAAAATAAAAAAGTGTACTGTTACAGATGTAAAGTGGATAACCATAGTACTAGATTTTGTAGAGACAAAAGGTTATTATGTTTTAAGTGTGGAGAATTAGGCTACACAACTCGCTCCTGTCCTAAATGTGAAACTGGTTCGAATCCAAAAAACTAGGAAGCTCAAATCGATGTAAACTTAATTCGAAGGAAAAGGCTGATCCTTTGGAATGGAAAGAATGGTTAGGGATTGTATCTAAATATTTTAAACATAACAACGTTACATCGGTTTTGTTTGAGCCAAACGTAAATGATATTCGGCCTTATCTAAATGTAGATATCCTAGACTTGACAATTTGTGGATTGTTAGATTCTGGTGCAGCGATTTCAATTATAGGAAATAATGCTCATAAGCGTTTTATTGATTTGGGATATTCTTTAGAAGACACTAACGAATCAAATGTTATGGTTGCGGACGGTTCAGTTTGCAATACTATTGGTTATTTAACACTGCCCATTACTTTTAAGGGAGTGACTAATGTAATTAAATTTCATGTAATACCTTCTATAATTTCAAATGTCATATTGGGAGTAGATTTTTGGAAAAGTTTTAAATTAATGCCGGAGATTTTTCAAAACATATCTTATATTGAAGCACCTACAAATTTTATTCAAAATTCTAGTTATGTTGACAAGCCTATTAATTTTGTAAAATCTTATAATGATTTGAATTCTAACCAAAAAGAGCTGGCAGAAATTATGATTAAACAATTTCATGACGTTTCGTTTGAAAGCAAGGGATTAGGTAGGACACATTTAATTGAACATACAATAAATACTGGTGATGCGTTACCAATAAAATGTAGACCATATCCAATGTCACCCGAGAAATTGAAGGAATTGCATAAGGAAGTGGATAAAATGCTCGAGCTCGATGTTATCACACCTAGTGAAAGCCCGTGGAATAACCCAGTTCTTATGGTTCCAAAGCCAGATGGTACATGGCGATTTTGTTTGGATTGTCGAAAGTTAAATGCAGTTACGAAAGGGGATGCTTATGCAATACCTTATATACCTCAAATTTTAGATAGCCTTCGAAATGCTAAATTCATAAGCTCTGTTGATTTTAAATCAAGTTTTTGGCAAATTAAATTAGATGAAAATTCACAAGAAAAAACTAGTTTCACTGCTCCGGGTAAAGGTTTGTTCAAATTTAAGGTAATGCCATTTGGTTTGTGTGGAGCTCCTGCTCGCCAACAAAGATTGATGGATATGCTCTTTGGTACACCTTTTTGTAGTGATATTACAAAGGGTTTAGTATTCTGTTACGTAGATGATATTGTAATAATAGCTGAAGATTTTGAAACACATTTACTGCTGTTAAAACGCGTTTGCCAAAGAATTGAAAATGCAAATTTAACAATTAATTTTGAAAAAAGTAAGTTCTTCCGTAAATCACTTAAATATCTTGGGTATGTGGTAGATGAGTGTGGATTAAGAACGGATCCAGAGAAAGTGCGTGCAATTTTGGAATTTCCTACACCAAAAACTTCTAAAGAGGTCAAAATGTTCTTGGGAACTTGCTCTTGGTACCGTAGATTTATAAGAAATTTTTCATCTATAGCAGCACCACTTAATGCTCTTACCAGTACAAAGATTAAATTTGTTTGGAACACAGAAGCTGAAGAAGCTTTCACTCGTTTAAAAAATTGTTTAGTTTCAGCTCCGATTTTAGCCTGTCCAAATTTTGAAATACCTTTTGCTGTACATTGTGATGCATCAAGTTATGGTATTGGTGGCATGCTAACCCAAAATATTAATGGTCAAGATCACCCTGTGGCCTATACTAGTAGATCACTAAATAAAAATGAACGTAACTACAGTGCAACAGAAAGAGAAGCTTTAGCTGTCGTTTTTGCAGTTGAAAAATTTGAGCCATATTTGGGAACTAGACCTTTCACTGTTGTCACAGATCATGCATCCTTAAAATGGTTCATGAATTTGGAAAATCCTACTGGACGATTAGCTCGTTGGGGTTGTCGTTTGTCACAGTACAATTTCACAATTGAGCATAGAAAAGGGAAAGATAACGTCGTACCGGACGCTCTCTCACGTTTACTCAAGGTTGAAGTCATAAACACTCCCTCGGTAAATGAAGACGATGATGAGTGGTATAAGAAAATATTTCAGGGTTGTACAGCATATCCGAAAAATTATCCCAACTACCGTATAGAAAATGGAAAACTGTTTAGATATTGCAAAAGTAAATACACATTAACACAAGAGTTTGATTGGAAAGAGGTTGTGTCGAAACCTGGGCGTGCAAAGATTATCTCGGAGAATCATGAACCTCCAACTTCAGGACACCTAGGAGTATTCAAAACACATCGCAGGATATGTTTGAGATATTTTTGGCCAGGAATATATAGAGATGTAACAAATTATATTAAAAATTGTGCCACATGTTCAGCTTACAAACACAAGACAACTCTCACACCAGGACTTATGGGTCAACCAAAACAGTGCTATAGACCATTTCAAGTTTTGTCAATGGATTTGGTAGGACCTTTGCCTAGATCTCGTTCGGGATTTGTACATTTGTTAGTGGTAACATGCTGTTTTTCAAAATATACCATGTTGTTTCCGTTAAGAAGTGCAACTAGTGCCGCGGTGACAAAGAACATTGAGAATTATGTTTTCTTAGCTCACGGAATTCCTGAAACCGTAATTACCGACAACGGGGTTCAATTCACGGGATCTGATTTTCGTAAATTGCTTGAAAAGTATAACGTTCCTCGTGTTCACTACGGACCTAGGTACACACCACAAATTAATTTAGTGGAGAGATATAATAAAACCGTAATGACAGCTGTCTCATCTTATGTAAAACAAGATCATAGAACATGGGATTTAAATTTATATAAAATACAGTTTGCATTAAATAGCGCTGTTAATGAAACTACTGGTTTTACACCATTCTTTTTAGTTCATGGCAGAGAACCGATAATAAATGGGTCATTTTATAAAGATACTGGTGATTGTGATTATGATATAGCCATGCCAAGGGATGAATATGCAGGTGAGTTTGGAGTTCTGAAGGAGATCTTTAATAAAGTACGTACAAACATTTTAAAAGCTCACGCTACGAACACCAGGTATTATAATTTACGTCGCCGTGAGGTTAAGTTGTCTGAGGGACAGGAAGTTTGGCGGAAGACGTACATACAAAGTGACGCTGATAAATTTAAAGCTACCAAACTAGCACCTAAGTACGAGAAATGTATCGTAAAGAAAGTATTGTCACCATTGGTCTACGAATTAGAAGGATATGACGGAAAATATCTCGGTACTTGGCATATCAAGGATATCAAGGTATGACTACCTGTTTCTCACATCGCTTATACCCGTTTCTTCCTTATTTTTTTCTCCTCACTGTTAAGCAGTGGACTCTGGTTCTCTAGCCGTAGGACGTTTTTACGTGTTGCTTTGGTATATACCAAACAACGATGCCAAGGTTATTTTCAACTAGCATTAGTATGCTAGATTTTATTTTGAACTAGCTTTAGTTTGCTAAGTTTTAATTTAAATTAGCTTAGACTGCTAGGTTTTATTCTTAACTAACTCTAGTTTACTAGATTGTGTTTTTAACTAGTTAGTAGAGGTCGTGTTTTAACTTGGTTGCATGCTCGTTAGGAAATATTTTTGTACTATGGATAGTAGGTACATACATAGTTTTACTAACGGTTAGGATAGGAACACACAATTTTCTTTTGTACTTGCTTGGTGATATAGCTTCCAGCTGTCACTAAGGTTTTTTTTCTTTTCTTTTAATTTTCTTTAGTCTGTAGACTATATTTAGTAATATAGCTAAGAGCTGTTACTTAAGTTTTGTGATATAGCTAA
Organism: Ephestia elutella; assembly: GCA_018467065.1. Taxonomy (NCBI): domain Eukaryota; kingdom Metazoa; phylum Arthropoda; class Insecta; order Lepidoptera; family Pyralidae; genus Ephestia; species Ephestia elutella. Next base: position 14,557,370 of record CM031592.1, on the reverse strand, counting down.
ATGCTGTCAATTTTTTTTTCTTGTCCTTAGACATAACTTTAGTGATATAGTAATAATTACTGTCACGTTAGTAATTTTGTTTCGTTTAAAATGATAGCACATGTTGCATCTTTTTATTTTTTTTCATTGTTATCTCTTGGTAGAAATCATGTGGCACATTAGACCACTTACCTTGAGAATATTTTTTTTTGTTTGTTGTGATGATCCATGGCGGCTAGTAACTGGTTTATAGCTAGGGTTGATATCATGTGGTTTGAAAAATAGTCACTATATCCTAGACTATATACTTTTCTTTCTTACATGAGTAGAATTTCAGAGTAAATAGCTACTTACTGGGGATTGAGTACAACGGGGAATGACAGTTTGGACTCCTGGGAATAAGTGTGCTAGAACGTGACAGGCAGTAAAATCTGCAACTGCTACTGTTTATGATAGGGATGTATGATAGAAAGATGGATTGAAAGAAAGGGGAACATATGCTCGGACAGCAGGTGAAAATTAAAGATGGAATAACAACGGTCCTGGCAGTTGGTTTTCATTTTGGTCTGTATCACAGTAGGAAAGGAAATGTAAGTAGGTAAGTACTCAGAGTTTGTTTTGTGGTGGATAGGATTTTAAAATTTAACATAGTGAAATTTTAATATTTAACGTTTTAAAACTGGTGGTTATTTTCTGTTTTATTTTCATTACTTTTTTTTTTGTTTCCAGCTAAGTACGCTGAGGGCAGCGGGTTTCTCCTGTGTCGAAACTTTTTCTGGGGGAGGGATATTGTAACGTTGCGTTTTATTTGTTCTTTTGAGAAGAAAACAGAAAGACTATTTTGTTTGAATTAGGTCATCTTTTGAAACCACTAGTGCCATCTGTTGTGCAGGTTGGAAATTAAAATTGAAGATGTTTTGACATCTAGCATTATAGAGGTCGCTGTCCTTTGATGATATGGAATATATTTTGAGATTTCTCTTGATTTTATTATTTAATAACCGGAATAAGTAAATATTCTATTCCTAGTCATGTGTTATCCTTTATTTCAATAAAAGGTTTTAAATAAAACTCATCGAATTATAATTTTTATTGTTTGGCAGAACTACTAGGTGTTAAATGTCATAGATTTGACGTTTAAAAAAAATAAAAGGGACGCGTTGACAAAATGGTCGGGACCTCAGCCGGCAGGCACATTATATCGTTTCGTTTCGTCGCCAGGGTAAAAATGAAGGATAAACCTTTATAAAAATAGTACATACAATGCACTAACAGGTAAGGCTTGGATAAAACGCTAGTTGTGGGTTTATTTCTGATGTTTGAACATCCCGTGAAGGAATACATTGTCTTTTTTCCCTTGTGATAATTTTCTGTACAATTCGTTTCAGCCAGCCAAATTGCAGATGGAATAGAGGCCTACCTGAGTATTTATGTGAACGGTTGGATGGATTGCTTATGTTACGCAGATTTAGTAAGTATTTTTGAAATGATATATGCATCGCGCACATGGCCGACTTTGTGCGTGCCTTTGTTCAGAAATTTATAAAATATCTTATTCCAGGAACCGATCATCACTGGTAGACTGGGTTCATGGATGGGGGAGTGTGTCGTAGATTGTTTTGATCAACACGAGATACTCGTAAGTTGTTTTTTTATCTAGTTGAAGACATGTGTTGGCCACATGGTTGCAATCTTATAAATGAATAAAATCCATCTCTTTTCTTTCCAGATGGGATTTTACAAGAAAGAATTTTAAAAGAAAGAAATTCAAAAGTTAAGATTTAAGATTTAAAAGTTAAGATTTAAACTTTAAATAAACATCTTTTGAGGTTTAAATATTTGCCCAGATAGTATAGGGGTGATTAGTTTGGTCAATCACAACGGTTGGAGAACCTGTCGGCGTGGAGAGTTCAAGATATACCTGCAGGATCCCCAGGAGACCGTGGTTGCGGCAACAGGAAACGTTTAATCTACGGAATCTTTGGTTAGATCCAAAAGAGGTACCAAAATTCATCTTATCTTGCTACGTCGAAGCTGGGGAATCAACCTTTGCTTTCCCTTGTATTTGTTACTACACAAAATTGGTAGTTAATCATTTTGAGGAGCTTTAATAAACCACGCGAACCGAATATACTCTCACGACCCTTTATATTTGGAAATTATTATGTTCTCTCTGACTCGGTCATCCTTACACACAAGAGTTTTGCTCATAATAAATAAGGTTATCTAAGAGTTTACATATTTTAAATATTGTACCATCCGTGTCCTCCTAGAGGGGTCATGTTTAAGAGTATAACTGTGCAATATTGTAATGATATCTAAATAATCAATAAATTCTGAGTACCTACCGAGTCCAGACAATTTTATTTTATTTCCATTTAGCTAGTCCGGTTCCAGTTTTTTAACAAATTTCTGAAAGACTCTTAACATAACATAACATACCATAAAACACTAAAATTACCTATAAAGATCTTTCATCTTCTTTTTGCAGCAAGGACTTTCCAAAAGTTGTAAGTTCTAACAGTTGTCTGAGGGGCTTTCTTTCTTCGAGAGGGCCTATTTCTTGGATAAATTGCCACTCTTCATCTACCCAATTCTGAAATAGACAAAACATTATGAGTAAATCAGACAATAGTTACCACAAAATTTTGGAAATATCGAGTAATTACACCAAAACCTTCTTCATGAATCACTGTCTCAATCAGTTTTTGAGTTTATCGCGAACAGACAGACGGACGCGGCGGGGGACTTTATTGTATATAGTGATGGGTATCTCATAAACGTAGTGAACCAACATTATTTTAAAAAAATTGAACTTTATTAGAGAAAAGTCAAAAATATAATGTAGAAATCAAAACTCTGTGAAACAAATGTCTATAAAGGGCTTTATTATTATTATATGTATAAGTGATGAACATGTTGTGTAAAAGATATCTAGTTGTATACTACTAGCCTTATTATAATGACCGCCCGGAAAACGTGACTGTACCGAGTGTATGTTCAAGTATTTTTACAAATTATCTAGACATTATGAATAATACACCTTAAATCAAATTGTCCATCACATAATGTGTATAGTGAAAAATAATTAGCTTACTGTCAAAGTATTCTGTGTGCAGCTGCCGCTCAGACCCGGCTCAAGCAATTCCAGATCAATAATTTTGCTTCCAGGTGGACAAGTTGCGATGGCTACAGGCTAATGAATGAAAAAATATTCATTAATTTAATTTCTGTCTTAATGTCTTAATTAAATTAAATGGTCCCATAGTCTTTTGATCCCTACATGACAGTATGACTGTTAGGCATAATTTGTTTATTTGGTATTTTAGTATTTTTTGCCGGCTACATTTTTTTCAAAATCTGTGAATTAATTTTAGAAAATCTTCAAAAGTAATGGATGGTCTCCTAGTAACTATTATGGTTAAGGTACCTGCCCTTACTGTCCTGTGACCCGTCTCAAAAATCCACCGTGTGTGTAACATCCATTATTATGAAACTTTATTCAACAAAACTTAAAAACTTCTAAGTTCAGAATTTTTATCGCAAAGCACTACTTACATTTTAAATTTAGAACAACAATTATTTGAACGGCTAAATTTTTTTTTATTTTGTATATTTTTCCGGGATTCGAACCCAGGACCTTGCAATCTGTAGTTGAGCAAAACAAAATTCCCCACATTTAAATTAGTCAACCACTATTAAAGCTACAGTGCCACAGACACACAGAGTCTTTACATTTATAATATCTGTTAGGTAATAAAAATAGGTCTTGTGGTAAAAATTAAAAGCAAATGAAACCAAAGGAGATTTCAAGCATGGGGAAAACCAAAACAAAATATTTTACTTACCGGCACAGACTTTTGATTTTGAACGTCAATAAGTTCCACATTAGCACTAGACGCTGGCGAGGGGGGGTTGGAATTTATGTCAGCCTAAAACACAAAGTAATTGGTTATATTTAGAATTGGAGAGAACTCTTAGCTTACAACTTTTTGAGAGATTTTTCAGTAATAATTGCTGGCTTCAAACAATGTTTTAGAGCACTGGCCCCCAATGACAAATGTATATAGGTACAATATCAGGTTTTGGTTTGAACAGCAAGCATCTATGATTGATCAAATTTTATATTCTAAAAATTAATTCAAATGTGTTTCTGACCAAAGGCAAAATAGGTAGGTAATCAAAATAGTTTACCCACCAGCAATGAAGGAGACTGTAGGAATCGGTCACCAGTAATCTCAAAGCTAATGCTTGAAGCAGTAGATGTGGGATCAATGTTTTCTGTTTCAGCCTGAAATGCATATTAAAGTCGTCATGCTTTAAAATATTGTAAGAAGCATGAAAGTAATGATTATTTCTTACAATTTTAGAATTCATATTCTGGTCATTGTTGTTTGTTTTTGCAACTCAAATCATTGTCTTATGCAATACATAAAATATACAATGTAAACTGCACCTACGCTGCTTACAGCATCTTTTAGAGATGAATGAGGCCACTGATGATGATCCTATCACATTTTTTAGTTTAACTATTGCATGTACTTTAATTTAATAAACAATACAAAATAAAATTATAACTAAACAAAGTCGGCACAAACCTTCCGATACAGTTCTATAGCACTCCGCAGTTTTATTTTGTCTACCATGCGGTTTGAGACCAGTTCCCTTAATTCACTGTCATTCGCTAGCAACAAAAGTTTTAATTCCATCCCCTGCTCTGAAAATTTGTTAATTGTTACTCAAAAAGCACAAGCAAAACAACACACACCAAAGCGAAGAATGAACTAGTTCATTATTCATTCACATTTCCCAGGCCATTTCACCAGGGATGGTCGACCATAGATTAGTATACTCAAAAGAAAGTACAGATTCAGTACAGACACAGCTTATTAATTTAATAAATAAGTTAATTATTTATAATGCTAAGGCAGTCTAGAGTTCCAAGTTCAGAGCTATCGTGAGTTTCTTTAGTGACTTTCATGGTCAGACTGCAATACTGTGTATATGGAATAGAGAAATTATGAATGCAGAACCAACTCGCTATCTTGCTCACCTTTATACTTATAAACTTGTATAGTTGAGTAACATTTACTGACACATTTCACATTCATCTTCAGTAAAATGGTCATATGTACTAAACAGGAAGCAGTTAGGGCACCAGAAAAAGTTATGGTGCAATAAAAAATTTAACAGTTTTTTGAGTGGATATGAAATGATTAGGTCTAGGTAAATCACTACTGGAAACTAGAAATCCACAGCCATGACATCTTTCAGATAGCACAAAATGTGTTATTTTCCAAGGCCATTTCATAGTGTGTAGTAATGATAAATCATATTTGGTTAAAAACTTGTCCACATCTAGAACTATTTGTACAACCATGTTAGTTCTGTAGAAGGGTATCTAAAATACATATAAATGTTATAAATAAATAATTACAAGTAGGTTTGTATGTACCACAGACAGTTTCAAATTTTACCAAGGTAGACCTGTGACTTACTTTTCAGGGTCGGTCTGACTAAACTGGCTGTGCCATCCTACTACACTTAGTTTCGTTATAACATTATATCATAGTATCTGGACGACCGAGGTAATTGCTCATTTTTACCTACCTTTTTTGAAACTGTCTTTGGTACGTATGTACGTACATACCTACCAACAAATTAAAAATAACATTTAAACACACACAAAAACGACAATGTACCAGCAAGCAAATGTTTGGGTCTTTTTTTGTTTTTTATGTTAAATAAGCATGCGCTTGACCGCAATCTCGCCTGATGGTAAGCGAAGATGAGATCTAAGGTGGACGGCGCGTGCTCATACGCCGCCGGTACGGTCATGCAAATTATAAACTAAGTACCTACCTAGAACACAAGGAGTAGTGCGTTTTCTCAAGAGACGACGCGACAGAAAGTTCACCCACGTAATGAAACATGTGCGTTACACGGATCTACGTAGAAATTTTTAGCGGAAAACGAGTCGCTAGCTAGCATCATCAGATTTTGTAGCACGCCGGGGATGTTTACTGAATCGCACACAGATAGTTTTGAAGCCATCATACGAAAAAGAACAGCATCCCATCACTAAGTAAGAGATCCGTGTCATGAACTGACTGTCGTGTCTCGTGCCTCGTGGGAAAATGCAGAGTATGTAAAAGTAACGTGGAAAATGCACCCACTGACGGGAAAAGTCCCGTTGTTAAACTGGTAACTGTTACCAGCGGCACTTTAGCAATTAGAAATCCCAAAGAAAAGATAGAAAAAGGTATGTGCAGAGCAACTACGCTCTGCTGCCAGAAAATGTGGCAGAGAGAATCCGGACAAACGAAGCGGCGGGAAGAATTCTGTACCGGAACTTCACCGGGAAAAAACCACCGGTAAAAATAAGTACCGGGAAAAAATCTCCACGCGGCACCACGTTTGCCCGACTAAAACCTAACTAACTTAACGCAGTCTGCTACCACCGTAGCTTATGAAGGGAGCTACAGGGCCCTATATGATAACCTAACCTATAAATTAACTACAATTGAACACTTACCAAATTAAATCTTCTTTCTCTTCGGATCCAAACTTGAGTGTCTTCGGGAAGGAGGAATTCCTAATCACCCTACCTAACCCTTGAGATCTCAATTCCCCAGAACAACTAAATAGATTTCTTCCCGTAGTTTCACTCGGGAACAGCCAGATGTGAACAGCCAGCCACGTTTCACCTCTCACAAGAAAAAGTCACAATAACAGAGTTTTTCACAAACACAAATTCAATAGTTATTTAACAAACAGGAAATTCACAATTATCACTCAAACTAAACAACAAGCAAAAGACGCGAGACCGCTCCGCGTATTAAAATCAAACCGATATCGCCCTGGACAATGCAATGGCGGACCACACGCGACGCCATCCACGCTAGCAGTGTGAGAACCCCAAAACGCCTGGCGGCGATAACAGAAAACGCCTGCGTTTAGTTTTACCCAATATATTACAAACATCCCCCCGTCCCGGTCTGAGAAGCAGACCGCTAGCTTACTCTACGGGAAGGCGGGCGAGAGAGGTCACACCTCTCCTTAAAATCGAACCGTCGACCAACACCTCAGCCACACGCGGAGTGCCATCTCCGCCAAGAATCAAACGTAATATGCGAGCTCGTCGCCAAAGCAATGAGGGCAAATTTGCCTCTTTTAACAATACTAAATCACCCTCCCTGGGAAGCTCAGTCCTGTCTGTCCACTTCACTCTTTGCTGCAGCAAATGCAAATATTCAAGCGACCAGCGACGCCAAAAGTCCTGGCTCATTTGCTGCAACATTTGAAAACGCGACAACCGATATACGCGTTCATCCTTCCACGGGTATTCGGGCAGGGCATTCAACGGCCCTCCCACCAAAAAATGACCAGGGGTGAGAGCTTCCAAGTCATTTGGATCTGGAGATAGCGGACAGAGAGGACGAGAGTTGAGGACCGCCTCAACTTTACAAAACACTGTGGCCAGCTCTTCAAAAGTTAGAGCCGTTTCTCCGATAATGCGGCGGAGGTGGGTCTTTGCGGATTTCACAGCCGCTTCAAAAATCCCTCCCCAATGGGGGCAACTTGGGGGACCAAACTTCCAGGTTATTCCCCTCTGGGCAGCAATTCGACTCAAACTAGCACAATTTTTATCAATAAACACAGAAACATCCTTAAGATAATTTACAGTTCCCTTATAGTTTGTGCCATTATCAGACCTAATAAGGGAAGGTAGACCTCGACGCGAAACAAAGCGATCCAACGCGGCGACGAAGGCCTCCGTAGCCAGATACCACCTCCAAATGGACAGCCTTGGTGGCCAAACAAACAAATACACACAAATAGCCCTTCACAATACGGGCATTACGAAAGGGAGAAGCCTTGATCGAAAAGGGGCCGGCAAAATCGGTTCCAACGCCGTCAAACGGCCTCGAAGGTCGGATTCGATCAGCGGGCAAATCACCCATCTGTGGTTGCATCGTGGATGCCTTCAACCTATAACATGCAATACATCGAAACAGGACACTACGGATTGCTCTTCGGGCAGACAAAATCCAAAACTCGCGTTGCAAAATAGCCAACAAAGCATTGCACCCAGCATGGGCGTTACGAATGTGTCGATCAGACACCAAAAGCTGCACCAAGGGTCCGCCCTTGAGCAACAACAGAGGATGGCGAGTCTCATATGGAAGATCCGCCTTCCGGAGCCTGCCTCCAACCCGAAGAAGCCCATCCGAGTCGATGTACGGGTTCAAACGAGCGACCGCGCCCTTCAACTTAGCGCGTCCGTCGCGCAAAATACGAAGCTCTGACTCAAACCGTCCGGTCTGCACGACACGGACCCAATGCAACAATGCGCTCCGGCGCTCTTCTGCACCTGCAATCGGCTCCAACCGCTTTGCCTGTGGGTTTCTACAATTATGTATGAAACGCTTAATCCAACTGGTAACACCCAGAAGCTTATCCAAACTGCTATACCGAGCAAGTAGCCAATCCGGCTCCGACGTCGTCTCAGCGACTACAGCATGTACACGAAGCCCAGTCAAACTCAAAGAAGTAACATCTGTCTGACAGACAGGCCAAGATGTTTCTGATCCCATCAGCCACTCTGGACCCCACCAGAGCGGGTGTGACACCAATTCTGGTGCCGTACAACCTCGGGAAGCACAGTCCGCTGGGTTAAGCTCTCCCGGCACATGTCTCCATGTTATATCAATTCCAATATTTTGAATTTGGGAAACCCTGTTTCCAACAAAAACCTCCAAGGTATGTGGGGCCGCGCGCAACCATGCAAGCGCGACCTGGCTATCCGACCAGGCGAAGATGTCTCGTATCTCGACCGTGGCCGCCAGCTCACTGGCAACGTGATTCAACAATTTAGAGAGAAGGTGAGCTCCACTCAACTCAAGCTTGGGAATAGTCAGCCTAGTCCTGATGGGGGCGACCTTGCTCTTCCCTAACAAAAGCGAGACATTGACCCGGCCATCGGCGTCAACTGTCCGCATATAGACTGACGCGGCGTAGCCTCGCTCCGACGCGTCACAAAAGCCATGCAGGCTGGCTCGATATTTCCCGGGGGGCAATATTCGACGAGACAAGGCAATCCGATTGACTTCCTTAATCGATGAAAACAACTCGAGCCAATCATCCAATGGAGGATCAAACAGCGGCTCGTCCCACGAGACGCCCAAAGTCCAAAGTCTCTGAAGAAGACACTTCGCAGAGAATATTACTGGACTGATCCAACCGCTTGGATCAAACATACGAGCTATTACTGACAACACCGTTCTCTTAGTCCAGACCTTTGGCATTTCCAAGTCCACTTGGAATGTGAAAATATCGGTTAGCGGCTGGTACTGCATGCCCAGCACCGCTATCCTGTTGGGATCATCCACATCCTCAAACAGGTGAGGGTTCTGTTGGTGATCCTCCGGGATCCCTTCTAGAACTCTAGGCTCATTGGACAACCACTTACGTAGCTCGTAGCCACCCGTTTTCAATATTTCAATCAATTCATCCCGCAGTAGGAGGGCCTCCTCAATACTTTGGGCTCCGGTGCACACGTCATCGACATACAAGTCACGTGACAGCACGGAAGCCCCACGGGGAAAGCGGATCCGTTCCCGCTCTGCCAATTCAAGCAATGATCTGATGGCGATATAGGGACTAGATTTCAAACCATACGTGTTTGTATTGAGTTCATACACCGTCACAGGATCCTCAGGGCGCTCACGCCAGAGTATCAACTGGAATCGCCTGTCCTCAGGATATATGACTGTCTGGCGGAACATCATCCGGATGTCCGCACCAAAAACCACTTGATGTCTTCTAAAGTTCAAGATGATGTCAATTATGTCCCTATGCAATTTGGGACCTGAATGCAAACATAGATTCAACGAAACTCCGTTCGAAGTGGGTGCGGACCCATCAAAGACAGTCCGCAACTTGCCCGTTGAGGCCTTCACCACCGCGTGGTGGGGCAAAAAATAATGCTCAGTTGAGCTCCAATCAACTCGAGCCGGAGACATGTGACCCAAATCCTCGTACTCGCGCATAAATTCAATATATTTATCGCGAAGTACGTGGTCACGCTGCATACGTCGCTCCATGGACAGCAGTCGTTTCTCCGCAAGCGCCCTACTTTGCCCTAGGCTAGGACGTGTAGCAACAAATGGTAATCTAGTTACAAACCGACCGGAGGGCAACCTCTCCGTGGTTGATCGAAAGAAGGCTTCGCACTCAGCGTGTTCCGGATCCATCCTGGAACTCATAGGTGGCTCCTCCACCTCCCAAAACCTTTGCATGGTCTTGGCCAAGGACGCTGATGCGACAACCGGTGGCTCCTCCACGGTACTATTATCAAACACAGGGCCCATCAGGGCGAAACCAAAGATAGTAGACACTGCCATCAGTGAAGACGAACCCAGAGCTTTCTGGGTACCCAACAAAATCCAACCCAATACGTCCGAGCCCAGGAGCAAGTCCACTGGGCCGGGATGAAAGACAAAGGGGTCGGCCAAATCCAGACCCGAAACCAAAGACAACACACCCGGCGGTATGTCTGTCGAGGGTGCCAACCCGCAATGGTATCCATTACCATAGCCGAAGTCGTGATCCTCATTGTGGAGGACTTCAGCGAAGAAAAGGTGACAAGTGTCTGGCCCGTCAGACACTTCACTTGTATGCCACCAACTCCAAGAAGTGGCACAGGCGAGTCTTCCACGACTAAACCTAACTGGTGTGCCACTCGAGTGGTAACCAAACTGCTTTGAGCCCCTGAGTCCAACAGAGCTCTCAAATTAATGGCTTCTCCCCACGACCCCATACGCGGACCACCGCGGTAGGGAGCAGAACCGTCCGCGGCTCTGTCCCAGCAAGGGAGCAAGCTAGTTACGGGCTCCCCACTCTCTCCAAACCAGGGGGCGCCACTGACCCGGGTAATATGGCGGGCGAGTGCACATCCCCATCTGAGGGGGCATAACCCGCGGCCCGGCCATACATATGGTACGGCGGGTGGTACTCCAGCCGTGGGTACTCGTGCAGCGGCGGAGAAAACCGCTGCGGCTGCATGTGTTGGGTATTGGCAACCCGCGTGGAGGGGGGTGTCCCCACTCTCACGTCCGGTCTAGGGCCCCCGCCCATGGGGGCCCTATCCGGGGCCTGGCCAGCTACATACTGGCCATGACCTTGGGGCGCGTGGTCCCGGTCCGCCAAGACCCGCGCAGGTACGCGACCCCCCTCCCGAGGGGGGGTGCGACGAGCGAAGCCGCGTCCTCCGTCCGATGGTGGAGGGCTTCGCGCAGGAGCGCCCCCGCCCATAGGGGACCCCTGCCTCAACAACCGGGGGCCATCCCCGTTCCGGTTCATGCAGAGCATCACGTGGTGCAGCCCACGGCATGCACTGCATGGTATGGCCCTGGGACAGTCACGTGCATAGTGACTGCCCAAACAGTAAAAGCAAAGTTCATGCCGCTTTGCCATGCGGCGCCGATCTTGTACTGGCAGTCCCTGCCAGTCCCTGCATTGCAGCAGGCTGTGGCCCATCCGACCACATTGCAGGCAGTCCGCGTCCCTCGCGACTGCTGCCGTGTGTGCAACCCGCGCACCAGCTCCACGCGGTGGCGGCTGCCGTCCCTGCTGGGGCCTCCCTCGCCATGAGGGTTCCAAGGGCCTACGTTCAGGCGCTCTGGATGGCGCTGAGTCCGTCATGGTATTCTCAGCCGCCCGTGCCTCAAACTCCAAAAACTTCACCAAGTCAGTGAACGTTGGTAGGGTGGTGCTATCCCGTTCCGCATTCTCGCGCTCAAATCGCGAGCGGATGTCATCGGGCAATTTGCCCAATACAATGTGCACCAACAAAAAAGACCATTGGTCCACCGGCAGCCCCAGCGTGCGGAGCGCGTCACAGGCCACTGCAACGGGCGTGAGCAACTGCAGGCGCAACTGTGCCCCGTTGGCCACCTTGGGCAGGGCCATCAACTGTGCGGCGTGCGCATCCGCTAACAAACGTAAATTTTGGTAGCGGGAGTTCAATAACTCCCAAGCCGTGTCGTACTGGTCGTCCTCCACCCGGAGGTGCTGGATGAGCGACCGCGCTTCACCCTCAAGAGTGGAGAGGAGGTAGGCCATCTTCTGGGCCTTCGACAAATCCTGTCGTGCTACGACCAGGGACTCAAACATATTTTTATATGCCACCCACTCCTCCATCCTACCCCCAAAGTGGGACAGCTGAAGGGTGGGGAGCCGACCAGTAACCGCTGGTCCTTCCTGTCTAACAGGTGTGCGAGGGGCTGGTCCGCCAGCCTGTCTCGCCCTTATTGCGGTCGCCGCCTCCGCGATATCATCGTGCAGACTCAGGATCTGGTCCATGTCCGCCATGTGACCTGCGTAGACCTCCGGGGCAAGTTCGGCTTCGGCAAGCACCACCATGGCCGCTTCCGCGCTAATCAATCGTGAGTGGAGGTGATCCGCTCTTAGCAGTATGGCGCCCTCCCTGTCCTTCCGGGACAGGAGTCCTCCGGCCGTCACAAACCATCTCAATTCGTTGGCGAGTGTCGCCCTAGCATTGGAGGCCTTCGCCATCGCGTCAAGTCACAAACAAAAAATAACAAAAGGTAAATAAAAAACAACAAAATCAAGCAACTACACGAAGAACCGCGGTAGGTATGAGAATGGCACAAACCCGGAACGCACGGTACAAACCGCAAACAAATACAAAAAAGGTTACAAATATTCTTATACAAACAAACTAAGAAAGATCTAATAATTTTTACAAACAATTAATTATTTTTTACAAACGAACAAATAGAGGGTAGATAAACTACGCTCTGCTACCAGAAAATGTGCAGAGCAACTACGCTCTGCTGCCAGAAAACGTGGCAGAGAGAATCCGGACAAACGAAGCGGCGGGAAGAATTCTGTACCGGAACTTCACCGGGAAAAAACCACCGGTAAAAATAAGTACCGGGAAAAAATCTCCACGCGGCACCACGTTTGCCCGACTAAAACCTAACTAACTTAACGCAGTCTGCTACCACCGTAGCTTATGAAGGGAACTACAGGGCCCTATATGATAACCTAACCTATAAATTAACTACAATTGAACACTTACCAAATTAAATCTTCTTTCTCTTCGGATCCAAACTTGAGTGTCTTCGGGAAGGAGGAATTCCTAATCACCCTACCTAACCCTTGAGATCTCAATTCCCCAGAACAACTAAATAGATTTCTTCCCGTAGTTTCACTCGGGAACAGCCAGATGTGAACAGCCAGCCACGTTTCACCTCTCACAAGAAAAAGTCACAATAACAGAGTTTTTCACAAACACAAATTCAATAGTTATTTAACAAACAGGAAATTCACAATTATCACTCAAACTAAACAACAAGCAAAAGACGCGAGACCGCTCCGCGTATTAAAATCAAACCGATATCGCCCTGGACAATGCAATGGCGGACCACACGCGACGCCATCCACGATAGCAGTGTGAGAACCCCAAAACGCCTGGCGGCGATAACAGGAAACGCCTGCGTTTAGTTTTACCCAATATATTACAAACAAGGTATGTACTTACCACTCAGGTAGTCGTATAAATGGGACAAATTTGCCCCATCTAAAAACAATTTTAGTTCCGAGCACATACTCATCAATAAAATAAAAATACTTTAATTATTATTGTAATTAAACAACTGATAATTAATTTCGCGTTTATGTAGGTATAGTCGTCCGGTCCAAAATGTTAAGAACGAATTTTAAATATCCAACCGACCATAACACCGACCGAACGCGAGCTGTGTCAACTGAATCACTGACTGATGTTTGTGTGTGTTGCCAGCAGTTAACCATAAAAGTACCAAACCAAATCCGAAAAATAACCTGGATTATCACTTTTTACCCGGCTGCGTCAGAAGGAGGGTAATGTTTTTCGAGCCTATGTATGTATATCCTTTTCTTTGGCACGCCCTAAAGCTCAAACGGCTATAGGATTTGACATATGAGCCTATAATTTTTTTTAAATTGGTGCCAGCAGGTGCCGGAACGTGGCGCGACGCGACGATACCTAAACTCTTTTTGGCGATAGTTTGGCGGTTTAAGTCGCCATTTTTATTGTAAAATGTACTGACATAATAACTACCAATAGAGCCCGTGCGAAAAGAGAACCACTAGTGTGGCGTTTTGGCTCACATCTATACAATATAATAAAACTGTAGAGAGGTCAATTCTGTACATTGAATATTAACTTAAAAAAATACTACTAGGGGTCTTCATACAGGTAACAGAAGCCAAAAATATGATGTTTTAAATTTTCTGTCTGTGTCTGTCTGTTGTTCGCTTTTCACACAAAAACTACTGGACGGATTTGAATTAAACTTTTTTTTGTTGTATAGCTATTAAGCCTCGGCAACATATCGATGGCTTAGAGTGAAAACCTCGGATGTTTCTTTTGCCAAAGAACACACATCCGAGGTTTTTACTCTAAGCCATCGATATAGGCTTTAATAAATATGGAAATGGTGCCATAACAAAAGTTGTTCAGCCTGATGAGCACTTTTCACTAAAATTGAAGATCTGGAACATCTGATGAAGAACTCCACGAGACCAGCTATACTATAACATATATGGAAATGGCACCTTAGCAAAAATCGTTCAACGTGATGAGCATTTCCTGCTGACGTATAAAAATTGAAGATCTGGAACTAAATAATTCTGGATCTGATAAATAATTCCAAGAGACCAGCTACACTAACATATATGGAAATGGCGCCTTAGGTAAAGTTGATTAATCTGATGAGCATTTTCTGTAGACGTATAAAAATCGAATATCCGACACATCTAAAGAAAAACTCCAAAGAGACCAGCTCAGCTACACTAACATATGTATTTATGTAGAAATTGTGCTTAAGCAAAAAAGTTGATCACTAAGCGAAACTCACGCAATTAATTAGGATTCGTTCGACCGATGATGTCTTCAAATTTTGAACTTCGATATCATCGTTTTCCCCTTTAGAGAGATGTAGAGTTGGCATGTGGCAACACTGTAACGGACAGGGGAAGTAAACGTGCCGATTGGCGGTTCCAAAACCACAAAGGGCGCTTTGTCAAGTACTATTATTTATTCTGTGGTTTTGGGCTAACGTCAATGTACCTAAGACAAACTGACAAAGGCCTTTGTAAAAATTTTATCATCAAGGGTTTTCGTTTTTCTATAGGTATTTTTTATTACATATTCTTGCCTGTTCAAAATTTTAAATATCGCATGAGGCAGAAGTTGCTGAAATTATCGGCTGTATGCCAAAAAGAAAAGTTATCGTAGGTACTTCTAAACTAAACCATTTAAAATTTGATAAAATTTACGAAGTATACGTTGTAGGTATTTACACTTAGGTATGTCCTTCCTTACCTAGGTAATTTTAGGGTAGGTACAATTAACTTACTATTAAAATGGCAAAATGGTGGAACAAAAAGAAAACATAGTAGCCCCACGTAAATTGTACCTACCACCTATGAGAACAAGTCTATGCAGCTAAACAAGCGTTTAATGCAGGCTGTACATAATACCTATACCTATATGTATGTACAAACTCTACACGTTATGTATTCAATTTGTTCGACAATAGCTTACTTACGTGTAGGTAACTAATACCTAATCGTTATTTCTCTATCAGGTAGGTACCCTCGACAGCTAGAGGCTCCCAAACTACCTACTTGAAGATCGTGTGTTGGGAGCCAGTGGATTCTCCTATCTATTTCACTTTCAGAAATACCTACTACCTATACATACAACAAGAAATAAAAATCCTTACTATATACATATATCCTATACTATTAAACGTGCAATATTTGTGTATAAATTTATTTGTACTCGCGTTTTCGAAAACAGCTCTAACGATTTCTTTGAAATTTTAAATATAGGTACTTACATAGTCAAAAATATAATCTAGCTATTAGGTTCCATGTCTGGGAAAATTAATTTTTCCCGAGCGTAGCTCGGTCGCCCAGGTATTATTATATATTATTTTATATATAATATTAAATATTTATATATATTATTATTTGTTATTACATATTTATATTATAAATGTGAAAGTAACTCTTTCTGTCTGTCGCGCTTTCACGCCAAAACTAAGTACTATGAAATTTGGTACACAGCGCACAGTCTAGATCCTGAGAAAAGATAATATACTTAGCTAGCAGACAGTACCTAGGTACTGTCTGCTACTTTTTTAATGCGAAAAAAGGGTTGTAAGGAATTGAAAGTGGGGGATTAAAAATAAATGAGTCTAACATCACCTCGCACAATGATTTCTCAGGTTTGTTTAATGTAGTTAACACCTGCACATCAAAATCGAATCTGGCTACCTCCTACAGCCTAACCACACAGCTTATTTTATATTTCATTACATTTTACATACATCCCAAAACATTACCCTTCTCGTTTAGCAGTCGGGTAAAAAGATAATTATTTTGTAAAATTTGCGTGTGCACCTTCGTTAAAGCACACATTTATTCTAAGCATTCTCTATGTCGTAGTGACTATCCCAAATATGTCGTAACAACTAAATCAAAATAAAATTTGAAGTGGCGTGTACACAGTAATTGAAAATAATAATTTTTAAAAAAATCTGTCATTTCGTCAAATTTGATTGTGTACCTGCGTTAAGGCACACATTTACCCATTATCAGATTCTAAGCCTGTTATGTTGTAGTGAATAACTCCTATGTCGTAGTAACTAAATCAAAATAAAACTTGACGTGACGTACACAGTAAAGAAACATAATAATGTTGTAAGAAAATATTTTGTCATTTGGTTACAGTTACTTGTGTACCTGCGTTATAACACACATTTAACTATTAACGGATTCTAAGCCTGCTATGTGGCAGGGGCTAAGTCCTATGTCGAAGTGACTATATCAGAATAAAACTTGACGTGGCGTACATAGTCAATAAACACAATACTTTTGTAAAAAAACACTTATGTCACTTCGTAAAAGTTGCTTGTGTACCTGCGTTGAAGTACACATTTCACCATTAACAAATTTTAAGCCTACTATGTCGTAGTGGCTACTTCGTTTGTAGTAATGACAACCTCCTTTGCGGTAGAGACAAAATAAAAATAAGAGTTGACATGGCGTTCTACGGAACATAGTCGTACTGACAAAAAAAAATTCGACAAAAAAGATTCAGATGCGGAGTTTATGTTTACTAAAACGCATAGTTAAAAAGCTATGTCTGGAGCACAAAAAAAAATCGACAATGGTATTTAACACCTTAAACGACTGATTTTTTTTTGAGTGCAAACAGTAGGTATTATGTAGATATGTGATTTTTTGTAGTTTGTTTCCAATCGCGCCACGACTGCAGAGTTGATTTTTCTATATGGACTTTTGGGGCCTTAGTTGCACCCACTTTGGTACCAATGAAGGATACCATGACTGAGCCTGCAAATTCTGGTTGTGCTACCGACTCCGACTCTGGGAGTCAGCTGCTCCCATGTCACGTTGTAGGTAAATAAATAAATAAATATATACGGACAAATCACACAGATTGAGTTAGCCCCAAAGTAAGTTCGGGTCTTGGGTTATGGGATACTAACTCAACGATACTATATTTTATGACAAATACATATATAGATAAACATCCAAGACCCAGGCCAATCTGAAAAAGATCATTTTCCATCTTGACCTGACTGGGGATCGAACCCGGGACCTGCCGTCATAACCGTTAGGCCACGGAGGTCATGTAGGTAGCTACTCAAAGGAGTCCTCACAAAGTACCACGATACTATTTAGCTTGGGTATGTTGTATTCGATTCTAAGTTAACTAAGTAGAATTAAACGTTAACGTACAACTACGTAAACTTACAATGAAGACTGAAAATATTTATGCTATTTTTGTCCCTGTTTCCTATAATCGCAGTAAAATTATAATAATTGCGGGTTAGAGAACTTTTAACACGCCATAGTTGAGTAGGTACTTCACAAATATCTGAAATACAATGTATGGAAATGCATAATGTATATAGGCTGTAGTTAGTGGCAATTAAATAGAAGTAATTTGCAGAGAGACTGCGTTGTTTAAAACATGCATGCGGTCATCACAATCACAACTGTGTCACGGAATGACTGCCGGACATGCCACAAATTAAGAAGGATTTAGAACGGTCACGGCATATATTTTTTTTTATTTAGAGTGGAGTGTACCCCTTCTGGATAAATAATAATTATCAGAACAGGAGGTAACCGCAAACAAGATGGCGGGGTGATTTCGAGACGTTTCTGTCGGCAACAACTTGCTAACGATATGGATTTTTGGAAGGTAAAAGGAGGCCTTTGCCCAGCAGTGGGACACTCCTTCAGGCTAAAGAAAAAAAAGAGTGTTGTAAGATTCCTATAGTTAGCCCGTAGCATGAACAAAAAAACGTCAAACTCTTGGACGTATTGGACCCGTACGTAATTTTGTTGTAAGTATAACGTACGTAAGTTTAATATGCGCGGGCCCCGTTGCCTTCGTTCTGTACATTCTTTATTTCGTTCTCGTAGTGTATGCATAGAGCTTTATGAGTTCGCATTCAGACCTGCTAATGGGCCGTTGGTAACTACTCCCAGTTTTGATTAAAAATAAATTACGAAAGCGCCCGCCAAAAAGTGCGTCCCGATGCATCTCTGAGTCTGTAATTTGAATTACGTATGTACGGTATTTTTTATCGACCACTACCTTTTTCAGATCATTTGAAAAAGGCAGAGGTCGTGGAAAACATCGTAAAGAAACCTGCAATGGTTGGTGGTTTAGTGTTCAGTTCACTAGTGTTTAATACGGCGGCTGCCGCTAGAGGACAGACGCCAACATCAACTCAAAAACGCTGAAAATTACACCATCCACAAGAAAAAAATGTAATACTACATTTTAAATCACTAAAAATATAAAATACTAGCTTTTACCCGCGGCTTCACCCGAGTGAATTTCCCACGGAGACAGTGCTTTTTCCCGGGATGGAAGGTACCCTTTGTCCTTCCCAGTAAATTTCAGTAATTTTCCTGAAATTAGTTAGAAGTAACTAAGCGAAATTTCAGAAAGATTGGTTCAGTAGATAAAGCTTAAAGAGGTAACAAACAAACAAATAAATAAATAAACAAACAAACTCATTTTCGCATTTATAATATTAATTAGGATATCGCAATGAAAAGTATGGCACAAAATCCTCAAATAACCGGCGGACATTGGGCATTCACGCTGCTACGTAGTACTTATATTAATTCTGTGACGCTGCGTTATGAGACCCATTCAGCGCACAAATGGCGTGGTTGGCATGCATTTAGTAGCAGCTTGTGTGTCCGGCGTTGCGGAGCCGACTATCTCAAAACTACAGAGCTTATGATTATAACTACATAGTAAGTACTATGTTCCTTTATTCGAATAGTATTAGATTCTTAAAATATCAGATTCCTGCGAATAAGGAAAAAACTACGGTTAGTTACCGATACCTTGTACTATTTACCTATGTATTCTGTGCCGATACCAAATTTTCCATACAAACTCCCGGAAAGTACGTAATAACGTAAACGTACGTTAGACCATATGAAAGTACATAAGCACTACTTTCCGGTATAAAAATATGAGAATTTGTTACCAGTACCAACCGGTAAGAAGCCATGTGGGCCGATTCTAGTTAAAAACGAGTTTGGACCCGCGTGCTTCACCTAAGTTCTTCACCTGGGTGAAACACGGGGATTTACAAGATCCCGTGCTCTAACTGATGATAAATACAGTCAAGTAAAAAATTGTAAGCAAAAAAATTGGGTGGGGCTGTGTCGGTGGACACGGCCGTTGGTTTTAACGTGAAACATAGATGTCGTATCTCAATTTATTGTGTCTAAAGATCCAAAGAATTGAACTAAAGCGACAAGATCTCTGTAAGATTTATATGCTTTATTACTATATTGGCCTTTGAGACACAAATGAGGCATGATATAAGTAGTACGTTTGTAGCTTGTGAAATCAAGGGGCTGGTAAAAACTCCTAAAATCTCACGGACACAGTTTACCGAAATTAAGAGTGTTCTGTAAAAGTTTTCAAAATCCCTACTTGATAAGCTGATGCTTACTTCGAGCACTAATATTCGCGAATATTCCATAGATACCGTCTTGCTTTACGAGGCTCTGGAGGCGGGTCGTTAAAACCGCTCGAAATGAGAAACTTAATCGCCAGAGCATAAATATAACATATCATCATGACCGAGACCGGATATTACGTTACAAAACTTATTATAAGCCACAATTATTGGGATTACTTATAAATTTTCTGAAATAAACATGTATTAGGTAGGTACTTGTAAATAGCTTAAAAAGTACCTGTGTCTTGACGACGTAATGATTTTTGGTTTAGAAAAGACGCGGAAAAGACCTAAGAAGAGCATTAGCATGAAAAAGTAAATATTTAATTAGTTACATATCTAATTTTTACTGCAGTTCGCTATCATTGCACCATAGAGCAACACGGACTCCTTCCACGCGTGGAAGTCCTTGTTGTTCGAAGCATTGCACCAATTGATTTCACTCTGTTGCTTGGTATTTTAGTCAGCACTCCTTTCCTACTCTATTTTAACTCATTTAGTCCATCTCTTTTTTGGAATTTCCCTTTAGGGATTTGTTTTAAACCATTTTCTGATAAGTCATTGATTAAAAAGTGACGTGGACATGGATCAATTTGCATTATCCGTTAATTGATTCGTGTCAATCAAATACACTCGCCAATGCAGTATTGCATTGAAGAGTTTTTGCACTACTTCAAATAATTTAATTACTGTATAATGTATATATTACCCACATTTTCCGACAGCCCCAAATTAAAACTGCATTATTTTATATATTACTGCTTAACAGGGAAATATTGTAGGCAAATTATTATATTTTTTAAAATAAATAAATATATACGAACAAATCACACAGGTTGATTAATAATGTAAATAAAGGTAAGAAGTTATATAGGTAAATACCTCATTTTATAACCCTGTTACTCGGATGTGTAGATTTTTTAATGATTTGGCCTCGCAGAATGGACTCGATATCTTTGGAGCTAGCCTGGGTAGTTTTAGATCTAGTGTGCTAAAATGTTTATTAGATAATAATTAATTCACTCTAATATCTTATTTATTTTGAACTTGCTTTATGCTTATTATTTTAATGTTTTTACGTTTCTATATTTTTGAAACCTTCTGTGTGTGTATTTTTTGGGCTATAACCTAGTTCCATACTTACTTAAATTCTTATTTTTTATAATGTAATGACTGTAACCTGTTTTACACACCTTAATAAATAAAATAAAAATAATTAAAGAAAACCTTACTTAAATTAATTCAATCGGAGAAGCTGTCCGTAATATAAATCGTTAATGGTAATACTTATCAAGATGTAGATAAATATGATCGAACCGCGCTGTTTCGTATTTCCATTCCATCAACAATTACGCAAGTTACTAATTAACTCACAACTTTGTTTGCTTATTAATAATGATTGGGAAGGCAAAGCTACTTGAATTCATGTATTTTTTTTTATATGAATCATTAATTTCTAAGTACCCAAGAGTCTTTTACTGCCCCTAGTAAAGACGCTTGGTCCAACTAGTTGTACAGAGTAGTTGGACCACTGCCCCGGATTGCTTTTTCCTCTGTTTCTAATGAGTCGATTTCGATTTAAACTAACGTGAAAAATAGACTGTCTACAAACTGTTTTCGAGAGTCATTACGAATCGTCTCGCTCGCAGGTTTGACGACTTCCAGCCTCCCGAACAAGCCGGTTTCTGAAAAGGCTTTAGTACCGTAGACCACTTACATACGCTGCGGCAGATTATACAGAAGACTGAGGAGTATGGCGAGTTCATCACTCACCTTCGATTCGCTAACGATATCGTAGTCATGGCTGAGACCTTGGAAGACCTAGGCACAATGCTCGATGGCCTCTGTAGAGCCTCTCAACAAGTGGGTCTAAAAATGAACATGGACAAGACGAAAATTATGTTTAATATCCGTGTCGCACCCACCCCTCTGAAGGTTAGAGACTCTACACTCGAAGTTGTTAACAATTATGTATACCTGGGACAAACAGTTCAGTTAGGTAAGTCCAACTTTGAGAAAGAGGTCAACCGTCGAATCCAACTCGGCTGAGCAGCGTTCGGGAAGCTTCGCGATATCTTCTCTTCCAAAATACCGTAGTGTCTCAAGACTAAGGTCTTTGACCAGTGTGTGTTGCCAGTAATGACATACGGAACAGAGACGTGGTCGCTTACTATGAGCCTCATAAGAAGGCTCAAGGTCACCCAAAGGGCGATGGAGTGCGCTATGCTTGGAGTTTCCCTGCGTGATCGAATCAGAAATGAGGCGTCCGTATAGGAGAACTAAAGTAACCGACATAGCCCGCAGAATCGCGAAACAGTGGGCGAGGCACATAGCTTGTAGAACAGATAGCCGATGGGGTAGAAAAGTTCTCGAGTGGCGACCACGAACCGGAAAACGTAGTGTTGGCAGGCCTCCCACTCGGTGGATCGACGACCTGGGGCCCTATTTTTAAAAGTGTGACTCACCAAAAAAGCGTGAGCCGAATGATTTTTCATTCGATATCCATTATTCCGTATTTTTGAATTGTCTATGTCGAATAATTCGCAACGAGTGGTCTAGACCACTCGTTTTCGTATGATTTGGTGGTCGAACGTTTTTTACGTCAAAATCATGAATGACATAGACAACCGGATACGGATATAGATGGAGTCTATTAGAATTTTCAATTATGCGTTCCGTTTAACGATTACGTTCTCTTTGATTGAAAATTTACGAACATTTTTTTTACGATTCGTTACCGATTCGGTTTTCGTTGCGTAGAATGGAGCAGAAATTATTTCTAGCATAATTTTCATATTACTGGCAACATTGCTAGACGAATGATTTCAAAAATACGGCTTTTATGTTTTTTGTGACATAGTAGGACGAGTGCGACATAATAGTCTATTCGTTTTCGGTGGTATGTCATACTTTCAAAATAGGGCCCCTGGTGAAGGTCGCGGGATGCGCATGGATGCGGGCAGCGCAGGACCGGTCGTTGTGGAAATCCTTGGGGGAGGCCTTTGTCCAGCAGTGGACGTCTTTCGGCTGAGAGAGAGAAAAAAAAACATTAGATTCTAAATACAGGTAAACTAGGTTCATAAAGTCTTCTATTCCAAAATGTACACTTAGATGGCAAAAAAATGAATATGAATATTCGATTCCCAATCTTTACATAAGAATATCTAGTGCCATTTCTAATTTTGCAGGAGTTTGATTAAAAAGACATGTCATTACAAAGACACATAAAGTTATCGTGTTTGTACCATTATTACATTTCTTACCAATATTGTTGTAACTGCTTTAGCCGTTGAGCATCCGTGAAAGCAGTAAAAGGGTTAAATTGTATGTATTTATGTTGATGACATATTCATCTTCTCAAAATATATTCATAGCTCGAAATTATGAAGAAAACGGGAAGGATCCCTGTCTGGTTATCGATTCCCGAACCCACTCCGATCAGGCGAAATACGTCAGACTTAGGAATTCAATTTAGAAGCTTTTAACACGTAATAGAGTTTGTGGCAGGCTAAACAACTACATGTCGGCGGGCTCCGTCAATCAAACCTGATTTCAAATTGTATTTTCTACTAGCTGCGCCATGGAGCTTAGCTTTCGTAGGAATTTTGGGATAAAAAGTATCCTAGGTCCTTCTCAGTACTTCTAACTATGTGTATGCGAAATTTCAGGCAGATTGGTTCGGTAGATAAAGCGTGAAGATGTAACAAACAAACACATCTTCGCATTTATAATATTAGTTGTAATTCGGATTTGATGTTCTGGCTATGACATAAGCGCATAGAACTCTGAGGCAGGGTTCCATATAAACTCCTCCTTCTCCATATAACCCGAAATGTACCGGTACTTACTTTATATGAAAACTAGCTGGCGCCCGCGGCTTCGCTCGCGTTAATCCTTTCTTAGCGGATGCCTACGTCATAACATCTACCTGCATGCCAAATTTTAGCCCGATCCGTCCAGTAGTTTGGGCTGTGCGTTGATAGATCACTATGTCAGTCTGTCAGTCATGCAGTCAGTCACCTTTGAGTTATATATATAGATAGATTTAGTACCGGTACCAACCGGTAACAAGCCCTGCGCTGAAGCTGCTGACATAAGTGACTATTGGCGTTGAAGCGATTATTTTCAAAGTTTTGAGAAGAAGTTGAATAAAATAATTGACTGAACGAAAAGTTGAATCGAGGAGAGGGAAAGGAAAGCCAAGAAGGGCATTTATAGACGAAATTAAAGAGAAGGTAGAGGTCGTGTCGTATAGAGAGGTTCAAATGGATGGCAGAAGACAGGCAGATTGATGGCAGAATACATGGAAATTACTCCACCGACAAGAACGAAGTTCTTAAATTTATTGATTCATTGATTGAGAAGAAATTATGGAATTATGCGTTGGACAGAAGAGTTTGTTTGGAGATGGACAAAAGACCATCCCATCTGCATGCAATCGTTACAAGTAGTCAGACATTCAAAAATATGGAAGTTAGTTAGATTTATTATTGTTAAAAACTTGTATTTATACTAATATTCTTCCTACACTAAACGATTAGTATGGAAAGAGTAAAGTAGAGTATGTAAACAACACCTGTTTTTTATTACTTTGACAAAAATTCAGTATCGATTATCACGAATGAAAAACAGCTGACATTTCAGAGATTTACCGATAGATAAGAGACGTCGAGTAGGTACAGACAGGTACATAAGCCACTCGACTCCTGCCTCATCACGACATTATTTCTGACAACAATTTATTCGCCTACTATCCTTTACATTGTTCGTTTACATATTTAAGGAATATTTAGGGTGGTGTTAAAGCTTCAATGGATTGTATTGTATATCCGTGGTCGTAATATAAAGGAATTCAAGGATGTTTTGGTAGAAGACAGGTGTTATCTTCCATCTAAGTAAGTGTTCGATTATAGTTACGAGTCTACTAAATTGTACATAAATGGCGAACTCTATTGTGTAATGGAGTATCACTATTGTATCAATTATAACGTTTGCGTGTTAAAGCTATTTTACTTATGTATTTCATTGGGCAAGTTGGAATTGTATTTTCCCCATAGCAGAATGGGAAAGGTATACATGTATATGTGTACTATACTTAAAATTAAACTGTAACTAGTCTTTGTCTGTACATTGGAGATATTATGAGTTAGTCTTTGACGCCAAGATTTAGCTGCGTCTTTTAGTGAGCTATTCAAATAATAAACAAAATAAATTGTTCAAACCGTTCATTAGTCGCTGAGAGTTGCAGTATAGTGTCATATAAGTGATAGATCAAAGTTATTGTTGTGTTTATAACGAAATAAGTGTATATTCAACCAAAACAATCAAGTTATATTGTTGTATTCCATTCTGCCACGCGAATCGTTTGCGGTACCATCGCGTAAGAGCAAGCGACTTTAACGGTTGTGTGCGGTGCGTTCGGGTCATAATAGCGTGCGGATCGGTCTGAGCGGCTTATCGCTAGATTGCAACGTCACTTGCCCAGCGAGTGACCATAGATCAGCTGTTACAGAAGATACATATTACCTGAGCGGCCGGTTTCGTCTCTGAGAGGTGCATTATGCATTGTATGGGGTGCAAACGCGAGTTGGTTGATAACAACTTATTGAAATGTAATATTTGCGAATCGCGTTACTGCTTAAAATGTCTGAATTTTGGGTCTTATGATAATATAAGCGATATTGACCCCGCCCTTCTATCTAGTTTGAAATGTCCCTCTTGCAGCAATGTCTCACACAGGAAAAGGGGCAACAACTCACCTGCTATGCTTTCGCCTAATGTAACCGGGCCATTTCCAAAAGCTCAACTAACTATTGAAGAAATTAGTGCACTTCTTGATCAAAAGTTGGCTCCCACTTCTATTGTCATGAGCAACTTCCGTAAAATAATAATTGAAGAAGTAAATGGGTTAATTACAACAGAGATGAATAAATTATTTATCGGATTAAAAGAGGAAGTTACGAAAACTACTGACTACATTATGGAGGAAGTCAAGGATTTAAATAAAAAAATGGAAGAAAAGGATCTTATTATAAATTCCCTTCAAAACTGAACAAGTACAGCTCAAGGGCGAGTTGGGAGCCCTTCGTAGTCGTTTGACCACTTTGGAAAAAAATATCACGTGACCGGAATATTGAACTTCCAGGCCGTTCCGGAGGACCGCTCGGAGAATGTTGTTACAATTTTTAAGACCTTATGTGATACCGTTAAATACCCTATTTCTGATAGGGACATCCAGGCGTGCCGTCGGGTCGCAAAAATGGACACAAAAATCAAAGCGCCCCCCCGTAACATTGTAGTAAGATAAAAAACTCAACAGTCTTCATTTAGGTATTGTGGGAGAAAGTTGCCAAATCTATGTCTCAGAACATCTATCTCCGGAGACTAAGCAGCTTTTTGCGGCAGTTCGAAAATATGCAAAAAGTAACAACTACGCATATTCATGGGTAAAATTTGGTCAAATATACTTACGTAGGACTGATACAACAAATGCTATTTTGGTGAAAAATTTAGAGACTTTGAAATCGCTGAAATGACTGTTAATTTACTATTTTTGCATTGGATTTATTATAAGCTTAGTATATGTTATGGCTAAGCCACACTTAGTTTTGTTATTTTATGAAACTTTATGTACACACTTGTCAACAAAGGTTGTTGTTCTAATTGCATTAGAGAATTATTATTACTATATTGGTCTACTTGTACATTTACCTCATATTGTAATAACATCAAATATATTTTGCCCTGTGGCTCAGAAAGCGGTTAAGTTTCTCTTCTTCTGTTCTCACTTTGTTTTGAAAAATATGTCATGCAATAAAATATGTTCTTATGAGTTTCCTCTAAGGTATTGTGCATTACTGTTATTATTTCATTATAAAGTTATTTTGTACAATTATAGAATAACCACGAATATCTTTTGTTCTCACTTTGTTTTGATTATTATGTCATGTAAGAAAACAGGTTCTTTTAAGTTTATTTTATATTATTGCGCATTACTGGTATTAATCTATTATAAAATTATTATTTGTAATTATAGAATAAACAATATTTATATAATTTATTCCTTTTTATACATATATATAGTAGATCTATACATGGGTAACATTTTTATATTTAACAGTGGATTCGGATGAGTTATTAATATATTACCGGATGTGCAAGGGTTGAGAACTAAATGCTTGGATATTTATAATGGAATATTGAGTCAAAATTTTGATATGATTTTAATTACGGAAACTTGGTTACAAAGTGACATATTGGATTCAGAATTGTGTGATGAGCGATATGACATCTTTCGCTGCGATAGGAACCTGACACTATGTGGTAAATCTAAAGGGGGGGGAGCTATGATCTGTGCCCGTAGGGAGCTTGGGGCAACATTGGTGAGCGTCTTTGAGAGCGGTACGGCCGAGTCCATCTGTGTACGGATCCCAGCGCGTACTAGTATCTTCACAAAATGACTTATTGGTATTCGTTGTGTATACACCTCCTGAAGAATACGAGTTCGAGACTCTTATGAACATTATTGTTAATAACATATCCAAATTAGTAGACTGTAATCCCGATTGTAATTTCTTATTCGTGGGAGATTTTAATTTACCCTGTATTCGTTGGGAGGATGGCGAATGCTCAGTTTTGCAGCAGGGTCCTGTATGTAAACAGAATAGTGCAACATTACTTCTTGAGACCGTTCAATATCTTGGCTTTGAACAATACAATCATATTCCCAACGCGAAGAAAAATATTTTGGACTTATGTTTCAGTAACCTTGCTATGAAAGTCACTCGCACTTCCAACCCTTTGCTGAATGAAGTTCCTCATCATCCTTCGCTTCTTATTAATATCTCGGACTTAAAATGTTCTAAATTTAGCGAAAAATGTGAGACACGATTTAATTTTCACAAAGGCAATTACGATGCAATCAACCAATTTCTTGGCAATATAAACTGGTATGAATTGTTTTCAAATGAATCTGTGGAGGACGATGTCAAAGTATTTTATGATAAACTGGAGGAATGTTGCACTCTTTATATTCCACTTTCTAAGCGCTCAAATAAATCTCGTTATCCAATTTGGTACAGTAGGTCGTTAATTAAAATCAATAAACAGAAAAATACTTTGCATAAGAAATGGAAGCGTTTTGGTAATCCCCGTGACTACGATGAGTTTTCCTTGCTGAGAGATAGATTTAAGAGGGTTCACGATGAATGCTTTAGGAATTATATTAATAGAACTCCAATCGTACATATGCCATTCACCTAAACACTTTTGGACATACGTAAAATCAAAAAGAGGTGGAACAAATCTCCCTAAGGTTTTTTCTCATAACGATGACACGTTCTCAGAGGGACAGAATATATGCAATGCATTCAGTGAGTTCTTTAAAAGTGCGTTTTCTCAGTCTTCCGGTTCAAGTTCTGCTATGCCTGCAGGTCTTCAGACTTGTGAAACTTCAAGTAGCAATGACGTTATTTCTCAAATACATGTCTCACCGTCTGACGTACAAGAACATCTTGAAAACCTGGATACGTCAAAGGGCGCAGGATCCGATGGTATTCCTCCCATATTTTTGTCTAAATGCGCCTTAACTTTAGCCCTTCCTATATCTTTGCTTTTTTCTAAATCTTT
The DNA here is from genome assembly GCA_018467065.1 of Ephestia elutella. Lineage (NCBI taxonomy): Eukaryota > Metazoa > Arthropoda > Insecta > Lepidoptera > Pyralidae > Ephestia > Ephestia elutella. The sequence continues at coordinate 14,528,655 of CM031592.1, read as the reverse complement.
ATCTCAATGTGTTTTTCCTAGCGTATGGAAAACAGCACATATCATTCCTATACATAAGAAGGGTCCAAAAAATTTAATTTCTAATTATCGACAAGTTTCAATTCTGAATGCTATTGCTAAGCTATTTGAAAAAATAGTTTACGAACAAATTTATTCCGTGGTTACAAAAGGAATTCCTACCTCACAGCATGGTTTTTTAAGGAATCGTTCTACCGTTTCTAATCTAGCACTTTTCACTAATTATGTTTTAGTGCAGATGGAGAATGGTGGACAGGTTGATGTGATCTACACGGACTTTGAAAAAGCCTTTGATCGTGTTGATCACATCATCCTGTTACATAAACTTGAGTCACTGGGAATTCACGGAGACCTTTTGAGATGGATCACGTCGTATCTTACTAATCGTTCCCAAGCCGTCGTATTGGGTGGGTACAGATCTGACTTTATTTCTGTGCCTTCAGGCGTTCCTCAAGGCTCGCATCTTGGCACGTTGTTTTATAATGCTTATATCTACGATATTCATAAATGTATTAACAATGCTAACCATCTCTTATATGCAGATGATAAGAAAATCTACATGCGCGTTGATGCTGTCTCTGATTGCATGTTGATTCAGCAGGATCTTAATAACCTTATGTCTTACTACGCGACTAATAATATAACAGTTAGTATTCCCAAGTGTCATTGCATTAGTTTCACTCGGAAGAAAAATCCTGTAAGGTTTAATTATAAACTTAATAATATTAAGTTGAACAGAGTCGAGACGGTTCGTGATCTAGGAGTCTGTCTCGATTCTGAAATGACGTTCTCCTTTCATATAGATAACATCATAAATGAGAGCCTTCCGCAACCTCGGTTTCGTAATGCGTACTTGTAAACCATTTACATCCGTTGTTAGTATTAAAAATATTATACTGCTCATTTGTTCGGAGTATTCTAGAATATGCCTGTCCCATATGGTCACCGATGTATGCAATACACAAGAATAGATTAGAAAATATTCAAAAGAAGTTTCTCAATCATTTGTTATATAAATTTAAAGCTGACAGAGGAACGTACAAAGATAATTGTCAGGAGTTTAAATTGCTAACGCTTGAGGAGCGCCGTCTAGTCTTAGACATGGGTTTGCTGTTTGATCTGCTTCGTGGGCGCCTTGATTGCCCAGAGCTTCTAGAACAACTCAGATTTCGGGTTCCTTCCCGCCGCACGCGGCATACCCCTCTGTTTGCGGCTCCATCACATTCCACTAATTATGGTGGAAACGCTGTCATAACACGATTACTGGACCAATATAACTTATATTTCAGGGAATCTGACCCCTTTGTTGGTGGCAAAGGCAGCTTTTTAAATGTGATCAGATCCATTTTATCGCAAAAATAGTATGTACGTATGTAATTTTAGATATCTTTTTTTTATAATAATAGTCTTTAATTTTAGTCCTGTCAGCAGCACATCAACCTACTCAAATTCATTCTAATATAAACACGCCGAGTGGCTTGATTTGCAGTTGACTGTACAATAATTTAGTGCATAAGTGCGTTTCTATTTCTATTGTTGCATTGGAACATGTATTTTATTAATTTTTGATTATATTTATACACATATATATTTATGATATTAATTATGTATTTACACATATATATTTACTTACACTACCGCTATTTACTACATAACAATAAGAGTAATTAATTGTACCTATACCTGTAATTGTTAATTTAAGGCGTGTTATATGGTTTTTTCTGTGAACAACTTTTTGGCCGGAAATGTATAGTCTAAATTAAGATAATTTGTATAATATTTAAGAATGGCTGTTGTTGTTTGAATAAATAAAAAATAAAAAAAAAAAATTAAAGAAAAAATGAATGAGAGTCAAGTAAAAGTGTAACAAATCTAAACTCCTGCGGAGGTTTTATTTTGATACACCTATTCTTAGTAATATAGTATTTGCTTCGCATAGAACACAGAATAAAAAATAATTCTTTATAAGACCTAAAATTGATTGTCAAATGAAGCCCAAAAACGTTCATAATAGGGTGCTCCAAATTCAAATTTTTAAAGATTCTTCACAAATTGTATGGAACCAAATCACACCAAAAATGTCAAACTTAAAAAAAAATGAGCCTCACAGAAGATATAACCTGTCCTTCACCAACATAGGCAAAAACTATATCTGACATCCCGCTTCCTCAGCTGTGTCTCTAAGTAAAATAAAAAAAAAATTCTAGCTCTATGATAGAATCTGAGATATTAACAACAAATTCCGCGTGAATTCAGGGCACATTTGATATTTACGCATCAAGTCGCGGCGCGCTGCCTTGTCGCTTTAGACGCTCACGTAGGACAACGGATCACAAGAGATCAATGCACTCTATTCTTTCATGTTTCCATTAATTCTGGGAGCCAGGGATTGTTTCCCGGATTCCGGATGCCGGTTCTACGAGACCGGATATTAAGTCCCGGGAAAGTATATTTGTATTAATTTTATGTGGTAAGTATATGTACGGAACTATCGATCGCTTCTTTCATGGGTTGTTAACTTTTGATGAGGGCTCTTTATTTACTTTGTATGCCCATAATAAATAAATATACATACAGTGGTGGCCAGCTTATTAGGGATACCAGTCTATTTTCATACAAACGAGGTTACTTTAAAGCTTTGGTTCAATATCAGAATTAATCTGAGCTGTGATCTGGTAATGGCCATCCAGGGATAGAATAAACGACATCCAGATCGCTATACACACCCAACTGATCAGATCAGCATTCTAAGATCTGTCTGAGTTTCAGGTTTTCCATACATTTTAATGCTATTTTCGCGATTTTTTTAAACATATCCAAACAGCTTTTAGAATAAAACTTATACTGCAGCAAATATTCCATCTACAGTCACTAAAATGTTTGGTTTGAAGTTCAAATATATAATAGTAGAAGTTTAGAAAGAACTGCGACAACTTCGCAGGTCGCTTTGACGGAGCTGTCACAACAAGGTTCACTGAGCTCAATCAAACGGCTTCAGAATGAGCCAGGCCAGGCCAGGAGATCGGCAGGGAAAGCAAAAAGTAATATTTACAAGCTAATTATTTATAAATAAAAAAACACGACTGACAACTTCCATATATCATTCGGAGGAATGCAAGGAATATAACAATACCCCCCACATTAAAGTCTGTTAAGCCGTCCAGGACTTATGGTGGAATAAAGAAACTTACATACATACATATATGAACGCTGAAAACATAACACTCCTTTTTTGGCCAGTCGTGTAAAAAAACAACTATCCTATTTCCAATGATTTTAATTCAATAGTAACAATTCCTTATAGTGAGTTTCTCCCTACCCAGTCATCGAATCGTAGCGTAGACCGGCTACGATACTTCTAATCTTCGTAGCTGTATCGTAGAGCGTCGTAGCGCTCGTAGCTATTCGTAGCACAGCTAGGATTATTGTCTGTATTTTTGTCAACTGCTTTATATTTTTTTAATTAATAAAATTTAAAAAAAATACTGCTACTTTTGTTGATACGTGAATTGTACACAGGCACACCCGTGACACTCCTTGTACGTGAGAGTTCGACCATAGAGGAAAAAAAATACTCCATGAGCCGGATTTTCAACACTAGGGTTGAGTATTAAATAGTAAAATTTTGGCTTAACTCTAAACTCGACTGAACTAAAGTATTTGACAATAGCGCCCACCGGTCATGACATGATTGACATGAGTGATAGACCGCGTCATTTATAGCAGCCCTGAGGAAAGACATAATAATGTAAACATCTGGTGGAGGTTGGTTCTGCGTCCCGCGCGCCTCTCAACGCCCCCGCCATCATCCAGTCACTCACACAAAGCCAAAAGCTATTTTACGGCACACATGCTAAAGTGTCGCTTCTTTTCGCGTTAGTGTATTTTTTCTTTGACACAGGTAAAAATAATTCGCTATAAAAACAGAAATATTATCAAATCTACATTGCAAGCAATTGTCTGGTTATTATATCGATCAACTGTCAGCTGTCACCAGCGAGCTCCAATCAATCCAATGAGCTCCAATCAGAAGTTAATTACACTATTAACGTATGGTTATGGTATTAGATTAGACAGTACATTATGTGATTATTTACTAACTATTGGCATAAGTCCGCGTATTCTGCAATGAAATTATGATTGATTGACCACATAAACCATGATGGTAATTTATGATACTTAATGGTTAAATATGCAGGAACATGTCACATGGGAGTTAGTTTCAAAGTATTCTCAATCAGAATCAAAATTGTTAGCAGTGCGATGATGGGACTACTAGTACTTGGAAATCCTATTAAACCCAGTTTGACTTGGCAGCGTGTATCTTACTTTAACATATTTCACTTTGAATAATAATCATGCAAACATCGCAAATAATATAAGTAAAATTAGCATTACACCCATATATTTTGCCTCTAGAATAAGATATTAAATTTTTATTTTTTCCGCTGTATACAAATTATTCAAATCCATTGGGAACGCGCAATCACCTCATCATTTATTTAGACTTAAAGGGAACCGCTATACTAGGCGTAATGCCTGATAAAACCGTAGCTCCGTGTGTTGTGAATATTGTATTTATGCGATTCATCTTGAAAACTTTGATAGCGCGATTCAGGAATCTTCTAATTCACGACAAGTAGAAGTCGTAATAATATTATTTTTCGTGGCCCCACAGCCTGCACTTCAAGACCGTGTTCGCTTTGATTACTCTTCTTTATCCAACTGCAGACAAAAGAGTTATTCGACAAGACTTGCCGCGTTCAGACGTGTTCCGTTTCAAACGGCTTAGCTATATGACTAGACATATTCGCTCTCTGTCCAGAAAAGTCGGTTTTTAGTTCATGTGGAAATCAAACGTTGACCCGATAAATATATCGCCCTAATGCTTATTAGGATAGTCGACCCCATCTAATGTAGGGAAGAGCTAGAAAAAGACTATTGCTAATACAGAGAGCCGACCCCACCTAAGGTGGGGAAAAGCAAAGAAGAAGATTTTTGTTAAAACACTCGCACAAGTATACGATTAGAAATTATAAATTTATTTACTTCAAGATAAATAACAAGAAATTTACTACCAGTACTAAAAATCCAAGAAATTTAAAAAAAAAATCAGCAACAGTATTATTAATCACATCAATTTTACCTATTTGAAACTATTAACACAAAATTTACAAGTTATTACGAAATAACATTTTTTGAATTTTGTGTCAATAATCCAAATAATAAATAATAATAATTTCGCAGTCGGCTGCGAAAGCCTTGACGTGAAGGCTTTCGATCAAGTGATTTTTCACCAATACAAAAAAATGACAGTTTTTGTAAATGTACAAAATACAAAGATGCGGGTAGTAGCACAAAACCCACAAAACCGAACCGATCGTATCTTTATCGTCACAATACAAGTGGTAAACCGAAATGGAACACATCAGTGAGCGGCCTTCGCTTATCTTACTCTTTACGAGTCGGTCAGCCAGGATTCGCTGGCAGGATTTTCCTAAATCTGGGTTTTTATTGATAGATATATTGCAATACTATGGGGAACTTCAACAACATAACCTCATTAGGTATCCAAATCGCTATAACTTGTATAACATAGAAGTAGGATGTGCAGCGCGAAGCCAATATTGAATTTGATAGACATTGCATGTGGGTCGATGTTTACTAGACTATAAATGATATTTAGTACTAAATAAGTAGTGTATTAGAAGTATACTGTATATATTAATTAGTATAGATCTATAGATAGATATTTTAAAGGTGTTAAAAATTGCCCCAATTGCTTTTTTAAAGAAAGTACTATCAGTTTTTCCGATACTTAAATTGGGAAGAAAAATTTTTGCTGTTATTTAGGAATGCACTTTAGCAAGGTGTCGGCGGTTGGCAGTCCTCCAACGAACCAGCTGGATACCTACCTGTAATTTCAGCTGATCCGGCGATATTTATTGCCAAAGTTTACTGACAAACTGACAACTCATTTTTATAACTTAAACTTTTTACTAAGTTGCTTGGTTTAATTTTTGGAGTTCCTACAGAAATAAAAAAATACTGCCATGAATTAATTTAATAATAAAAATTATCCTTGCATCTGTCAGAAATCCATGCAATAGTTTCTTTGTCAATAATTTCACGTCAAAATGGAGAATTGTATTGTTATTTTTGTGTAGAGATACGAGTAGTTAGAGGGCTGGAGAGCGCTATGGGCTACTTTTTGCCGCGAGTGGAGCTGCGGGCACCAACTTTTTTTTTGGTAATAAAGTACTTTTTTTAGTAGTAGTAGTCTCAAATTACACATTACTAACAAATAATCAATTTTTGGATTTAACATTTTTATGATTGTTATTTTTAGTTTTATATTGGACAATTTTTCTCAAACTATTCTCATGTCAATATTCAAATCCCGTAGTTTGTTCCTCTATGATGGATCGGCATAGATTGCTGCGTTCTGTACCATTTATCTTGTCCCGCATTATACTGAACATGATTAATAGATTCGTGGCAGTTTGAACATAATTCCTTTGCCATTAGTACATCGCCGGCGATTCATGTTTGGACTTCGATTTTAACAATTTATTTCTGTACTTTTTAAAGGATTTTATAAAAATATGGACTTCAAACCGATAAACTGAATGAAATTTAAAACGAAAACAAAAATGACGGACTAATAACTAAACCATGGAGTTAGAAAAATATTTTAATTTTAAGAATTATTTTTTTATTTATTTATTTATTTAAAACTTTATTAAACCAAAAATAATATAATGGTATAAAAGGCGGACTTAATGCTAACAGCATGTCTATACTTTTAACCATTTTTTATTCTATATCTATGTTTTGAACAAACCTGAAGTCTTATTTTCCGAACTACCCACAGAAATCTACTTTTAAAATGAAAACTGGCTAAGTCTAATGAGAATCACTCGATTTTAAACGAATATGTTCGTTTTGTGAAGTTTCAGCGATAAATCTCAAAAACAGAGCGGCGGGATTCGTGAAACACTGTCACAATCCCGGACGCATGTGGTTCCGCGGGAGAATTACGTCGCATCCAATTTAGAATTTACATACATCGCAAAACGATTTATGTTTTACTTTCGCATCTATAATATTCTCTCTCTCTCTCTCAGCCTAAGGACGTCCACTGCTGGACAAAGGCCTCCCCCAAGGATTTTATCCATGGGGGGTTTTGCCGTAATCGCCACGCTTGGCAGGCGGGTTGGAGATCGCAGTGTGATGGCATAGTACGCAGAAAGATGCTGCTGCCCATCCTCCGGTGTTTTAAATCCCTTAGTCGCCTCTTACGACACCCACGGGTAGAGATGGGTTGGTGCTATTCTAGGGCCACACCACAGGCCACCCACCACTATAATATTAGTAGAATTATACTGACTATAATTCTACTTGGGTTAGGTGTATGTTACTCAATCTCTCCTGAGATGCCAAGGGATTTTTGATGAACGTAGAATAGCAAATAGGCTTTTTATTGCAGTGTATTTTTTCCTCGACACTGAGCCGCTCGGCCGTGCATTATACTCGACTCGACAAAATCGCGACAGTTTTGGTTCGGAACATAAATTGTCTTTACCTTGATATCGACATCCCCATGGGACTCATGGGAGCGATGTGTGCCGTTGGCACTAATATTATACGGCATAGTAACGTGCCCCGCCCCGCACGTTATGTGCCCCACAGCACAACCTGACCCGGGGCTTAACCGGGTCAGTTAACTGGGGCTCCACCGTATCCTGACTATTGGTATAAGTTGGTACAGAGCGACTAGATAGTCACTGAGAATGATAACAGCCTGTGCACTCGGGCAACCGTCCGCACACCGAGACGTATCTGAATATAAGTCACAGCTCAATGCGGGTAGCGGGGAACATGACGCTCCGCTGTACGCCACATCTCTCCTTTCTTTTGATGATTTTAATACAGATAAAGGTGTTTTCAACAATTTTCGTTACCACTAGTATGAAATAAATCCAAAGTAACCCTTTACATCAAATTTCAAATTATATACCATCGCAATTCTTAAAGCTGCAAACTACCAGCGTTTCGGAACGACCACTGCTGAGAAGAAACGCCGAAAGAAACTCATTACAGTATTGGTCGCTATTATGTCATTCTGACATGACATGATTTCTAAATTTTTATTTTGGTATGTTTTTTCTATATTACTATTATATATTATATTACTTTTTAATCATGTGCATGATCAAAAGAACGCGAACAATCTCATAGGATTCATATAAATATCTGCATCAATAAATTTAAAAGATATTATTTACATCATGTGCATGGTCAAAAGAATGCGAACAATCTCATAGGAATCATATAAATATCTGCATCAATAAATTTCGATTCTCATCTCGCAAATTGGGATCATTAAAATATTCTGCGCCATTTCCTTTACCGAAAGTCACTTAGTTTCACAGATTTTAATCTCATCATAATCAACATGTCCACTTTCCCAACATCGGCCACTTATCCTTTTTTCTTTTTCTTTTTTTTTTTTAACTTTTCGTTATATTATACTAAAAATTCATTCCTTCATAGCATTCATAGCAACATCATTGTTAGAGGTAGATACTTGCCGAATTTGAAAAATTTTAACAACCACATGTAGGTATATTGCATTTATTTACTTGTATTTTGATCATATTTTTATTATTTTTAATTTGATCAACCCAGTTCAATGTTTGTAGAAATTGTATTTTATAATAATTACTTACTACAGTTAAAAGATGAACAACGACAACTGTTACAGTGTGTCAAAACTTTGAAGAAATGCCAGAAATATTGTTAATTATTTTGGTCATGAAGTAGACACGATACAATTGCCTGGCGTAAATTCTGGATCTAAACTTAGCCGGAACAGTATATAGTGTCTCTATAAAACACACACACAAATAAGGATTTGCTGTTAATAAAGCATGAGTTGCTTATTAGTTAAATCTGTTAAAGCAGCAACTAATTTAAAATCTAAATAACAAGGATAATGTTTTTTTTTTTTTTTTTAACTTAATGTTATGTAGGTACTGATCAAAGGATCAGTATTGCCATTCAACTTGGCAATTCTGCTAGTCTTCTGGGCACCTTACCGCAAGGCAACATCTTGTCAGGACGACCTTAAATTATCCATACCTACTTTAGTTTTATGTTAATGTTTCCAGTCCAGTGTCAATTTCAATTAATACTATATTAAAATAATCATTTATTAAATTGTATGTAATGTACCTACATTAGTTTAATAAAATACATATTCGTTTATGTATTAGCTTAGGAGTGACTATTCTGTATTTTTAAACTTAATTTGGCAATAAGTTTTTTGTAACCTGTCAGTAGCAGGTTCAGAATATATATATTTTTTAATGATCTGCATTATACATTCTTCCAATATACATTATATTTAATTACAACCCAACAATATGAATTTGCTAAGACTGGACGTCTCCAATACTTTTATAGCTGCTGGACAACAATCATTTCTTTAACCACCTATGTGGAATAGCTGTTAAATTAATAACAGTCGTTACTTTATCCGTTACAGTCACCCATATACGGAATAGCTGTTAACAGTGGAACTCTTTTGTGTAGGATAGCACACCACTAGACCCAAGCCCATTTAAACAAAACATTTGACCTGACCGAGAAATTAACCCTGGACCACACAAGGAGGTTGTCGTTATTGTCCTTACACATTGATTATTTATCCACCTTTGTGGATTATTGCTGTTAACAGTCGCTTGTGTGTAGGATGGCACACTACTAGACCCAGGCCGATTCACAAAGATTATTTGACCTGACCGAGAATTTATCCCGGGACCACATACAGAGGTCATCATTGTCCTTACACATATTTTATTTCAAACGAAACACATATTGGTTATTCTCAATTAGATATAAACTTAAATACCTAATTGGAATAACATTTATTCGTAGCACAAAGTGCACATCAATTTTTTCTTTATTCGTTTTATATTGGGTAGTTTTAGCAATTTAATGCTGACTATGAGCATTTCAACTGCAGATTCCGTGTAATTTAATGCTAGCTTAACAATTCATATTTTTTTTTTGTAGCACAAAGTGCACATCAATATTCATTATTTGTTCGTTTTATTTTGGGTAACTTTAGCAATTTAATGCTGGTTAAACGATCCATAATATCGATTCATCTGAATTCATACTTTGGTTCACAAAGGTAACTTTAGCAATTTAATAATGATGACTTCAGGCAATAAAATTGCCGAGGTCGATTTAATGCTGACTTATCAATCCATAATTATGGACTCATAAACAAAGGTACTAAAATACTGTTGGATATTAAGTAGGAGTATAAAATAGTAAAAATAACATTTAGGTGACACAATGTATTTAGATATTTTAGCTGCTTTTCTCTATTTTCAAATAAATATTGTGTTGTCATTACAACTAACTGATTCATTGCTAACTCGGCAATGATCAATGGAAAATAATATCTCCTTACACATCATTACAATTGGAAATTTTAATAAACTAAACTATGAATAGTTTTTAAAACAGCATTTATGTATGGTATATAGTGCATTAAAGAACAATTAATGTACTTTGTACATGCACGTAAACTTGCTTCTTGGGGTACCATTGTGATTAGTGAAGTAAATTAATGTAAACATATAAAGGCAACCGAGTGTACCTTCGTTAATGTAGTTATTATAGCATCAATTAATATCAAAATCGTTGGGCATAGCCCAGTTACTGTATTTGTCAGGACCGAACAATCATACTTAAATCCTTTGTAATAAACTTAATTTATGTTTTCACCAATGAGTTCAATTAATTCGCTTTCAATGAAATACCATTTTGTTTTACAGGGTAGACTGTAAAATAATAATTGAGTAAAGTGAATAAATGCCTCCATTTTATGTTGTATGTCTGTCATATTATGTTGAAATACGCTAAGTATTTACTGCCGTATTTTTTTTTATCCATTTATTTAGGTACCTATTTTATTTGTTTTACTTGTTTATTTCACATTAAATATACAATACATTTTAGTGTACAATCTACACTTCTTACACTTCCATACTCATAATACAAAATGGAAGTTTTGCATTTTCCTTAAAGATATTTTTAACAAAAATCTTAATCACTGGATTGATTTCAAAATTTATTCCTGCGTTAGCACCTATATTATTTCTATGTAACATAATTTACCTCTAAATGGCCCCCTTGCAAAGCTGGGACGGGCCGCCAGTGTTACATAAACAAGTTTTTGCTTTCTGAATATTGTAATCACAGAGAACAACATCTTAATCGATGCATCTATCAATGTTCCGGTCAACCAGAAGCTGTAACGATCTCCACTGGTTAAAATATCATGTATTTTTAGAACCAGACTAATTATTTAAAACTGTCCTTCAATTATTTTTTTTCATTTTGGCGTGTATTTTCTTGCAACTCGGATGGTAGTTTCTTTATGATACTAGTCAACTTTTAACTATTTAGTTAAAATAATTCTTATATTTAGAGACATATCAAGAATATAGTTTCTATAGTTCTTTCTAAAATGTACTTGCACCCTTTTAATTGTTTTAGTACCTATTACTACTTATTTTTTATTTTACTCTTAGTTCAAATTTTGTGTTTTTTTTTCCATCACGATAATAATCAATCATATGGAAAAAGTACACTATCGATTAAATATCAGTTAATTATAATAATCTCTCGGGTTGGGAACCAGGGAAACATGTTTTTTCTAGTTCAGGTACCAGCCGACCACAATCCCTGTTCTGGTTGCACTTAGGTACCTTTATTATATAAAATATCGTCACAATGGACAGTTAACCTCATATTAAACATGGTTTAGCATAAACGCAATTATTATGGTAAGAGATCAACAGATTGACAAAAGTATCTCAGAAATTGGGTATTAGTTATATGACACAAATTGAACTGATTCGATTGTGATGAGAAAATAATTATAATATTCCATTTTTATACCTATTTATTTCACTGTTTTATCTATTTTGATAATACCAAAGGTATAAAAACTTTAGAAAACAAAAATTCGTGTATCTTTCACAGTGACACGACACAAGCTTTAAATTTTTGTTTCTTATGTTAAATCATTAAATTAAAAGTAGGTAATTGCTATATATACTTCGCTTTAGCAAAATAATCAATTATAAATATTCTGTCTTGTGACCTGCCGGTAGTGCCAGTCCAGCCGACCTCATCATATGTATCACTGTAGTTACGTTTTAAACTGAGGTTTTAACCTAAGAAAACTAAGTATGCATTCATATTACTGGTTTATGTAACATTGTATAATGATAAATTGTAAATATTGTACAGTGAATAAATGAATGAGCAAATATTTCAAATTATGTACAGAAAGTGCATTGTTAACAGAATAATACTCATTGTATTAAGCGAAAAGCTAGGTGCCGCTCATCACAATCAGAGCCATTAAATGTTACGTGAAATCTGTATTTGTCGTTTATTGTTTAGTACCTACTTATTAACTTTTTCATATATGTATATCATCACGGCCACTATGGCCAAACTATAGATGCAGGAAAATATTGAAATTAATATTTAAATAAAAAGTATTGTTGTTATGTTGGTGCCAAGATCCCTTGAGCCATTCATGGTACCAAAGCCAATAAGGTCATTTTGTACCCTTTTCACAAAATTATTGATTATCGAGATGGCTGATTATTCTTTACGATATATTTTCTTAAGATTCTACCCTCGAATAAGAATCTAACGCGGGCGGAAGCCCAGTGATAGGATTATAAAATTAAATTGAATATTCCACCCACTTTCTTTGTTTTTTTTTTTTTACTAAAGATTAATGTACTCACGTTTATCTCGTCGCCAAATGTGCCGTTGGCACTAATATTATACGGCATAGTAACGTGCCCCGCCCCGCACGTTATGTGCCCCACAGCACAACCTGACCCGGGGCTTAACCGGGTCAGTTAACTGGGGCTCCACCGTATCCTGACTATTGGTATAAGTTGGTACAGAGCGACTAGATAGTCACTGAGAATGATAACAGCCTGTGCACTCAGCCAGTCACAGCTCAATGCGGGTAGCGGGGAACATGACGCTCCGCTGTACGCCACACGATGCAAAGTGCAGCTGCTAATCCAGACTAATATTTTTTATGTGAAAATTTGGAGTTATGCAATCCCATTGCGGATTTTGATGACATTGTTGTGGGTTCTTCCGACTAGGAAACATTTTGCGAAAGAGCGACATTTTGCGACTGAGACAAAAATAAAGGGTAGAATATAACAAAATTTATTATAAAGATTTTGATAAACATCCCAGTGTTTTCCGCGAACTAATTCGCTAATTTAAAAATACATGATGTGGCGTACTAGCGGACCGGCTAGATCCCCGCTACCCGCACGGAGGTGTGACTCAATATATCCAGATCGGTCTCGGTGTGCGGACGGTTGCCTGAGTGCACGGGCTGTTGTCATTCTCAGTTACTGTCAAGTCGTTCTGTACCAACTTCTATCCATATTAATGTTAGTCCAGAAATACGGAGGAACACCAACTATGAGGCCGTGGTGTACTTCATGCGCGGGTCGAGGGGCGCTTGACTATTGCCGTATAATATTAGTGCCAACGGCACATTTGGCGACGAGATAAATGTGAGTACATTAATCTTTTGTTAAAAAAAAAAAGAAAGAAAGTGGGTGGAATATTCAATTTAATTTTATAATCCTATCACTGCATGGGCTTCCGCCCGCGTTAAAATCTTATTCGAGGGTAGAATCTTAAGAAAATATATCGTAAAGAATAATCAGCCATCTCGATAATCAATAATTTAGTGAAAAGGGTACAAAATGACCTTATTGGCTTTGGTACCATGAATGGCTCAAGGGATCTTGGCACCAATATAACAACAATACTTTTTATTTAAATATTAATCTCAATATTTTCCCTCATCTATAGCTTGGCCATAGTGGCAGTGATGATATATATGAAAAAAGTTAATAAGTAGGTACTAAACAATAAACGACAAATACAGATTTCACGTAACATTTAATGACTCTGATTGTGATGAGCGGCACCTAACTGTTTATGAATAGCTTTTCGCTTAATACAATGAGTATTATTCTGTTAACAAAGCACTTTCTGTACATAATTTGAAATATGAATGCATACTTAGTTTCCTTAGGTTAAAACCTCAGTTTAAAACGTAACTACAGTGATACAAATCATGAGGTCGGCTGGACTGGCACTACCGGCAGGTCACAAGACAGAATATTAGTAATTTATTATTTTGCTAACGCGAAGTAAACCTTTCAATTACTTTAAAATTAACGATTTAACGGAAAAAAAAAATTAAAACTCGATGTCGTGTCACCTTGATAGATACACGAATTTTCGTTTTCTAAAGTATCTTTACCTTTGGTATTATCAGAATAGATAAAACAGTGAAATAAATATAAAAATGGAATATTATACATGTTGGAATGTTATAATTATTTTCTCATCACAATCAAATCAGTTCAATTTGTGTCATGTAAGTAATGCTCGATTTCGGTACTTTTGTCGATGTTTTAACTGTCCATTGTGATGATATTTTATATAAATAGGTACTTACGTGCAACCAGGGATTATGCTCGGTTGGTACCTAAACTAGAAAAATCATGTGTCCGTGGTTCCTAACCCGAATGAATGGTCGTTTAGTAACTGATCTGATAGTTAATCGATAGTGTATTTTTCCATATAAAATATATTTGATTAATATCATGATGAAAAAAAAAACACAGAATTTGAACTAAAAGTAAAATAACTAGGTATCAAAACAATAACAAGGGTGCAAGTAAATTTAAGAAGGAACTATATTCTTGACACATGTCTTTAAATATAAGAATTCTTTAAACCAAATAGGTCAAAGTTGACTAGTCTCATAAACGAACTACCTTCACAGTTGCAAGGAAATACACCCCAAAACAAAAAAAAAAAAAATTGAAGGATAATTTTCAAATAATTCATCTGGTTATACATAATATTATAACCAGTAGAGTTTGTTACAGCGTTTGGTTGACCGGAACATTGATGGATGTGTCAATTATGATGTTCATCTTCTGTGTGATTACAATATTCAGAAAACTATTACTTGTTTATGTAACACTGGCGGCCACATATTGATACACATTGATGTTATAATAACTACTTTAACGAAGATACACTCGGTTGCCTTTATATGTTTACATACATTAATTGACATCACTAATCACAATGATACCACAAGAAGCAAGTATACATGCATGAACAAAGTACACTAATTGTTCTTTAATGCACTATATGCCATATACATAAATGTTGTTCTAAAAAAAAAAAAAACTTTTTATAGTTTAGTTTATTAAAATTTCTAATTGTAATGATGTGTAAGAAGATATTATTTTCCATCGATCATTGACAAGTTAGCAATGAATCACTTAGTTGTAATGACAACACAATGTTTATTTGAAAATAGAGAAAAGCAGTTTAAATATCAAAGTACATGGTGTCACCTAAATGTTACTTTTACTATTTTACTCGTACTTAATATCTAACAATATTTTAATTCTTTTGTTTATGAATTCATATTAGGGATTGATAAGTTAGCATTAAAACGACCTCAGCAATTTTATTGCCTGAAGTCATCATGGAATTGCTAAAGTTACCTTTGTGAATCAAAGTATAAATTTAAATAAATCAATATTATGGATCGTTAAACCAGCATTATTTTTCTCAGAATGTGCAATTAAATTGCTCAGAGTCAGCATTGAAATTGCTAAAGTTACCCAATATTAACAGAATAAACAATAAATATTGATGTGCACTTTTGCTGCGAATACGAATATTATGGATCATTAAGCTCGCATTAAATTACTCGGAATCTGCAATTAAATTGCTCAGAGTCAGCATTAAATTGCCAAAGTTACCCAATATAAAACGATGAAATATAATAAATATTGATGTGCATTTTGTGCTACGAATAAATGTTTTTACAATTAGGTATTTAAGTTTATATCTAATTGGGAATATCCAATATGTTTGTTGTTTGAAATAAATATGTGTAAGGACAATGATGACCTCCGTGTGTGGTCCCGGGATAAATTCTCGGTCAGGTCAAATAATTTTTGTGACTCGGCCTGGGTCTAGTAGTGTGCCATCCTACACACAAGCGACTGTTAACAGCAATAATTCACAAAGGTGGATAAGTAATTAATGTGTAAGGACAAAAACGACAACCTCCTTGTGTGGTCCCGGGTTAATTTCTCGGTCAGGTCAAATGGGTTTTTTTAAACGGCCTGGGTCTAGTGGTATGCTATCCTATACAAAAGAGTTCCACTGTTAACAGCTAATCCGTAAAGGGTAAATTTAACGGATAAAGTAACGACTGTTTTTAATTTAACAGCTATTCCACAAAGGTGGATAAAAATAATTATTGTGGTCTAGCGCCTATAAAAGTATTGGCGAGACATCCAGTCTTAGAAAATCCATGTTGTTGGGTTATAATTAAAATATAATGTATATTAGAAAAGTATAATGCAGATCATAAAAAACTCTATTTATATGCTGAACCTGCTACAGGAAAGTTACAAAATCGTATTACCAAATTTAGTTTGGTGGAAAAATACAGAATAGTCACTTCTAAGTCAATACACAAATAAAAAATACAACAAATATGTATTCCCATAAAATAATGTAGGTACATTACATACAATTTAATAATAGAATTATATTAATAAAGTAAATTAATTAAAATTAACACTAAGATTAAACCAAAATAGATGTAATGGATTGGATGTCGTACAGTCCTGACAAGATGTTGCTTCGCCCGTAAGGTGCCCAGAAGTCTGACAGCATTGTAACGTTGAATGGCAATGCTGATCCTTTGATCAGTACCTACATAAAACTAAAAATAAAATAAAAAAAATATATATATCGTTGTTATTTAAATTTCCAATTAGTTGTTTCTCAAACAGATTTTACTAATAAGCAACTTATGTTTTATAAATAGCAAATCCTTATCCGTATAGGATTTTATAGAGATTATCTAGGTATGTGCTGTTCCGGCTAAGTTTAGATCTACAATTTACGCCAAGCAATGGCATCGTGTCTACTTCATGACCAAAATAAATAATAATGTTTCTGACATTTTTTCAAAGTCATTGACACATTTTAACAGTTATCATTGTTCATCTTTCAACTGTAGTAATTATTATAAAATACAAATTCTACAAACATTGAACCGAGTTGGTCCAACTAAAAATAATAAAAATATGATCATAATACAAATAAATAAATGAAATATTACGAACATGTAGTTGTTAAATTTTTTACATTTTGGTTAACCGAAAACCAAGTATCAACCTCTGACATCATAAGAATGAATTTTTAGTATGAAAACGAAAAAAAAAAAATAAAGAAAAGGAAAATGAATAAGTGACCGATGATGGGAAAGTGGACATGTTGATTGATAATTTATCTTTGTTAGTTATGATAAGATTGAAATCTGTTAAATAAGTGACTTTCGGTAAAGGAAATGTCGCTGAATATTTTAATGATCCCGACTTGCGAGATGAGAATCGCAATTTATTGATGCAGATATTTATATGATTCCTATGAGATAGTTCACGTTCTTTCGACCATGCACATAATGAACATGATGTAAAGTAAAATCTTTAGAAAAAAACATATAAAAAAAAATAGAAAGCATGTCATGTCAGAATGACATAATAAGGACCAATACTGTAATGAGTTTCTTTCGGCGTTTCTTCTCAGCGGTGGTCATTCCGAAACGCTGGTAGTTTGCAGCTTTAAGAATTGTGATGCTATATAATTTAAAATTTGATGTAAAGGGTTAATTTGAATTTCTTGATTTTGATTTCATACTAGTGGTCAATAAAATTATTGACAACCTTTGTCTGTATTAAAATCATCAAAAGAAAGGAGGGATGTGGCGTACTAGCGGACCGGCTAGATCCCCGCTACCCGCACGGAGGTGTGACTCAATATATCCAGATCGGTCTCGGTGTGCGGACGGTTGCCTGAGTGCACGGGCTGTTGTCATTCTCAGTTACTGTCAAGTCGTTCTGTACCAACTTCTATCCATATTAATGTTAGTCCAGAAATACGGAGGAACACCAACTATGAGGCCGTGGTGTACTTCATGCGCGGGTCGAGGGGCGCTTGACTATTGCCGTATAATATTAGTGCCAACGGCACACATGAAATATCCAAACAGACACGAATTAACGGAATAATCGGCAAAACACGTCTGATTATTGCAGACCATGTCGAACCTTCGGCTACAAAATAAAGACAGTACCTACAGGACTAAACCATAAAACAAACATACATACATGAACGCTGAAAACATAACACTCCTTTTTTGGTCAGTCACGTAAAAATCAGCTGTTCGATTGTAAAATGTATCGAATAGCAGATGTTTTTTTTGAGATTTTGAGTCGGTCCCGGTCGGTGAAATATGAATTCATGAGTACCCCTTTTGTATAGTATATATATATATAGACATGAAAGCGTAACAGACAGAAATAATTTATCATATTATAATGTAGAATCACGAATAAGAAGAATGCCATTTGCGTTAAATTAACGGCTTTGTAGAATCACGAATGTGTTGAACTGCAGTTGTGTTGCATCCATATTGTATGGGAATCACGAATAGGAAGAATCGCGTTTGTGTCGATTACACAAACGCGATTCTCGATCGCATAATTCTGTATTATGTATTATTATGGAAGTATATATTATACTAAAATGAGACCCGCATTTTGTAATGAGTCTAGTACAGATTCTGTAACAGAACTTCATCCAAAGTTTTGCCCTTTGAGTTTGAAGTAGTACTATTAGAGGTTCATTAAACTGTAACTTTGAGTTTTAACAGGCGCAATTTGGGATAATTCTCGTTTGATTTACAGAGTTCATTCAGAATTATTTCTCATTCAAAGATATCGCGGACTTTTAACATCACAGCCGATGCTTTTGTCGTGTCGGTGTTTTTACGTGGAATAAAACACACGCAACCTCTTTTTTGGCAATGTTAGGAGTCTCGTTAGCACTCTCATTGATAAATGATCAATTAGAGTGCAGATTTCCTTACGACGACATTTTAAAATATTCTTCTGTAGTGTTTTTATCGTTATATACTTATGTTCCTGTCCATCAGATCAGGGCAGCTACAGTAATAGTTTTTTTTTAACTAAGTATATATGCAGCAAAAATGTTTGTATGTACACTATAAATTTTTATAGGTATGCCAAAAATAACATGTATTTTAGATTTAAATGTAAAGCTACTTAAAATTCAAAGTGAATATAAACAGCCTGCTATATACCTAATTGCTTTCTAAACAGCATAGATCCCGCTTAAGCTCTGTGTGCATATTTCAGTAACAGTGAGTAGCTTTGAAGAAGCGGTCTATGGAGTTTCGAACTAGAGTCTGTTCTAAACGTTAGTTCTAGTCTTGAACTTCTAGACAGTAGAATTAGACTCTTCTACTTCATCAGAGTAACAACTTTGTTGTGGTTAGTTTGAACGTTTGGTTAATTTACTCTTTGGAGCAGTTTCTTAAACTTCCTTTGGGACCTGTATGCAATTGCTTTGTAAAAGTTGGTAAGTTAAAAACGATAAAGTTATTTAAAGGAAAAGGAGAGGGAACAATTAAGATAGGTTTTATTAGTTTTATTTTTGTGTAATCATAGTACCCTCTGCTATGTAAACTAGTTTTAAAAATGTTTATTTATTGGATTTGTATATAACTTGGTACTGATTTTATATACAAAGCTAAAAATTAAATATTATTTTTAGGGATATAGGAATCGATAAGTGCAATATTGTGACGCGCCCCGGGACTCGCTCCCGTGGGAATTTCGCCCTACCTTTACCCTATGTGCTATTCCCGGTATTTTTCTACCCCAAAGCACATAGGGCACCAATGTATGGGCTCCGTCCCCACTCACCAACACAAATGGAACTAACGAAATGTATCCAGTAGATTTTACGTGATTGAGTAACAAACATAATCACAAACTCGCAAATTTACAAACTCACATAGACTCACATCCAAACTTTCGCATTTAAAATATTAGTAGGATTTAGCTTGAAAAGCTAAGACTTTCATTTTTTATTCCGTAAATTGTATTATATGCCTATATTGTAGTCGCTAAGGTTTCTTAATAAACCTAAATTAAAAAATGCCAGCAAAATTAGTTTGCAAAAAAGTCTAGCTAAACCTAATTGGCTTCTTGCAAAGTAATTTACCTACCGGCAATCTAATTCAGTATATTTGCTTTATTAAAAAAACAAACAGAACAAAATATTGCTCTGCTTCGCCGTAACTTAGCGGCAGTAATTAAGTTATTATGTTTTTGAAAATAAACAGACGAAAGTTATTAGGTCACGCAGGCTATAGCCGCTGTCGTCAGCTGTACTTCTGTTTTTTTTGGTAATAAAAATCAATATTGTAAAGTAAATGTAAAGATAAGTACAGAAACAGAAAATTATTTAAAATTTACTGTCTGTATCTTTTTTTTTATAACATTGGGCGGCAAAGGAGCAAGCGGGTCACCTGATGGTAAGCGATCACCGCTGCCCATGGACTACTGCAACACCAGGGGTATTACAAGAGTGTTGCCGGCCTTTCAAGAAGACGTAGACTCGAAGGTTCCGTAAATGTCGTATCTAATAGAGGTTCCCTCTATTATGGTTGAGCTTTGCGATGGCTGACACTCGCGTCAACTCGTGAACGGGTGTTGCCAGGGGGAACTGGTCTGCTCGATTCTGATTCGACTTTTATTTTTATTTTTTGTTCTTAACCATTTCATTGTGGTTACTCGATCACAAACATGTTTTATTATATTTATATTTGTTTCTTATATTTTATTTTATTTTTGACTGTACACAATCTAGTGTATGTATAGATAGCCTCTGGCATGTTAGGCGACCAAGACTGTTTCATGAGTTTCTTTCGGCATTTCTTCTCAGCAGTGGTCGTTCCGAAATGCTAGTAGTTTGTAGCTTTGAGACATAATATATAATGATAAATAATTAGTTTTCGACGTCAAAAAGAGCCTTCTTTGAAGGCCAAGTTTCAATAAAAATTTTGCCTTTGACTTTAGATATTTGTTGTATTGATGAGAATGAAAATCACAGGCAAAAAAAAATTTCATTCGACATCCGATGAGACGACCAAAAATCACTTGTCTCGTCTAATTAGGCCATCATATTTTACTTGGGTCGTTTTTCTGAAGTCATCTAAAGGAATCTAGATTACTTAACATCGCCATCTATCGACAGCAGCAGAGATTTATTTAAGTATAGCAAACCTGGTCCTTTCAATCAATCAAAAATCAAAACTATCCTAATCCTAACTAATATTATAAATGCGAAAGAGAGTTTGTTTGTTTGTTACCTCTTTACGCTAACAACCAATCTTCCTGAAATTTTGCATACTTATAGTCTGAGAAGGACATAGGATACTTTCATACCGAGAAAAATAACTGTTCCCGTGGGAAATTTATGCAGGCGAAGCCGCGGGCTAAAGCTAGTACTATATATATATAAACTCCAGCGAGTTATTCAATACAAACTAAAGTACGGTTACGCCACAGTTTATCGCATCGGAGCCGGTATCTGGAGCTCTGTTCCGCTGAATTAAATGCAGCATAGTAGGAACTTCTTTTACAAGCACATGTATCAAAAACGTTTATTATTGTGGATATGCCCCAATTATTGAGTTTCACCGATCATTTTTAATCGATCCTCGAACAACTTTTACGTTTTCTGTGTATTATAATGGTCACAATAATGTTCAAATTTTTGCCGTTACCTAGTCGAAAATAGTATTAAATTAAACAAAAAATCTAACTCGTCGCTATTTATTATCATCCCAGCTCCAGGTTTATACTTTGTGGGAAAATTGGGATAAAAAGTTTTATTAAAATCCGCTCAGTGGTTGAGGCATGATTGAGTACCTATCTAGCAAACATATATACATACACACACAAACGACATTAAACTTTAGATATACAGCGATATACAGTGAAATATAGTGATTAATTGAATACCACGTACCCCCGATAAATAACTCCTTCCAATAAAAAATCACCCTGTATAGAGTAAGACAAGATGTCTGTCCCTTAATACTACAAATTACAAACGTAGATGTCGTGCCTCAGTTGTGTCTCAAAAGCCAAAGAAATCGTAATAAAACATAGAAGTCTTACAGAAATCTTGTCACTTTATTTCAATTTCTTTGGCTCTTGAGACACGACATTTAGGTACGTTTGTAATTCGCTCCCGACCCGTGGTCCAACCGCTATGTCCAACAAGTTGTACCACGAGTAAGTAACATTATCCGTGGTCCAACCATGGATAATGTTACTTACCCGTGGTACAACTGGTTGGAACATGGAGAATTAAATTTATCAATGGTCCAACAATAACATGTTTATTTACCCGTGGTCTAACTAATCGGCCCCCTGGTCGTTCGCAACGGTGTGACTGCGGCCGGTTGCTCCCAGTTCCTGTCTCCCACGGTCCCACCTCGCCTTCCGCATTTCGTCTCAGTATGAACGCCGCTTTTGTCTTCCTAGGGAACTCGCGAATGTGTTTGTGACGCCATCGTACTAAGAAAAAAAAATAAAGACGGAAAAACTCTACCTGTTATCGCTTAGGAAGCACTTAGTATTAGGAAGATGTAGGTGCTTATAGTAATACATACCAACAATGTATTAAGAATGTTTAGTAATTTCTAAAATGAATCCATTGGTATCGAATATTAAAATTTATATTATTTGGAATAGGACTACTATTTTATGAAACAGAAGAGGAAAGTCTTTACATTTCACGTAATGACTTCGACAAGGTAACAGAGCAGGAAACAAATCTTCATTGTCTCAAATTTTAATCAATAGAACTAGCCAGTCGGACCATGTGGCCTGAGGGAAATATTAATTGTATTAAGAAACTAGCTTTCGCCCGCGGCTTTGCCCGCATGAATTACCCACGGGAACAGTGCTTTTTCCTGGGATGAAGGTACCCTATGTCCTTCTCTGTACTTCCAGCTATGTGTATGCGAAATTTCAGGAAGATTGGTTCAGTAGATAAAGCGTGAAGAGATAACAAACAAACAAACTCACTTTCGCATTTATAATATTAGTTAGGATATTAGTTAGGATTACTTGTGAATACCATTATTATACCTTTGCATACGCACCATCAAAGTTGCAACAAAACTTATATGCCTTGATTTCTGTATGAATTCTAGTAGTGATATGAAATGTCAAATATTTCAAGCGTTTACGTGGCGATGATGGTAGTGTAATGACTTAAAACGCTCCGTCTTGACTTTTTGATTCAGTTTAAGCTAGTCATTTAAGGTAGTAACTACAATACATGTGTAAAGTAGTTAGTAGCAAGTGTTGCCAGTTTCGCAACTGGCAACACTTGCTACTAGTTAGCAAAGTTGAAAAGGCGGAAATGAACTTTACTGGTCACTGTTAGAGATCCAATTTGAGTGAACCTGATAGTTTACATAACCGTTTAACCGAGTTGAGTAGTCGATCAAAAGTTTGTTCGACGCATATGTTGTTACGGAATGGGTTTAGTTAACAAGTCCAAGTTATTAGTAAAAAGTTAATAGTGTGAAGAATATAATCCTATTTTTGCCATAGAGCAATACGGACTTCCATGCTTGCAGATTGTATTACAATTCAATGTGTAATCAATCTCTTGTACTTTCAGAAACCACCTCTAAGTCTTGCTTTCAGTGAAAGAAAACATGAGATTACTTACACTCTAGTTTATCATCTAATAGCTAAAGCTAGTGTAAAAAAAAGGCAAAGCCAAACCACTTCAACATATTGTCGTTGTGTTTCGTTCATAGACGTAGAAACGTAATTGACTTTCTGTTTTTTTTAAATTATGGTTTCGTTCAACGTAATGTCTCCTAAGATTATAGGAGGAGGATTAAAACCAGACCAATAAGTTCACTTATCCAAGTATCCGCTTATTCCCAGAAATATATCTTTTGGTAAACTTAGTATGAATTTACAATAAGGTACCTCAGGGGAAGTACTATCAAGTGTTCTCTTAAAGTAACTTTGCTAGCTCTAATTAATTTATGCATAAAGTTCAAAATAGGTCGAGAGAATTCTACAGTATCTAGTTGGGATGACTCTTGAGCAAGGATGCTCTAAATTTAAGTAGTCATGAAAAAAATATAGACTGTTTTTAACCAAAATGAAACAAGAAAATTTCGCCTTTTCGTACAAAGTGGTGTGTGGCAGAGTAAAACTATTTAAAAAAAAAAAATTTATATTAGGCCTTATTTTTCTTTTAGAAGTTGTTAGTTTGACAAGAAATTATTATTTATACCGATACTCACGCGTCTTGTTAGCCGGAACCGCCGACTAGTTTCGACTTCATACGGAAGTCATTTTCAAGGCGCGTTAGGACCGTCATCCCGAGACCTGACAGACGGCCCAGAAAATCCTTATCCTAACTAATATTATAAATGAGAAAGTGAGTCTGTTTGTTTGTTATCTCTTCACGCTTTATCTACTGAACCAATCTTCCTGAAATTTCACATACACATAGCTGTAAGTACGGAGAAGGATATAGGGTGCCTTACATCCCGGGAAAAAGCACTGTTTCCGTGGGAAATTCACGCGGGCGAAGCCGCGGACGAAAGCTAGTTCAGTATAAAATTAGTGAAATGGCTAGAGTAACTTCTAGCGAGGAATATTTGGTTACGAGAAGTTCCAGTTAAAACAGTTAGCAGTTAAAATTACTCGCAATCATCCAGGAAGTAGTTTGTTTAATTAAAACAACCGTTCCAACGTATAAAACCGTATGTTTGCAATTGTTGTGGCTGTCAGGTTCCGATGAAATTTAAACGTATTAATTTATTAATTACAATCCTGTATCTCGTTATGTTTCCCTCAGATTTTATTGGTGTTAGTTCATGTTTTCTCTCATTTTGTTATGCGAGTTAATAATTATCTATTTTCTTCACAAAAATATCAGTTGGCTAGATAATAGGGACCGGGCAACTTTTATTTTTGATGATTCTTTGAAATATCTCACAATAAAAGAATCATCCGTAAAAGAATCACATCAATAACCAAAGTATTTCCCAAGATATAGCAAAAAACTATTCACATTTTTAAGCGATGTTTGGACGATACCAAAACGCCCCTAACTAAACGTACATTCATATGACGTCACGCGTAGAAAATGGACTTTCCCAAAAAGTTTGAACTCTAATAAATTAGCCCAGGAGAATAAACTCGTGCTGAAAAGTCGCAAAACGTGTTTAATTGTATGAATTCTAACATATAATTGCATATTTTAAAAAATTCTCATAGAGCCTCTCAACAAGTGGGTCTAAAACTTGTAATTGGCCATATTTCTTATACAATAAGTTCTATAATTGTAAATTAGCTGTAAGTTTTCCGAAAATATAAAAATAAAAATAAATAAAATAAAATAAAATAAAAATGAACATGGACAAGACGAAAATTATGTTTAATATCCGTGTCGCACCCACTCCTCTGAAGGTTGGAGACTCTACACTCGAAGTTGTTGACAATTATGTATACCTGGGACAAACAGTTCAGTTAGGTAAGTCCAACTTCGAGAAAGAGGTCAACCGTCGAATCCAACTCGGCTGGGCAGCGTTCGGGAAGCTTCGCGATATCTTCTCGTCCAAAATACCGCAGTGTCTCAAGGCTAAGGTCTTTGACCAGTGTGTGTTGCCAGTAATGACATACGGAACAGAGACGTGGTCGCTTACTATGGGCCTCATAAGAAGG
Organism: Ephestia elutella; assembly: GCA_018467065.1. NCBI lineage: Eukaryota > Metazoa > Arthropoda > Insecta > Lepidoptera > Pyralidae > Ephestia > Ephestia elutella. The sequence goes on along the minus strand of CM031592.1, from coordinate 14,502,796 downwards.
CTCAAGGTCACCCAAAGGGCGATGGAGCGCGCTATGCTCGGAGTTTCCCTGCGTGATCGAATCAGAAATGAGGAGATCCGTAGGAGAACTAAAATAACTGACATAGCCCGCAAAATCGCGAAACTTAAGTGGCAGTGGGCGGGGCACATAGCTCGTAGAACAGATAGCCGTTGGGGCAGAAAAGTTCTCGAGTGGCGACCACGAACCGGAAAACGTAGTGTTGGCAGGCCTCCCACTCGGTGGACCGACGACCTGGTGAAGGTCGCGGGATGCGCATGGATGCGGGCAGCGCAGGACCGGTCGTTGTGGAAATCCTTGGGGCAGGCCTTTGTCCAGCAGTGGACGTCTTTCGGCTGAGAGAAGAGAAGAAGAAGAAAAATTCTCATACTTTGTCCGGTCCCGGTATTGCCAACTGATAATTTTGTGTCATATGCTGTCAGTTGGCTAATCGTTGTCCACATAATATGCTGCAAAATCTAACTTTAATTCATAAAAAATAATTCTTCAATCTACAAAACTTTTAGCATTTTCGAATGACAAAACACAATTGGGGTCGGAGTGTTTGAGCGTAATTTATTTTCCACTCCAAGACTCCATTAATCCCCACTTAGCGACGAACATCTTCCAAATAAGGACTTATAAAGCCCACATGTAGACCACAAATTAATATTTAAAACTGACTAAGATTCCATCAGCTGACTATGCTCAGCTTGGGAACGCCTATAATTAGCCCCGAGGTACCTATCAACAATTCATACCAACTGCACGGAATTCACAACTACATTGCAATTTAGCCTCTATAACTACGCTATAGAGTCCATATAGCGCAAGTCAATGTGGCGTGTTTATTTGATGATAGCTTCGTCTTCTAGATTATTTAATTATAACCTGAAAATGCCAAAAGTTTACGAGTATTAATAAAACGGATTGCTTAGTATGCGGTAACTAGGTAATCTAACCTTCTTGTTTCAAAATTCACCACCCACTTAGTTACTAAAACACAGTACCTACCTATAGCTAACTCGATCTTAAACTTGACTATTTCTTTAATTTGATTATTAGCATCAAGTCTATTTTATTTAGTGAGTATGTTATATGAAATGTAAAGTCCCTTTTTAAGAAAGTTGCTCTTACAATAGACAACATAGCTAGAACACTGCATTTTGCCTAGTGTGAATAGTTTGAAGTGACTCCGCCACGGAATGTCTAAGTACAAAACATCTATGCACGTTAGTTCTAAAGTATGCAAGTGCGATGTACGTCAGTTCTAAAGTATCTTAGTACTACGTATTCTAGTGCTAAAGTACCCAACGTCGAAGTATGCGAGTACGATGTATGTTAGTTCTAAAGTATCTGAGTTTTACGTATTCCAGTGCTAAAGTACCCAATGTCGAAGTATGCGATTTTATAATGTGATTGAACGCAAAAGTAAAAAGGTTAGTCTTAAAAGGTTGTTCTGAACAAGTCATTCAATTTTCTATCATGGTTCCATAAAACGTTATCCATTCACTGTTACTTTGATGAGTCTCTACATCACAATAGTTTACCTCGAGTTAAGGCTTTAGCGGCAAATACTTTGGCCCCTCCACGTGTAAGCTAACAATGTTTCGGTAGAATAGCTACGCTCCGTCAAATGTATACAGACTAGATGAGACAAGAAATTGTGCTCATGCCAAGGAGTATTTAGAGTGGAGGACGCATGCGGGGGTGAGTCGCGCGGCAACAATATGAAAAAGCAATCTGATCACATGTTTTCCGCGTCCAATATGCGGCCGGCATTCTGTCGTCAAGTCGTTATAGTCTACGATTTTTTAAATTCGTGATTATTTGAGCCAATCACAGCGACTGCCGTATGTTCCCCTTCCGCAAAAATCGGTGAACTGTGATTGTATCGGACAATATGCCTACGCGCTCTCCATTCTAAATACTCCTTGGCTCATACCTAGTTTACTTGCCAAATATTACATAGCTTACTTATCTCATCATCATTTCAGTCCACTGCTGTACATAGGCCTCCCTCATCATCTTCTCCTTGACCTCTTCCCACTTTTATTGTGGGGTCGGCACAGTATGTTAATTTCCTCCATTTCGATCTGTCGTTGCCATCTCATGTGATGCTTCCTTCTTACCTATGCACTCCCTGACATAATACATCCATCTTTTCTTGGAACTTCTTCTATTTCTATGCATAGGCCATGGATTTCCAAAATGACCGGTTTGGTAGCGGCCTGCACCCAGCGCTTCCCTTTGTCAGGTCATCCGACCATCTGGTCAGTGGGTATCCGTCCAACGCTTTGCCGCTTGCCGGTGCTTTGGGCTGCAGCCAAGATTTTTTCCGAGGAAGATGTCCCAAAACCCGCGTAGTAGCCATCCGAGAACTTTTCTGCCTCAGAATAGAATTTGCACTTCGTTATCTTATGCCAGTGTTAAGCCATATAATAAAACAGGTCAGCGTATTCAAAATGAGATTCATAAATTTCTTTTATTCAAGACATTTCCTGGTTTTCTGAAATCTATGTTCCTATTACCGAAGCCGCCTTAATAATGGCGACGTATCTAGCGTAAAATTAACGACATTGCATGCAAAGGTTACGGGCGCGAAAGGGGGGGGTTATATTGTCAACAAGAATGGAGAGCTGAAAGTTTACCGCTGTAATGTAATAATTTTCTAGAAAACACATGGGGCCGGCAATAAATTTTTTATGACTTTTGATGGATATTTTATGGCACGTGCATACGGAAATGACAATAGAGATTGCATTTGCAAATGACCTAGTTATTTTTACACGACTTACCAAAACAGTAGTGTTATGTTTTTTAGGGTTCATGTATGTATGTAAGTTTCTTTATTCCGCCATAAGTCCTGAAAGGCTTAACAGATTTTGATGTGAGAGGTATTATTAGATTCCTTGCATTCCTACGAGTGACATAGGCTATGTGAGTTGTCAGTCGTGTCTTTTATTTTTCAATAATTAATTAGCTTATGGAATCAAGTGCGTGAATAAATGAGAGATAAATTAAGCATTCTAGGTAAGTTATTATTACGCGTAATTATTTACCTCAGAAAAAGACTACACACAAATGGTAGGTAGCAACAAAAGTAGCTGTTGCCAAGGACACTGTTCCCAAATTTACAGAAAATGGCACTGGCAATGGAATTCTCTCACGTTAGAATTAGTAATTGATATTTAGTTCTATGGAAAATGCATTACTTACATTTTAATATTTGATATTGTAAGGCCTTCATTACAAGTAAGGAAATTAGAAAATTACTAGCCAATAACATCACTACATTCAAAATTAAAGTCGCTGTCCGCCTCTATCATTCCCTGTGTCTGTGTGTGATTTTGATGCGGTCTTCACTGTTGGATAGATAATTCTGTGAGGTCGGTTTCTGTATGTATAACTTTCACCCGTGCGAAGGCGGGCCGGGCCACCCGGCAATTAATTTGATAACAGGGTTATTATAACATTTCGTCAGAATATTCATTTAATTTCTAGAATAAAGTCAAGTTTACACAGTTCCATTGAAGGTTTTCATTGGGGCCCATCTGTTTTTATTCAATAGACCCTCGTGGTTCGGGGTCGTTTTTCATTAAATTCGTGCAGCGAGAGTACTCGACGCGACCCGCGAGGCGAAACTTTTTGGGGTCACTTTGTTCACACTAGGCGAGATTGAAAAATTTCCATAAACAATGAGGAGCTGTTATAACTATTATCTTACTGAGTAGATTTATCGATCGGAATCAATACCAACGCCTTTCGAGAAATATCTGAGATTAGTGTGATAAGTACTTCTTCTTCTTAGTCGCTACAATCATGCCAGAGTATGGTCGTGCCAGTGTGATAAGTAAAACACCATAAAGGAAAAATACATGTTTGTAAAGACGACTACATTTTACAAACATGCTTCGTCAAAAAGTTTACAGAAAAATATTCGCAACATGCTTCGTCAAAATATCTTGTTTAGTATTTACAATTCTTTTAGGGGCTTTCCTATGCAAATTCGCTCGACCAATTTAAACTTTTGAAAAAATGACGTGACTAGAAGTATTTTTGTCTATAATGATATCTCGCTTTTTGAGTTCTTTAATTAACAAAATTTTAAAATGACGATCGGAGCATAAATGTTTTTTTATAAAAAATTAAAGGCAAGTATTTGCGCACTACTGTGCACTTCTATACTCAAATATTTAGTATTGCCTGTACTGTTATGTATTCTGTGGTATTGAAAAGCGAAGTTCCATGAAATTTACATACCAAGAATTTTGAAAACTAAAAAATTACTTAAATTAAACTCTTCACCAGAAGAGAAAAAACATTATTTTATTGGACTCAAAGCCCGCAATGAGGGATCGATATCAATATTCGGCTGAATTTTAAAACCGTTCCAATTCACGCATCACCACTTTTTTCGATCACTTTGTTTCTGCGACTAGGGATGGTGAATGTGGGAAAGTTAATTAATTAAATACTTTTTTATTACTATACTAGCGCCCCGCCCTGGCTTCGCTAGGGAGGTACATATATAAAATGTAGCCTATGTCACTCAGAATAATGTAGCTTTCTATTGGTGAAAGAATTTTTACAAACAAACTCACAAACACATTCTCTTTTTAATATTAGTGTGATGGACGTAGGTAAACAAAATACACAGGTAACTTCTTTTTCCGACTTTGACATTTTCCGACTTTGCCACTAACTAAACGATGTAGTAGAGGTATGATACATAAAACGAGTTAATAAATTCTGAATTGATTATTTTCCAACAGATCCATTAGTTTTAGTTAGTTTGCACGAGCGATGTCAATGTTAAGCTTAGTCGCCCATTACCACCATTACGCAGTGAATACTTACTAATGTTTCTTTTTATAAAAACAATAGCTTATAGCTACGAGCTGGCCACGCAGCTTCTGGTTTCGCTCCTGTGGGAATTTCAAAACTTCGGATAACCTATATAGCTTTCCTCATTAATATGGCTATCAATCTATCTATCAGCCGAAAGACGTCCAATGCTGGACAAAGGCTCCCCCAAGGATTTCCACAACGACCGGTCCTGTTAATCATATCATATAATAAAATCCTGGCTATCAATACAGGACGAATTTTTCAAATCGAATTTAAAAAATCGATCTTAGTATGTTGGTCTTCTATGTTACATATTTTAAAAATATTATGTACCATGTTATTGCAAATAAATATTTCTATTTCGAAGCAGCTGTTCCAGAGATTAGCGCATGCAAACCAACAAACTCTTGAACATTTTTATTAGTATAGATTATGTATAATATTAAAAAATATAGGCATCGACAGCCCTACCTGTCTTAAATTGTTGAATATTTATTGCTCAATCGGAATTAAGCATCCCTTTGCAATTAATGCTTTCCAAGGAGAAATTAAATTGCATTATTTGCCCCAATAATCCATGATTTCTATATAACTGCATGTATTGGATATGGTGCTTTTCAGTTTTATTCCGTAGTCCTTGTTAGGCAGTTAGTCGTATTTTAAAATATTCCAACCAAGGCTGTCGTGTAATTACAGCTGTAACGCCCGCCTTATCCGGGGTTATGCATGTGGTCGGCCTTATACCGGCAGAGCACCTCTTCGCACATTCTTTTTGGTTGTTGTTGCTTAGTAACTAGGATTTTGTTTAAAATGTAAAGAAGTGGAAGATGTAAAAACTATATAATAAATATTTGAGAAGTTGTGGTGTCTTCCCTCCTTTTATACTGGCGCCCAACGTGGGGCTAGAGAACCTAGTCTAGTCTCGCAATGTCTAGGTCGACACGAGCGAGGACTGCTGGCCTTGGCCGACGGGAAAGCGTCCCGGCGGCGGTCAGCGACAGTGGCAGTGAACCGGAGGAATTTGGTGCGGCGGTGGATCGGCAAGCGGCTCCGCGCGATAGCGAGCCTGCTAGCGTCCCGTTCGCCAACCGGGAGCCGTTTGACCCCGAACGGCTAATGCACATGATGGACGTTTTTACCCGCACGCAGGCGGAGTTAAATAGGAGCCTCATCGAGGCAATTCACTCCCGAACAAGTGAAAACGTGCCAATCGCTGCACCGTCACTACATCCAGCCGCGAGCAGCGTTGGGAATGTGATGCCCGGCGGGAATTTTTCGAAATGTACGGCGCGATTTGATGGCAGTTCCGGCGACCCAGAAGTGCTGGAGGCGTTTTTGGACTCCGTGCAAATTTACAAGGAGTGCACCGTCGTGTCAGAACAGCACGCTCTAAAAGGATTGCCGATGCTGTTAGAAGGCAGCGCCGCAATTTGGTGGCGCGGTGCCCGCGCCGGCGTCTCGACCTGGCAAGAAGCAGTGACTCGTCTCCGTTCTGTTTATGGCGTACCGCGACCTGCCTATAGGTTGTTTAGGGAAATGTTCTCTGAAGAACAAGGTGATGGTGAACGAGCAGAAATGTTCGTTTGCCGCATACGTGCACTCATGGTAAGGTTGCCGTACAAGTTACCGAGTGCGGCGGAGGTAGATATTGTATATAGTTTATTGAATAGACGCGTACGGAAAAGAGTTCCGCGCGAAAGTATTGTAAATATGGATGATTTGTTAAATAAATGCAGATGTGCGGAGGATGCTCTCGCCGAGGTAGGTCCGACTACAAGTAAGCCCGAGGTAGATTCGGTTACGCTCAGGTCCAACCCCCGAAGCGAGTGGAGCGGGGCCGTGCCCGCCAACAACGCACCTGTAACACCAAGTGTGGTTCCGTCTGATTCCAAGACGCGTTGTGCTTCGAACGATCATAGGGATGACGATTGTAAGAGACGCAGTCGAAATCCGACCACAATCCGTTGTTACGGTTGTGGTCAACTAGGTGTCATCAGGTCAAAGTGTGATACTTGTAATACGAAAAAGAATGTTGGTACAGCTGGTACATCCCAAAATACATGTCCAAATTTTAATTCGGTCACATTTACTGATGTATCGTTCAGTAGTGCCAATATAGGTATTGTCGCATTAACGACACAGCCAACGGTAAAAGTAAGTATCCTAGGCTGTCATGGCACTGTGGTTGTTGACACTGGGGCAACACATTGCATAGCTAGCGCGGCACTTTACAAGATCATGCTAAACAACGGACTTTTATTCGAAGAAATTTATCCTATCGTTCGTTTAGCAGACGGAACCTGTAATAGAAGGCGAGTCCTTTTTACTAGCGTGTCTGTTGGATTAGGAAACCGTCAAATGCAAACAGAATTTATGGTCATTCCTGGTGGCGACACTAGGACATTATTGGGGCTCGATTTCGTGAGTCGAGCTGGATTGGTACTCAATATGGCGTTGGGTACCTGGTGGTTCGCAGATAGCTCCTAATATTGTTCACGATTTCGCGAATAGAAGTGAGTATACCGCGAACTTCGCACACCGCGTCGCTGCGAATTTCGCGCCCAATAGCTACAAGCAAACTGTACACTCCCCGATGCGTGATGGTGAGGCACGTTGCGTCGCGCCACAGAATAGCGCTGCGAATTTCGCACACCGCGTCGACGCGAATTTCGCACCCAGTAGTAATAGGCGTTTCGCGTCGCATCTCGCACCACAGAGTAGTGCGACCGCCGCGAATTTCGCAGACCGTGCCGCTGCGAATTTCGCGCCGCAAAATAGTGCGACGAACGCCCCGCGCAGGGTGAGATACGACCGGTTCGTGCCGCGAGACGGTGAAAGAGTTCGTCTTGCGCCGTGGACTAGGGGGAGTAGCGCACTCGAGCCGCAGAGTGATGTAGCTGCCGTGAACGTTGCGCCGCGCGGTAGTAAGCGCAAGAAGCGTAGGCGTGGTAGTCGAAGAGGTCGTGTGAGGAGTAGGCGCGTTAGGCCACAAAATGGGGTTAGTCAGTAGTCGAGGTCGTATCCTACTGACTAAGGGGGAGGATGTAACGCCCGCCTTATCCGGGGTTATGCATGTGGTCGGCCTTATACCGGCAGAGCACCTCTTCGCACATTCTTTTTGGTTGTTGTTGCTTAGTAACTAGGATTTTGTTTAAAATGTAAAGAAGTGGAAGATGTAAAAACTATAATAAATATTTGAGAAGTTGTGGTGTCTTCCCTCCTTTTATACAGCTAATTTATATACTGTCCAAAAAAGGAGTGTTATGTTTTTAGGGTTTATGTATTATCAATTGATATTTATTACTAGCTTTAAGCCCATTGAATAGTGAATTTCCCACGGGACAGTGCTTTCTCCCGGAATGAAAGGTACCCTATGTCTTTTTCCGTACTTCTAACTATGTGTATGCGAAATTTCAGAAAGATTATAATTTCAGGTTCAGTAGATAAAGCGTGAAGAGGTAACAAATAAACTCCTTTCGCATTATTAGTTGGGCTTTGCCAGATATAGGCGTGATGTGACATCATCCCGCACCGGGTCTTCTTACATTATTTAAAATCTTCGGTTCCCCTCATTTTCTGTAAGGTACCTACAAATATTTTGAGAAGCCATCCATCAGCTTCGCACTCCTGTCGATTGTAAATTGATGCTACTTAATCCGAGCACTTACCTGTATAAGTATTTTGGATTCGACGAACGGTATCGATTAGCGTTTTCAGGAATTGTGAAATACTAGTAGTAGACAGGTTCAGGTTACATACCATTATACAATAGTGGTATAGAATTGATATACAGTTGAAACGCTTCCCAACATCTAGTATTACTTAAGTATCCTAGTGTATCTACACAAGTAAGTACTTATAAGGTGAACCTACAAGGAATTGATAGACATTTCTATAGAATCAGTTCTGTGATGATGTATCCATTTGTTAATTAAATACCTATTGTTAATGTTTCACCATTTTGTTCATAATCGTTCACGAATGATTGCATCATCTCCCTTCTCTTTCATATTTTGTCTCCCTCATGTATAGAAATGTTGCGAGTTGCAAGCAACCTGTATCATATGAAGTATTTTATTTACACCAAAGAAATCTAAACTTTTTAGATATGATGGACTACCTACTCGTAACTTACAAAGAAACTAGTTATTTTAATGAGCAATTTGTGACAGCTAAATAAAAAAAAAACAGTATAAAAAAGTCTCAACAGATAGCGTTTTATGAAAGCCGAGTCGTAATAATGGCTGAACCTATATGGTGCGCTTTTTTTGTCCTCCAGAGGCGAAAAAAATCACCTAACTAAAATAAAATAAAAAAACTAACAGTTTGACAGTTACACAAATCACAATATTGATACTTTTTAGATGTTGTTTTACTAAGTTTTATTTTTTTTAAATGCCAATCCCATGAATTTTTGCTTTTTGTATGAAACTTTTTCTCTCGCCTTTTACTTAAGCGCCATCTATGAAGTCATCTGGAACTATTATTTTTTTTTTTATTGGGGCTCAGAAAATCCCTCATTCAATGAAGAGAAGAGCTGTTTTGAAACGCAAATTCTGTGAAAATGAAAAGTAAGCAGTAGTAGAGTTTAATAGTATAGTAGTAGTCATAGTCGCACTATGTAAAGAATATATACAAACATTTGAAGAATCTCTTGTACGCCTGATTGACACATATTACCCTCTCGAATCTACACGCTTGTCTTACATAATGTTCTTTATTACATCTTAAGATATCAGTCTCGAAAGTCCACTTACCGCATTTTTTAGAACTAAAAGTTATGAAAAGCTTTGGACTGAATCCGAAATTCTCACGGAAGCGAAACCACGGGAAATAGCTAATATCATCAATCAATACATATAGTAAAACTGTAATATTTATTCTATTAATTTATACTAAAAATATTTTGTCGTAAAATATTTGTTTTTTGTTTAAAATTTTTTTGTTGTGTTTAAGATAAAAAAAAAACTATAAGGGGTCTTTATAGGGCTAACAGAAGCCAAAACCCATTTTTTTTTGGATTTTTGTCAGTCTATCTTTCTGTCTGTATGTTTGTATGCGCATCACGTAAAAAGTACTGGACCAAATTTGATGTGTTGTTTAATATTGTATTGTTGAACTTAAAATCTGGCGTAGGTTTTATCTTGATCTTAGAACCAGAGGAGATATAAATCCCTAACTTTAACTTGAATACCTAGTTATTTCTTTCGTTTTTATGTTTATTTTATTTTTTTTACCCGCTGGGTAATTATTTTTAAGTAACATTTAAGTGTATATACTTTTGTTTATTTAAATAGTACTAACGTTATTAGTAAGCAAGTTTCGATATCTATATACGATATTCTATTAAATGTGTTTGTAGATATTAAGTATATTATGTAATTTAGTTATTAAACTGTATGGTTTTCCAAATAAAACAAAATAAAATAAATAAAATAGTAAATTTCGCGTGGACGAAGTCGCAGGCACAGGCTAGTTTAAGTATAAAATGGTTAGAGAACGCTGAGCTAATAAACTCAGTTGACAATGCGGTGCGGTTCAATTAGAGCAGGTGCAACGAGTATTGATTGTCGGTTTAAATGCGAGCCAAGATTGAAAGAGGAATTTGTGAGCAAACCAGGGTTGCTGCCTTCCATAACTTATTGCAGTCTTTTCTTACAATTAAGACAATTAACAGTACTTAATTAGTTTTTTCTTACTTGTACTTAGGTAATGCTGTCTATAGACGATCGTATACGGAAAATGTCTATTTCATTTTGGGCGACACCACCGTAAGATTTAATAACAGAGAAAAAAATTGTAACCTCTTTAAAAACAGAGATTTGTATTCTACAGGGAAATCAGATCGACTTAAACTTTTAATTTATTTTTTTTTATTAAAAAAGTTGAGTGGGTTTGACATCAATCTTTCGCCTTGATAACTCCTAAATTATATTTGTCGTATTGTATGAAACTGCGACGTGAGTGTTTGTTTAGTCGATAAATTAAGAAACACCATAGAGCTAGAAAAAAAAATACTTAGAGGCACAGACAGCTGAGGAAGCGGGATGTCAGATATGGTTTTTGCTTATGTTGGTGAAGGACAGGGCTCATTTTTGTCAAGTTTGACATTTTTGGTGTGTTTTGGTTCCATAGAATTTGTAAGCAATCTGTAAAGAAAATTGAGTGGAGCACACTATTATGAACGTTTTTGGGCTTGATTTGACAATCAAGTTTATATGTCTATTAAAGACATGGAAGTAATAAGTACTACTTATTACTTCCATGATTAAAGAATGTTTTTTTTTTTCTATGTCTATGAGAAACACACACACTTCTATATCGATGGCTTAGAGCATAGAGCTAGCAAAAAAAAATTTTAAAGAATGATTTTTTTTTCCTATGTCTATGGCTTAGAGTGAAAACCTCGGATGTTTCTTTTGCCAAAAAAATCACATCCGAGGTTTTCACTCTAAGCCATCGATATAGGAATGTCAGTTTATTTTTTTTTAGCGATGTGAAATGTGGGTGATGCATAGAGCAACACGGACTCCTTGCCGCGCGCGGAAGTCCATGTTTACTCGAAAGGGTGATGCGACTAGAAGGTGAAAAATACTGAGAGCTTTGTTCAGAGTCCATTTTGTTTACAGGTCAGAAAATTTAAAAACACAAAATACATTTCTTTCCACGCGGCACTGCTGCGTTATCATTTTCTTGAAAGCTTTTTAGATACCTACTGTAATATTGTATCTTTAGAGCACGCTATTTCAAATTGCTTGGATTTTTTGTGTATTTTATAAAAGATTGAAGATTATTCTAGTTTGATAAATATGAAACAAGCAAAAACTGTATCTGCAACATCTGCAACTGAAAAAGTGATGGCGATTGTTTGGACTTGACATGGACATTCCTAATGTCTTCTAATGTCCCCAGGGGGTTGACTATGACCAGGGAATACCCGGGTCTGAAGGGGTCAAAAGTGGCTGAAATTTTGGTGATTACCTGTCAAATGACCCACAATCATATCCCCTAAAAAAGTGTTGCCATTTTTTTGTTTGCATCGGAAAATCTCAAAATATATAAATGTATTAAGCTTTTGTTGTAGCTCACAGTCCTCTCTAAAAAATATCAAAATGTCCTACCGTTCCATGTACCAATCCATGTTATATGCAAAATACGAGTTTTTGTGCGAATATCCATCGATATTCGCAATATAGCACAACATGTGCCTTTATTGTACGTTAAAACACTCACTTTTGTTCACAAAGAAAACGTCAGTTTCAATAAAACTTGTGATCTGAAACTTAATAAGCTTTTACAGAAAAATATGAACCAAAATACATTTTTATGTAACAAAGAATAACGATAATTACATTTTTTTTCATCTGGCACATTATTATATTCGCAACACGTGCCGTGAATTATTATGTTTTGCTTTTAATGGCTTTTTGTATGAAAGCCAAGGGAAAGATTTATTTTTTACTTATAAAGTAACATGCACTAGCAGCCAACAAGTTGCAACAGTTCAAATCAGGTAAGTACTTTTTTGTACCTAATATGGGACTTGCACGTTTGAATATATAATACTTAGATTGAGATCCCAAACGCCCCAGACTCTTCTCACTAGCCGTGCACCGTGGCTTTGCTTCTGTGGGAATTTTGGGATATTAAGGTCCCTTTGTGCAATTCTCGGTATTTTTCTACCAGTATGCCAAATTTCATCGAAATCCGTCCAGTATTTTACTTCAATTCACATCTAAACTTTCGCATTTTATAATATGAGTAGGAATTTACAAAATAGATTTCTCCGATGTGTAGAACAGTGTGTGCGTACTCGTACTTGCTAGTTTGGCTAGGCGGCCCATATCCACGAAAAATAAAGGCCCCTTTAGATGGTGCAAATTTTTTGCTTGTTGCATACAATTAAATTGAAGCAAGTAAATACTTGCATGGTCTAAACAACAGTTGCTTGCAATTATTCATAGTCAATTGTTGCAATGCAATTATTGCTCTTGTATGTGCAAGAAACTTGCACCGTCTGAATGGGCCTTAAAGGTTGGGATCTTGGACTAATAGGTATAGGTAAATAAAATCTGACACTGATGTACACTCCAAATAAAATAAAAAAGTTGCAAAACAAATTCTTTATTATAACTATTACAGTCGAGAATGTTTGGATAAAAGAGTAATTATAAAAAGATACATAGATTTAGAAATACATAGGTATAGTATACCATAGTACTAAGTTAAGGTTATTATAAAGATCCATAATACTGGCAATATATTTAAAACATTGGGGCTAGTTTAAGATTATCTAATTATTTGACTAAGTATGTGTTTTGTGTGTATGACAATGAATATTGTGAGGCGTATCTGTGATAAATATTTCAACTTTTACAAATAGACAGTCTATAAAAAAAATCAGAATATGTGCAGGGTGAATTCAAAATCATTTGAATTCTTTATATTTGTGAAAGTACTCATGAATTTGAGCAACTTTTTGTATGGGACCGACTCTGATATTTAAAAATAACCAGTCAAGTGCGAGTCAAGCTCGCGCACCGAGGGTTCCGTACACGCAAAGCATCTCACATTATAGCTCTAACTAAAATACTACCTAGTTTCAAAAACAAACTTAACTTTGCAGTTCAATCCCTAAGATTCATACTGAATCCAGCGCAAAAATAAGTTTGTAACACTTTTTTTCAGACTTTCAACAACATATTTACAATTTTCAGATTTATTCCTGTATAAGTACTGTTAGACCTTGCTTTTTGCCAAATTTCATAATTTTAGGTCAACGGGAAGGGTTTGATTGCTTCCTGAAATCGCAAAATAGGCCAAAAATCGCAACTTTTTCGCTAATATCTCTTGATCGCGTTGACGTATAATCTTGATTATTTTTTGCTGAAAGAGACCATGGATCCGAGTACTCAATATTAATTTCAACTTGATACCTTTAAGCGTTCCTGAGAAAAAAGTTTGACAGACAGACAGAAGGACAACAAAGTGATCTTATAAGGGTTCCGTTTTTACCTTTTCAGGTACGGAACCCTAAAAAATATCTGCTCTTCCATACACTTTATGGTAGGTATTGTCAATAAAATAATATGGAACAGCTGTTTTTTTTTTTGGGAAATCAGAGTCGGTCACATACAAAAAGTTTCCCATATTCATGAGTACTTTCAAAAGTAATAGATATTTGTTTCTGTCGCTCCCATTTTTAATGTATCGCTTCACAGGAGACACCTATATTTTACAAAGCGTTGGTCCTTTTTCTTTCCATAAACTAAATAAAACAGTTCCCCATCTAATTTCCTTCTTAAACAGGCGAGAAATATCATTGTTAGTAAAAGCAATGTTTCCGAGCTAAATGTTAAATTTACTTTATAACAAGTATACTTTTATTTTTTATTACGCAAGAGTCATCTCTTAGAATTTCAGAAGCAATGTTTTTTTAATTAACAACAAAGAAATGAGCACTTTCATAATTTGGTCCCATTTCAACAACGATAATTATTTCCAAACTTTGTTAAATACATTTACAAGTAGCAAAATGATATGGACAGCGTTAGGAGGTAAACAATAAATAGGAATTGGATTATCTAAATTCAACATTTTTATAGATAAACATCGCTATAGATCTATTTTTACATCTTTATTACAATTCAAGCTCGACCAACGTCCTTCTCATACATATATATGTAAGTCATTTGTCTCGAACATATACAAAAGCGGAAATTCAATATTTGCTCGCACAATATTTACACTTATAAACAAAAGAAAGTGATATTTACTGAGCAGGAAACACCATTTCCAAGCTAAACTAGCTGTGTTCCGAGGCTCCGCTCTTTGGGAATTTTGGGAAAAAATGATACGTGCCTATTCGGGTTTTTTTTGCCTATAATTTTCATCGAAATCCTGCGTAACTGTTTAACAAACACATTCAAACTTTCGCATTTAATAAAACTAGTAAGACTCTTGTGTACATCTAAAGTGCTCCACAATACTCCGTATTAAGTAGTATTAATCCTTTCGAACTATCGATATTATGTTAAGAATCGAATGCTTATCGATATGACCGAGGTGTCGATAGTATCGCTGGCAACACGGCTGTGTCTGTGAATCGTCAGAGCCGTATCTATGTGTGTTGTATCGTGAGACCCCAAAACAGAAATATTCCATTTAATAACATGACTCCCAATTAAAATTTCCCCCAGGGCTCTTTGTTGCAATCTATGACATTGAATGGGGTCTGTTAAAATCCATTCATCATCTTTCATCCATTTATATTTGCAAACCCACAGCCGGTAAACCATGTAGGATTAAATTTCCTTTTCAAACAACACACATTTGTATATTTATTTATGATTTTGCAACATCATCTAATACAGCAACAAGGCAAATACTCCAAACTTTCAATCCTAATTACTTATCAATATTTAATTGTACCATAATAACAAATTTCCCACAGAGTTCAATTAATTACAAGTCGTTGACAAAATTAGACTGACTTCGTACAGGGATTATATAAATTGTAGGTACCAATTTGCGTGATTGACTTCGTAATTTAGCCTTAATTTTGTAATTTGAGTTCTTAGTAAATATTTGATTGAAAGATAACGATTTTATTTATCGTAGCACCTGACTTGAATATCAAAGTCCATGTTTTCTGACGTTATTATTCAAAAGAATTATTAGACATTTTATAATGGTTATCCTAATATTTATCTAAATAAAATATTGTTAGATCTGGACCAATTTGGAAAATATCTCAGCTCATTTACGAAAATTTAATAACGTCAGAAAAAATACAGTAAACCTATTCACTGTAATCAAATCGGTTCTGTTAACTGCAGCACCTAAAATCAGCAATGATGAAAATAATTCTTCAAAATATCACTGAATAGCGCAAGACCTCTTGTCGGTCTGTCCAGTAGTCCGGACCAGTCTATTCAGATTGAGCTTTGGACTCCCACTGGCGCTGTCTCCATCACCTTTGGCACAAGTCTTTGTTCTCATAATCATTAGGTCTGTTCTGATACTAGGCCTCCGAACATTAGGTGCGACGACGCCGCAAGCGTCTGACAATCTTCTCTTAATGGACAACGTACATTTTTTACTTCTACTGCTTTGGCTACTGGTCGGTGGTAAAGTGCAAGGGCTTCCAAAGGCTGTGCTAACTCGTTTGTGATGGTTTGGAGCCATTTCTAAAGGGAGGTTGGCGACGACGAACAACTCGTAGAAGAGGTCGTCGACGTGGTAGTTTTTCTTGGCTGAAGTCTCGACGAATACGCACGCTGTATCTTGGGTGCTGCAGTATGCTGATGCTTCTTCTGGCTGGACAGTCCTGTAACAAAGGCACATTTCTCTATTTGCAGAAAACTTGCTGGATCGATAGTAGACGTTTGTGCTGCATAATAGGTTGCTTTCAATCTGCTAAATGCAAATATTATCTACTGCATCTGCTATTCTGTAGTTACATCACTAAAGTCCTACTTAAATAAAATTAAATCACTTCTTAGCTCCTCATGCCCAGGATGTGAGTGATTTGATTCAATCGTCAATTGTATAGCCATGATGCATTGTAATTCCTATGTATAATGATCACATTAACCACATACATTTAGTAGATTAGAAAGATGGAGAAAACTGACGACAAGGTAATACGAATAGGACGCAGGTGACTGGCCCACCAATACATCAGAAACAAGACTTTTTCCACATTGAACCTCAGTAAATGGTACCTGAAGTATTCAACATATTTTTCAAGTAGAATACTTCAGATGAAATACCTACTTGAGCTCTCGGTCGCACTTGTTCCCAGCAATGGCCATGGGTACCCTGGGCATCTGTCGTCTGCCGCGGCTGCCCCCACTGGTAGCACTAGCTTTGGTCTCCAGGATTTGCTCGCGGAGACGAATCACCTCCTCGAAAGACTCCCGGCTGTCCATGGAGAAGACCAGCACGAATAGGTCGCCTGGGAAGAGAATGGAGATAAAACTTCAGGGAAATTTGTTTTTTATAGGTTTACTTTTTATTTATAAGTTTTTTGTTTTATTTTCGTTTTCATCATTCTTCTTCCAAAGGTGCCTCTCCAACTAGTGAAGGTTAGCGTTAGTTTTCATCATTAGTTTTACAATAAAGCTTTAGGTTATTTAAAATTACATTAATTATATTAATATTTAAATCTTAACTATAATTATATCGTTAGTGTGCTCGGTAAACGTAATGTATGTCACACGACCCCAATGGTTGGCCACCCGAAGCTGCATGTTGTATGGTAATGACTGGCACAGATTGCTTAGCGTCGCCGTGATACAAACACCCTTCAATTTGCAGCTCTAATGGGACGCTCTGTCGCCACGCTGCAATTACTTGCAGCGAATATCAACGTATTTAGAATCATAGAACTTAATTGATTGAGTATGACCTATATTTACCTATATTTTTCCTAGCTAGTGTCCTACTTCTAGGCAAAGGCTTCCCCTAACTTCCTCCACGTATCTCTTATCTTTGGTATTTTCTTAATTACCTGTATATACGATAAATAAATACTATTATTCTATTAAAATCTAAAATTCAACTGAATGCCAGTGAAAATAAGTATTTTCAAAGGCCTCCTAGAGTTTGACCTTATTTCTGTACCTACTAATTCACATGACTTTTTCATCAAGTCATGTCACTCAGGTGTATTAAGTAACCATTGCTTTCTATTCTTATTTGACAATATTTAAATCTCTAACGTGGGTATAGTCTTTGATTTAAATCAACAAAGTTGTTTCACTTTTGATGGTTAATTTTACTAAATAATTTCTACCACAACCTTTACTTGAGTTTACTTTTAATCTCGAAGCCAACGTGTTGACATAGGCTCGTATAAACCTGATGACCTAGGCTAAGCTGCAATGACATAGGCTAGAGTCTAGTCCATGTCATTACCATAACAGGTGTGGCTAAGCCCAACCGCAAAGTCTGCAAACTTGTGTAATTAAAATGTTTGTATTATCCATACTAATTCCAAAACCTCATTGATGCTGGCCGTTTCATGTAGCATAACATAATTTCAAACTAAATGTATAGATATGTTGTTTATTTGGACAAATATGTGGACAGGTTTAGTTGTTGACAATGGAAAAAACAAAAAAACTATATCACTATTCCAAACAGTATATTTCATGTAAGAACGCACTTACGGTATGGTTTAAAATCTCATAAAATTTTGTTACACATCATGAAAGTAAATATCCGAAAAAGTTATCATTAACCGACTGATAACCTCGCCCGAATCCTATAAGGGTTGTTACCATAAAAAGTAACAAGCTAACACATAAAATGTTATAAGACTGCCGCGAATTACATCCGAATTACAGCTATACTGTGGTTGAAGACACGTAAATAAATAATTTGTAACTTGCGCAAATTCTCGCAAATAACTAAAAAGTTAATAAGACAGATGGAGCAATAATACGGATACAATATTACGTCTTTATCCCTAACGGGGTAGACATACCTAACCTCGGTTAGGTATGTCTACCCCGTTAGGGGTACCCCGTTAGGGGTTCTTCGAGTCTTACGACTCTCGAGTCGTAAGACTCGAAGAACACGCTCAGCTGAATAGTGAGCTTATTGGTAAAATGGAGATTCAGATATCGACAGGTTGTTGCCCACAGCCCAGGCCTCTACGCACGATTTACGGTCCTAAGTCGGGCCACTTAGGAACCTAAATGGGGAGCAGTGTTGCCAGATCCAATTTTAAAAATCCGTAAGGCTTTGCTCGAAAATGAGTAAAAGTCCGTAGATTGCCTCTAAAAAATCCGTAGACCTACGGCATTTTAAGGAGGCAGTCAACGGATTTTCAAGCAAAGCCTTACGGATTTTTAGAAATTGGACTACTCTCGATTTATGGCCTCGTAACGGGCCTTATGAGAAGAAAGCCCTTGATTTTTTTAGGTACACTACATCCGTTAGCTTTTGCAATCGAAAACATGTACAGGCATAGACATGAACAGACATAGACATGAACAAGCATGAACAGGCATTATAGATAGTTGTTTAAAAATCTGTACTTTAAATTGTCAAGCTATTTTTTCCAACGGACCATTGAATTTTAATAGCGATGGTCGATATACCTATTAAGAAAATAGAATAAAACTGGTCAGATTACAGAATGAGGCCGCCTGAGGCAATCAGGCCGGCTAACGACCCGTCTAATAGCGCTGGAAGACTAGGCTCTTTATAAAACAGAACATGCCATTCATCATTCCGTATTCATCATTATTTCAGACCAGTGCTCGCTTTAGGAGAGGGACACATGCGTGCATTTGTCGCTGATTTATCAACCAACTAAAACTTGCGTGCGAGTATGATTTTGTATCGAATTTGTGTCAAAGTCTCATCGAATATTTTTTGTTAGAAATTTGATTCTAATCTTATACTCATATTTTATACTGAAACTGGACCAACAATTTTGTAAATCATCATCATATAAAAATTAAATAGATATAAAAAAGTTTTTTTATTCTCGTGAACTTTAAGATTTTTACAGAGAAGATGACGAAGACGCAGATGAACCCTGGTTCTGTCCAGTCCCCTCACTATAATATCTTGCAAAATTTCTAATTACTGTCGTTCTGAGAATTTGCCTGACCATGATAATTATGTTTATGTGTTACACAACCAGGTAAGAAATAAAGAAAACCGAGTGACAGACAGCTGACTGAGCACAATGACTGAGATAGCCAGAAGAATCACATCCAATCCAACCCAGAACCAACCAAACAGATTTAACGGAATATCGTTTATTGCAATCACACACACATTTTGAAATGTTTTTTAAGGAAAAAATTAAATTTCAGTACGTATTTCAATTTATTATTCCTTCATCACAGAAATAAAAAATCCAAATGAATATTTCATAGCGTCCAATCACTGGCCGAATTCAATTTATCGATGAAAAGAAATCCGCAAATCGCATTCGTGACCGTGAAATTTCCAGAAATTTTCGGAATAATCCGTTTTATTCCATTGGGAATATTTCATTAAAGCTATTACTATAATAATAAAAACCCACCCCACTTCCAGCTTTCAAAATTCCGTATTCTCTTCTCTTTAATGGATCTATATGCAAATAAACAAGGGGAATGTAAACATAAATTAAATGTAAGAAATTTATGAAACAGTGTTAAGAACCTATTCAACAATATATCATGACACTAATAAGATAAACCACTTTCTTATTTTAAAGTTGGTTAACAAAAGCTATAATTTTCTCCGACATAAACAGTCTTTCTTCCAACAGTAAAAAGAAATAAAAATTTTTTCCCAAAAAAATGAACCGACTTCCATTGTAAAACTTAAAACCATGAAATAACTTAATAGGCAGATTAATCAAAAAGAGAAATGTATTGGCATGCTACCTACTGAATGAGGTGAAGTCGGTGCCAAGTGCAAGGAGTAAGGATATATTAGGCAATTTAATTACACATGATTCTAATGTTAATTTAGATGATTTAATTTTTAATTTGGCACCGACTTCACCTCATTCAGTAGGTAGCATGCCAATACATTTTTCTTTTTGATTAATCTGCCTATTAAGTTATTTCATGGTTTTAAGTTTTACAATGGAAGTCGGTTCATTTTTTTGGGAAAAAATTTTTATTTTATCATTTTTGGTGCACTTGACGCAATTTTGTTGTCATGAAAACTTAAACTTATTTTTTCACAGGCCAACATTTAAGAAATCGAAACGTTTTATGTCAGTTTGAATGAAATGTCAGAACTTGTCAGAATTCCACGGAATTTTTGGCACACAAATAGACCAAGAGCCTGCGATGACCGACCTGCCTTATTTCAAAAATGCTGAATGTTTCTCAGTGTCAAATCCACGTGTAAAAAAAATTTGTGACTACTCATGAAGTTTGAATCTTAGTTGCTTATGCAGGTAATATGGATAGCAAAAGTGAATTTTATAGGTCGAAAGCACCTTTGGGGACCTCTCAAAGTATTATTAAATTCAGCTATTATAATAAAACAAACATGACTATAATTTAGTAAAGTTACAATGTCTGGCAGGGGTTTGTATCTGCATCAATGGCTTGGCAATGGATGGCATGATTTCTCATATTATTCGGAATAAATCTTTAAAAAACTCTTACTTTAAGGAAATTAAGCTACCACTATAAATATGATTGCTACAAATTATCTGCCTAAGCAATCATGATCTAACTTTTATAGTCGCTAATCACCATTTCTGAGTTGGGGACATGCATAGAGAATCTTGAGTTTTCATAAAATAAGGAATGGCATGCTGTCGCGGGCTTTTGCTCTATAATCCAATGTTTGAATTTTTATATTTTGTTAGGTATCTTTAAAATTACCAAACAGATTCTGACGTGGTTAAAATGGGACCAACTTGGGAATAAACTATTTGGAATAAAACAATAATTTCGGAAATCAGTCCACTATAGGCGGAGAAATCGGCGAACATACATAAAAAAAAAACATACATACATCGAAACATATAACCTCCTCCTTTTTTGGGAAGTCGGTTGAAAAAGAAATCAAGCCTTAATACGAGCCGAGATTCTGTGAAATTGCGTCATTTGGTTTCATACCCTCTCGGCATGACACTCGTGAACGCCGCAAATATTGCATCAACAGTATCATATTCGTCGACAAAAGACGTCTTTTTTATTTGGGCTTCTGACTAAATACAGACCGACTTATAATAAACTTTTCTCTATATTTATTAGCATGTATGAAGAGAGTGATGAGTGTAGAGGAAGCAAGAGAGATCTATAAGGATAGTAGCGGAAGGTCGTAGTGGAAATCGCTAGTCTCTGCCTACCCCCACGAGAATAAGGCGTGATAATATGTATATGTATGTTTATTAACGAAGGAATTGAACTCCCTGCCTGAGTCTGTGTTTCCGAGCACATACAACCTGACTCTCTACAAAATCAGACTCAATAGGCTGCATCTGAGTAAGTTTGCTACACCGTAGACCTCATCTCTATCCTCGGGCAAGAGTAGTCAAGAGCAAACCCATCTTTTATTTTAAAAATATTTATTAATTAATATACAATCACCTATAATGTTCTAAAAACTTTTTTTATTTCGAAACACAATCTACCAAGGAAAGCTTTTTCTTCGAGCTGACACGGTAACAAAGGCTTTTACAAATTAATAGCTAATTTGAAGATAAGCCTTCAATTTAAGCATTTAATCATATTGACGGATTTATGGTTATCCGGTATCCGCCTAGATCTCCACAAGGTGAAATAAATGTAATTTATCTTGCTAAATAAGATGTCAAGTACTTAGATTGATCTGATAGTGAATGATAAATGAGTGCGGGATGACACATTTAGATAGGTTTTTACTGGTTTTGCGTGTTTGAATATATGTATATTTCCCATTTTTACTCGCTCGAGTGTGAGTCGTTAGTGAGACTAGTGAGAGGAAAGACAATGCAACTCTTCCTTAGACTGCTGGCCCAAAAAAATGAAACTTGTTGTGCATAATTGAGACCGATGCCAAACGCTAGTCCTAATCATTCATAACAATTTTTACTATGGAGCCAAACAAATCTACCACGGAAAAAAAAAGATATAAGGTAACAAAGTTTTGCAAAAATGTGGATTTTTTTTTGGCCAATAGGGGACCGGCCTGCTATCAGAAAAAAAATTAAAATATATTTAATTAAAATGCTTTTAATATAATAAGATTTTTGAATTAAAAATTTAATTAAATTAATAATGATTTATATTTTTAAATCAACAAATAAAATTAAAAAGTTTCCTTATTGATTTACCACCAAATGAACACCAATCACAGTGCGTGACGTCATTTGTAGTTAAAAGAAGTTGCCAGAATTACAGCTTATTGGCTTTCCGTACGAAATTTTTAACAATGGATCCGCGTAGTACTTTTAGCATACGCGGACATATCAATTTATTTTTACTCCCAGTTTTACATAATTTTATGTAATAATATTAAAAATATAATTCAAATATATTTTCCTACGAATCGGTAATTTTTTTGTCGTAAAACAGCATTTTGAAATGTTGCTGTAACATTTTCAACTTTTGCACCTGGGAACACTGCAATGCAATGTCCACTTTGTTTGTCAACAAAACTCTGACATTACCGAGTGTTAATTTTATTGTATAATCGTTTAACTTTTGTTTCTGTAAGTTTAAATTAAATTATTGAAAAAGAGTACCTCTATAATCACTACGTTAATCCTTACTTTGGAAGTTCACAATGGAAGAAGGTTAGATCAAAGCCGACAATCGGAATATCCCAAAAGTTGATATTATAATGGTCGAGAGTTTCTTTGCAACTAAGTAATCCAGACTTTTGTTGTGCCGCTGAATTCCGAATCGTGAAGACATCTGTGCGAGTAAATTTAAGAAATAATACGTGGAAGTAATAAAACATAACCTTAAAAACTTAGATCTGTACATCTGGTTGGTACGTTGTTTGTTTATTTGCAATCTTATGACGTCACGCATTTCAAATTGACATTTCGCGTCGTTTGCGCGGCAATTTTAATTTAATGATATGTTTTTATTGATTTTAGTGTGAAAAAGGGTTTTTTAGTGGGGCAAAATATTTTTTATACTTATATATATCGAAGACGATGCATTTGAGACACTTTTTGAAAAATAGTCCGGTCCCCTATTGGTTGCATTGTCCTTTATACTTTAAAATACGTTTAGATTAGAACAAAAATGCTTTTTCATTAAGATGGATGTATTTTCCTAGTAGAAGGCGGCAAAATAAGACTTCAGAATGATTAGATACAGAAAGATATATTACAGAAAAATAGTCAAAGGGTTTCACATAGAGGATATCATCGAATAGAGTTATCTTTGGAGGCAAGGGACGAAAACGAAAGCTTAACATTCTTCATTCAAAGACAATTCCTTTGAACTTTGAGTTTCAGCGTGTCGAGTGAAATGGCAAGTGACAAGGAAAAGTGGAGGGCTCACATACTGTGCCGGCCTCACATGGAAAGAAAGGTATAGAAGAAGAATCTTCCCTTCTTGTTTTTTCCTCTCATCCATTCGCCGGTTGACTGGAACAGATCCCTTTATTGGGATAAGTCCACCATTGTGTTCTGTCCTCTTTTTTTGTACTTTGTATCGTGCATTGCCTTCTTACAATAAAGTTATGCAACAAAAACTATCTCTCTAAAATGATGCGAGAAAATCCGTAGACAGAGGCTAGTTACATAAAGAATAAAGTAGGTTATGTAGTACATATTACCTATACATACATACATACATAGAATCACGTCTTTATCCCTTACGGGGTAGACAGAGCCAAGAGTTGTGAGACTCGAAGGCCACGCTTAGCTGAATAGTGGGCTCTCGGATGGAATGGAGATTCAAATATAGTGAAAGGGTGCTAGCCCATCGCCTATGAGTAGAGGAATCCCCAGTTAACCCCAGTTAGTTAGTTTTATATTACCTACTTCAGGTTAATATAGACAACCTAACTATTTGTATGTTTTAAAAATGACCGCGCCGTCGGTAAAATGAGAATTTAGTAGGATTGCTCTCAAAATAATGTGCTTAACGTAATTTGGAACGTGTACGTTTCTCTCCCATTGACTCCATAAAATTTTGCGTTTGATGATTTTATTTGCCGTTTATTAAATTTACGCAAACGTAAATATTTAGGAAGAGAGATGAATGTTAAATATGATAATTATGTTTAAAGGAATAATGTTCCATTAGTATATTTTATTAACGACTTGCTTTCAATCCTGCTTTTCTCTCAATTTTATGGTATGAAGATTTTTCAGTACAAACTTTCTTACATTTTAATATTTGTGGTCAGATTTAGGCCATATTTTAGAGCACAGAAGTTTGAATGTCAGTGAGTGTGAATGTGTTTGTATATAACAGTTTTGCTGCTGGGCAAGATTATAGAACTACATTATACAGGATTATTATTAAATTACTAACAACCTTCCTAGGGGTGAATAAATATGAAAATCTTTTTGAAAGAGACCGACTCTGAAATCTCTCGAGTCCGATCTCGACCGCTTTTTGCGTTAACACCTTGTCGCACCAACTCTGGTCACCGTTCACCTATTCGTCGTATGGTTGAGTCCTATAACAAATACTTCGAAGCTGCTTTAGACTTATTTGCTATTTCTCCTTTTCAATATAAAAATAAACTCAAATCTTTGTTGTCTAGGCTAGATTTAGAATCGATTTAAATTACTAACTTCATCTTGTATTCTTTATACTATATGTATATTTTATAATTGTAATGCTTTCTCACATAGGTATACATATTTTGAACCAATAATTATCTCTGATTTTCCATATTTCATTTATGTAACTTGTATTTTTTAATTTACTTCCTTCATGCATCTAGTGGCAATCTTTTCTTTTAAAACTTGTTCGTTCAAACTGTGGATAACGTAGTTGGTTACATAATTAACAATTGTTGCATGTAATAATACATATTGTTAAGATTTTATTATGTAATTGTTAGTTGTCCCTCAATAAAAAAAAAAAAATCTCAAAAAATAATCCGCTGTTCCATACATTTTGCTATACCTACTCGCCTAAAATAGTTATACAAACGTGTCCACTTTTGCACACATAAATCGGAATATAAGCATACATGGCTTACGATTAATCATATTGTTAAGATTTTATTATGTAATTGTTAGTTGTTCCTCAATAAAAAAAAATCTCAAAAAATAATCCGCTGTTCCATACATTTTGCTATACCTACTCGCCTAAAATAGTTATACAAACGTGTCCACTTTTGCACACATAAATCGGAATGTAAGCATACATGGCTTACGATTAATCTCTAAATTCCCAAGTGAGCGCAACCCTAGGGCGCAGCTTGAAGATCTATTAGTCACATGATTCTAATCTATTGCCATACAAGTAATCAATTAACGACACATTGATTGGCTGTAGTCCATTGACGTAATCTTAGCACCACACAATGGGATTAGATGTATTCTGTGATTGTGTTGCCAGCATTCAGTATGTTACACCCTTATTAACGGTAATTGACCGAGCGAGCGAAGCGAGCGAAGGTCTCTAAATCGAGTTGGGGGCAAAACACATTGTTTGTATGTATGTATGTATGTATGTATGTATGTATGTTTGTACCGCGATAACTGCCCAACCGATGGTCCGATTTTGATGAAATTTGGTAGGCATGTAGGAAATATCAATAGAATTTTCAAGTTCGTTGGGCATCAAAATCGGTTCAGTAGTTTTTGAAATATTAATAAAAATGTCCGCTATTACGTAGCAAACGAAACCATAGCGGGTTCTAACTTTGAATAGCGCCATCTACATTTTACTTAGGGAACTGAATTCGTTAGAAAAGTCGAAATCAGATCTTTGTATTGTCAGGTTGTAGACTTGTAGATGATTTGTAAGGTACACCCTCATATTACAAATTATTATTTAATTAACTAAATTTTAGGTTAGACAAAATATCTTATGGCAAATACATCGTTTGATAAATATTATTTACCAAAACTAGAAGATATGAAGTTTCAAGTTTAAACTTACTGATCCCAAGATTTTCATCGTAGGGTTAGGTACAGAAGTCATTACTCGTCTTTTATTTGTAAATTAACTCACAAATCGTATTGTGACATGATATCAACATGCTAATACCTTTTATTGTGTCACACCGGGTGGGGGACCTGGTAACCTGCAACACAGGATCTTTGATACCTAGCGCGGGACCAGATCTTCACAACGATACTGTCCTTTATGGTATTCAATTTAATTAATGTTTATCACATACCTATGTAATGTAGTTCAAAGCAATTTGTTATGGAGTAAATAAAATATTTTTATTTTTTTAATTAAAAAAAAATAAGTTTGTCTCCAAACGATCTGAGCTGTAAGTTAGGTTCAGGTTATTTTTTTATGACTGACTGAAACGGAAAGACTTGAGGACAGAAAATAAGTTGGGTTCAGGTTATTTTTTTAATGACCACCTGGAAAGATTTGAGGGCAGATTATAAGTTGGGTTCGGGTTATTTTTTTTTACCACCTTTGGAAAAGACTTTGAGAGCGGAAAAGAAGTTAGGTCCAGGTTATTTTTTTATTTGGAAAAGAAACCACCTTTAGAAAAGACTTTGAGGGCGGAAAAGAAGTTAGGTCCAGGTAATTTTTTTATGACCACCCGAAAGACTTTGAGGGCGGAAAAGAAGTTAGGTTCAGGTTATTTTTTTTATGACCACCCGGAAAGACTTTGAGGGTGAAGAAGAGTTAGTTTTAGGTTATTATTTATGACCACCCGAAAAGACTTTGACGGCGGATAAAAATTAAGTTCAGGTAATTTATTTTTATGACCACCCGGAAAAACTTGCAGAGCGGAGAAGTTAGGTTTAGGTTATTTTTTTTATGACCACCCAGAAAGACTTTGAGGGCGGAAAAGAAGTTAGGTTCAGGTTATTTTTTTTTATGACCACCCGGAAAGACTTTGAGGGCGGAGAAGTTAGGTTTAGGTTATTTTTTTTATGACCACCCGGAAAGACTTTGAGGGTTGAAAAAACGTTAGGTTTAGGTTATTTTGTTATGACCACCCAGAAAGACTTTGAGGGTTGAATAAACGTTAGGTTTAGGTTATTTTTGCCATTGGCATTGCTTAGCTTTTGGCCAAAGAAGCTGCCAGTCCTTGATTAATAAGTTACCTATAGTAGGTTGGTAAAATTATGTTTTTGTCAAAGGGGTTATTTGATGAAATAAAACTTTATAAAATAAAAGTTTTATACTCGATACATTTGTAGAGTAAAACATTTATAAAAAAAATTGTAAAATGAAACGTTTTTAGTATAACGAGTTTGTAAAATGAAACATTTTTAAAAGGTATAGTTTTTTAAGTGATAGTTTATAAACTGATTGATTGTGAAAAGTTTTTTGGTGAAACATTAGTAAACCCTTGACCGATTTGGCTCATGTTCGACCTCAAAAGTTCTATTAGCCATATGCTTACCAAATTTCAAGAAGCTCCGATCAAAATTACTTGAGTTATCATCGAACAATCAAACATACATATAAGCTAATACATCGATTTTTTATTTTAAATATTGCCATTTTGGTTCGTAATAGTTCACTAGATGGCGCTGAACAGTTTCATTAATTTGTACATCAGGCTAGTAAGATTTTTTTAAATTCCATAAGAACCAAATACCGTTTTTCATAGTAAAGTCTTGTGGTGGTAAATTTCGGTTGTTTGTTGTTTGTTTGTTTGTTTGTTTGGTTGTTCGTCTCGTTAGTCGTTTGGTAAAAATAATTTATATGTGTAAATAATTTACATAAAAGAAAATACAAGTCGTGTTACAGTTAAATAATAATTTCAGCTTCGTATGCCCAGTCGTTTTCGGCTGTGCATTGTCTGTAAGTCAGTCAGCTCAGTCAGTCACTCCCTAACGCAAGATTTTATATATTTTGATGATTGATTGATACTATTTTAGTGCCTGGGCTATTAAGAGGTCTTCCAATTTTGTTTTTATATTGTAAATTATACTACCTATTTCTTTAACTGTGATTTTACCCTGCTCATCAGCACTCTTCAATCATACATACATACGTAAGAGTAAATCAATAAAAACGCGAGTAATAATCGCGAGGTCTAAGTTCGCGGCGAACTACTAGTTATTTAAGGGGACAAAAGACTGAGGACTCGTATTTTTTTGTTATCTTGGTACGAATCATACAACTATACGGAAAGAGAACAATAACAGGTTATATTATATAGAGTTCATTACTTGTGTAACATGGATAAAATATACTTAAATCATTTTTAAATTGCAGAAAAGACAAAAAACGCAGTCGATAAAATGTTAATTTCAAGATAGATTAATTTTCACCCGGAAACGGCTACAGAATAAAGGACATCGCTCATAAAACGCCTCAACATGGGCACAGGGCGGGCGCTTCATAGAAACGGCACGTCAAATATACCTACTACTACTACAAATGGAACTGTATATCCGTGAACACGTCAGTAACACGTCAATGTGTGCGTTTTCATAGTCGAATATCCCACAACCACACAAGAACGGGGAAGAAGTGCGGGAGGCGCGGGGGGTGCCATATTGCGGGAGGGGCAGGGAGTTTCCTTTCTGTACGTAGTACTTATATTAATTCTGTGACATGGGTGAACACATAGAACTAAAAAGAGCTGCGAGAGACGCGCGCTTCCTACTTTTTTTGTAGAACTTAACAAAACTGAGTTATCATAAGGTTCAAAATCGAATACGTCCATAAAAACTTAAGGTGGTGAAACGTTAGATGAGCGATAGCCTTAAAACTTCTTCAATAAATGCATCAAAATATCAGATTAAATCATAGATACACTTACCAGTCAGAAACGACGGTCTCATGGCAGAAAAGGGTAGTTTCCCGACTACTGTAGTTTCTAGCCAAAAGATATACAGCACAGTGTAAAAGTGCAGTAGGAGGTAAAATTGCACATCTTACGGTATCTTATTAACTAAATCTTACCAGACAGAAACGACCGTCTCCTCATGTCTGGAAACGAATGGTTTCCCGACTACTATGCGTTCTAGATACAAGAGATACATCACAGTGTAGAAGGTAAAATTGCACATCTTACGGTAATTAACTAAATCTTACCATTCAGAA
Source organism: Ephestia elutella (assembly GCA_018467065.1). Lineage (NCBI taxonomy): Eukaryota > Metazoa > Arthropoda > Insecta > Lepidoptera > Pyralidae > Ephestia > Ephestia elutella. The sequence goes on along the minus strand of CM031592.1, from coordinate 14,473,310 downwards.
AGGAAAGTCTCCTCATGGCAGAAAAGGGTAGTTTCGCGCCTACTGTATCTTCTAAATATAAGAGCACAGTGTAGAGATACAGTAGAAGGTAAAATTGTACATCATCATATTATACCTTACCTTGTCTCATAATCTGGGGTCGGTGCAATATGTCCTATCTCTCCATTACTTTCTGTTCCCTGTCATATCAACATTCACTCCCAACGCCCTCATATCGTCCCTCACGCAATCCATCCACCACTTTTTGGGTCTCCCTCTTCTCCTGTGACCATCCACCATGTTATTCAACGTCTTTTGATTGGCTGTACATCTTACGGCAATTAAATATAATTAAATAAATCTTACCAGTCAAAAACGACAGTCTCCTCATAGCAGGAAACGGGTGGTTTCCCGAAGTGTCCAGAAGGTCCAGTTGGTACACTTCGCCCCGGATCCTGTACAGCTTGCGGTGGAAGTCCTCGATGGTCGGAGTGTAGCTGTCCTCGAACTTGTTGCCCAGGAATCGCGAGACCAGGGAGGTTTTGCCCACTCTTGCTGACCTGTTAAAACGTAGGCTCGTTAGATCTCATCAATATAAAATTCTTCCATTGCTGACTGAATGTTGTATGTACAAAGCACAGCTAAAACTACTGGGCGTAGGAAGCTATTGGGCATGTAAGTTCCATAGAACGTTCGGAAACAATGTTCCGAGCCTATGCTAGTGCAAGCGCGGATCCAGCCCTCAAAAAAGGTTGTGGTCACAGCTACTAGAAAATCGGCTAAGTACGAGTCGGAGCATGAACATGCTCATTAACAATCATGCAAGTCGTTTATGAACTTTTGAATTAGATTATTTCCTTTTTTCTGAGCATCAGGACTTTGGCCTTAGGAATGGATATAAACTTAGGAGGAAGTCGGACCCGATTTCTTCAAATTAAATAGTCAGTTTCGATCCAAACCTATTTCAATCAATATCTTATATTTTTTTTCTTTTTTTCTAGTAGCCTGTAAGCCAATATCGGGTCACTAGACTGGGTAAATAGTTGTATCAGAAGTAATGTAAGTGAGATCAGCAAGTGAAATCCACCAGGCGAGATTTTGATTATTTTTTACATTTTCTACGAATATCAAATTAAATTAAATGCTGGGTACATTTTACAATAAATAACTTTATTTAGGTAGTTACTTAAATTACAAATTCAAGCTTACGTTTCTTTTTTGCGAAAACGTTGATAATGTCATCGATATCCAGGTTCACATCTTTGTGTATATTTAGGAATCTTTCCTGTGCCATTGAGGCACGCAACCAAGATTTTATTCTGCGAAGAGTAGAAAAAGATCTCTCTGCGGTAGCTACGCTGACCGGAAGAGTTGCCAGTATTTGTAAGAAAATTTTTATGTTAGGGTACAAATCTTGGTCGCATGCTTCAATGAGATGAGCTACCGAGTCTGGTATGGCCGAATTGTTCTTATATTCTCTTTTCCATTTGGTCATCCAGAGTCGGTATTCATTTATGACAGTTGACTCACTATCGTTAATGAATAGGCGGTACATCTGGACCACTTTTTTCACTTTCACTATCTCGTTATCGATATCCCAGTCCCTGATACTCACATTAGGGTTTGGTAGAAAAACTCCCAACTGAAATAGGTCGAGTACCTCCGGAGACAATCTCTCCTCCAAATCATTAATTATGGAATCTAATAGAGGGTATGTAGATTGATTTCCGAAAGTACTCTTCCACCGATTTTGCCTCATAATTGGACCTGTTTGTTTGTCTTTGAACTGTACGTGGGGATTTTAATATAACATCCAGCTCTTTTGCTTGCTCTGTCGCCTCTGAAAATAATTGCTTGAATACAGGCTCAGCGTTTTGGCGTTTCGATCGTAATACTTCCATGACATCCTTCACTGCATCGATGGCTCTTTTGATGTCAACCGATGTAGTTTGCAAGAATCGGCTCAACGAAACTGTAGTTTCAACGAATAAAAACATTATGGGATAACAGGATCATTAATCAGAAAAAAAATCTTTTTTGTTGTCAAAACTGCTCTGGAAAATATTCTGATAATAAGGCACACCCCACGGGGTGTGCAATAATTTCATTAAAATAACTTACCATGATACAACAATATATATTATGTTCAAAAAATAATCAAAGTAATTTACTCTTTATAAGTAATCTTTTTTAGGTTATGCTAGGTTGCTTACGTTTCACAGCACAAACAAATGATAGTAGGTACTAAGTAAAGTCGGCCAGCGCCAGTTAAGTAGCGCCACGCACCCCTTGCTACGCGGCTCGGAAGTTTTGGCGGCACGGCAATAAGTTGTCAAAAATGTGACATAAGCCATAACATGTCAGCGTATCGTCTATGGCTCTTTGCTGCGTTCCGAATCACGCACGTATCATGATTGATTGTGTTTTTTAAATTTTAATAAGGCATATCGTTTATTATCATCAGTCTATCGATATCAATAGTCCATAAAAGTTTGACGTTACAAGTCTATTAAGGTTGTGGGCATGCCCATCGTGCCCACAACGGTGGATCCGCCCTTGTGCTAGTGTACAACAAAATAAATCATCCACGCGTTTTTCACGATATTTCAATCATAACATATTATAAAACAAAGTCCCCCGCGGCGTTAGTACTCAATATTTTATTGCATCCATAAAGTTGATATGGTGACAAAATGATAGTACATTTATGGACCCTGTCGGGCACAGCAACTTGGATAGAAAAGACGAGGTCGCATCATCTTATTTTATTAATAACATAATAAAAATCATCATCATCATATAGCATAAGTCTTAATTTCATGTAACTAATAATTTGTAATAAAATAAATAGGTATAGGTATTATTGAGTATTAATTGATTAGTAGGTATTATCAAAATTTAGGTGATTACCATTTATAATAGTATTCAACCATGTATTCAAATCGATTCAATATTGACAGAAGGCTGATTAACATATGTATACTATTAACTCTGAACTATTAACTATTATTATTATCTTCTCTATGTTTTTTCTTCTCAGCCAGAGCTGGTATTTTTATACCATTTACGGGTGTGCACCAAGTAAATAGTATATTATTATTATTTATATTTATTAAACTATAAAAGCCATAAATCTTGCCCAACTTGCTATAATGTCTTTCTTTAAAAAGACATCATCATCATCGATCGATTTAAAAAGACACCTAAGAATAACCGTCTTATTCATAAAAAGTTATCGAACATTGGCCTATTTAAGTTGAAAAAAAAATTGTCCTTATCTCTTTCCAAGATTTAGAATAGAATATGTTTATTTCTTAGATAAAAAACACAAGATACGATACCGGCCGCAGGAGGACTGTTTTTAAAAAAACTACAAGTATAGTTATAGATTTAATAATCCCGATTGATTACAAAAGAATAAAAATAAATTAAATCTACGCGACCGTAATCTTCGACGATTGAAGTACGACGGACGAAGATACTCGGTGTTCTCACTGTGGTCCAAATATCGCTGATTCTGCAGTTTCGCAATTCGGTTTCGGGAAGGTGTTTCATAATGGTATGAGTTCGCTAAATGTAGGGGTTCCTATACGTAACATCTCCCCTCCTAGATGAGCAACTATTTGCCAATGTCTAATGCAAATATTGCGGCTCTATGCTCTTCCATAGATTTGATGCTGCTTTCAGATCGTGCTGCAGATAACTCGATGTCTGTTGGAATAGACTTTGGCTGCTGTTGGCGGTGGCGGCAGTAGAGTATGAAGATGAAAATTGCTGCGGCAAGTACCACGATGCTGTAGGTAGGTATTGTTGTATGATAAAGGCTTGCGAAATCATGTTCTTGAATCTTCGTGGCAGGTTCCATGAGAACTTGGTGTTGAATATCGTGCAATGTATTCAAATCAATTGTAGTCAGATTGTAATGAGTCGACGATTTCGTAGAATTAAATCTTGATAAAGTCATGATTTCAACAGCATGTCCGCGAATTCTGTCATTGATGTTAATCACGGTGAATTCAGGTGTTCGTATGCTGCAATTTCTGGGAATTGTTGCGAGGAAACTTCCGTTGAGAATGCGATATTCTTCGGTTCCGCAGACTATTTGGACTTGGGTGTTTTCCGGGAATGATAGGATGTAATGCTGGCTATCTAGTTCCAAAAGAGCCTTCTTTGGCGAGTGTCACCGGGACAGGGTGGCTATGACAGGTTGGTATTACTTCGTGCTTCATGTATAAGCGTGGGATATATACAGTCGCGTTGAGTCCGAGATTGATGAATAGTCTTCTGCTGGCAGATGTACCACGTATCAAACTTCGGGCATTCTGCCTCCATATACACAAATTCCTTGGAATCGGTTGCTATAAATGGGAATGGGGGGATGATAGTCTCGGAATATCTATTAGGTACAGGACAAAGTCTATAAAGGACATAGGTAGTTGGATATAAAATGGGAAAACTGAAGACAATAACTATCCTATCGTCTATGAAATACGAACCTAATCTAATTATATCATAATAGTGCCTAATATCTAAATTCAGAATCGAATTAGTGCCGTATAATTCTTTAATTTTGCTTATCATACTACTTATGTCGCTAATAGATAATATGGAATGGTGCATAGTGCTTGTGCGACTAAAAGCGATTATATTTTCTAACCTAGATATCTCAAGGAATATGTCCTGCGTATTTTCGCTGATAATGTCAAATATTTGAGATATTTGACCATAGCGTCTTAATCCCTCTTGACCTGAATAAGAACTGTTAATTAAATATGAAATAATATTCTGTAATTTCTTTTGATTTAGTGTCAAATTGGTAAGGACTTGAGTTTGCTGAAGAGACAAATTTTTGTATAAACTTATGTGATCATTTAAGCTATTTGAAAGATCTTGATCATTTTTCTGTAAAATTTTAAGAGCGTTTTCAAATCTAAGGGCATCACTATGATCTAAGTTACCTGTGACAGTTTTGATAAACGTACCTAAAGGATTTATGAGACCGCGTTTTGCTCGTCTCGGCTGGAAAGAATCTACTTGTTCCGTAGTTTTATCAATTTTATTTAAAAGATAAACAATACGGCTTTTAAATAAGGAAAAGATGGGATTAGGAATTTCTGTAGAAATGTCGGTCAGTTGAGTGCGTACAAGGTCTAATTGTCTTTGTAAATTGTCTAGGTTTAGGTCTTGTAAGAAAGTATGGTCGTGGGATATAATTTTGGAAAGTCCTAGTTTAAACGGAAGGATGCCGGGTCCATCGGATAGACTGTCAAGTCTTATGTCGGTGGCTGGTTGAAGGTTGGCCCGGGAGGAGCTGCTGGTCATCACGAGTACTATCGTCCTGCAACAATGCGGGAGGTTTAGTTTTCTTACCACGTTTAAGTCTATTCTTCGCAACATTTCCACGTTTCCTAGATGTATAGATATGAATAGGTAAGTTAGTAACTACGTTGTCATGTGTATATCTAGGTGCTAATTTCTGCCGGGACGCAAAGGGATTCTTAATATAAATGTCCTGGTTTTCGTCATAGTCTACTTCCGGTTCTCTGTCTAGATTTCGTCTAGTCATGATCCCTATGCGGTTAGAGTGCGAGTCGTCATGTATAATTTTATATACGAGCTCCATTTTATCTTTATGGTCCTGCAGATACTGCTGAAATAGCCTTTCAGATAGGTCAAGGTCTGTCGGGTCCCTAGGGTCATAATGTCCCGTTATCAAATCGAATGGTCTACACCTTGTTAAGCTATGTATAGAGCTATTATAAGCGATTAGCGCGTAAGGAATCAAATTGAAGGCCGGTTCATTTTTATGCTGTAGTCGTAGTAATCTAAGATGTTCCAAAAGTGTATTATGAAAGCGCTCTATCATACCATTTTCATTAGGCGTATGAGCGGCTGTAGTATGGTGATGGATTTTATGCATTTTCAGGAATTCTTTTACAACTTGGTTCGTGAACTCCGTACCCTGATCTGTAGTTAAGGACATAGGAAACCCGTGATGGGTGCAGAAGGTCATAAGTGACTTTACTATATTAGGAGCCGTGCAATCCGCTAAACGGTATGCCTGGGCGTATTTCGAAAAAGAGTCTATAATTGTGAAGTACTTATTATTATTAAATATTATTAAAGTACTTCTCTTGTTCTATAGTTAATACGTCGGCATGCATGTGTTCGAATGGTTTAGATGGCGGGGGAACAATTTGAAACTTAGGCCTTAAGGGCGTACGGTCGTATTTCGCTCGGTTGCATATATCACATTCATTAATAAAATAAGTTATAGAATCCTTCAACTTTGGCCAAAAATAGCGTTGAGATAGAGCGAGATATGTCTCATTAATACCTCTATGGTTTGTTTTTCCGTCATGGTATTTAGAAATAATATCTTGTTGGTTTAGATAATCACTTATATCCTGAACTTCACGTTTGACTAAAATAAGTTTCATAGAAGCATTTTTGAAGTGCTTTTGGAGTATAGGAACTATAAAATACATTTTATTAAGGGGGTTAACCAAAATGGCGGTGCGGAACTTTGGGTCGATGTGTTTTGTTATTACTGAAATTAAATCTTGCTCTAGGTTATTTTCAGTCACGTGAACAATTACTTTCCTGAATGTATCGAACGGCTTTGATATAGTGGGTCTAGCTGGCGTGGATCTATCCGTAATTTTGATGACAAGTTGCCGTCTAAATTTATTTAAGGGGTCGTCAGTGACAGGTATATCTAAGGTAGGATGCTCTGCACTGGTATGCGCTGTGACGGAAGGCGAATTATATTGTTGGTCGAGGTCAACTATTTCGTCTAGGTCGATTGGTTGAACTAAAGATTCTACACTACTTAAAGGCCTTTGACTCGGGGCAGTGTCCGTGGATGACATGCTTATGATAGGCCTATCATCGGGTGCTGTAACAGTAGAAATAGATGAGCGCCTGGAAGAAGATTCCGAGCTGATGTTAACTACGACGGAGTCTAACTCCTCATTATAAATTTCCACTCGCGATAGGGCGTCGGCATTAGTATTAGCTTTACCTTTTTTATATACTATGTCGAAATTGAATTCTGATAGCTTAAGCTTCCAACGCGTAAGACGTGAATTAGGTTCTTTTATATTCAGAAGCCATAACAAGGGTTTGTGGTCCGTTACTATTGTAAATTTTCGACCATAAAGGTAGGGCCTGAAGTATTTTGTGGCCCATACGATTGCGAGCAATTCCTTCTCGATTGTTGAATAGTTCATTTCACTATCGTTAAGTGTCCGTGATGCATAGGCTATAGGCCTGTCAGATCCTATAGACCCTTGCGAGAGAACCGCCCCCAAGGCAACATTAGACGCGTCCGTTGTTAAAATGAATTTTTTGAAAAATCTGGATATTTTAGAATGGGATCGTTAGTTAATAGGGTTTTGCAGTGATTAAAACAATTTATGTAATCAGGGGTGAGTTGAATTTTTGCTCCTTTCTTTAGACACATTGTTAGGGGCTTCGTAAGACGGGCAAAATCAGATATAAAGCGCCTATAATATCCTAGTAGCCCTAAAAAACCTTTTATCTGTTTCGTTGTCCTAGGAATGGGGTATTTTAGAATAGCGGCTATTTTATCTGGGTTAGGTTTTACGCCATCGGGTGTGATAATATGGCTCAAGTATGCTGTCTCGTGTTTGAGAAACTCGGACTTATCTAACTGAATTTTAAAATTACTTTCCCTGAGCCTATCGAAAATTTTCTTTTAAATTTACCATATGTTCTTGTAGAGACGTTGAAAAAACTAGAACATCATCTAAATAGACCGTACAGATAACGTTTTGCAAGCCTCGTAAAACGTTGTCCATGACCCTTTGAAAGGTCGCTGGACTATTCTTGAGACCCATAGGCATGCGTAGAAACTCAAAATGCCCATTTCCGTCAGCTACGCTAAACGCTGTTTTGTGTATATCGTCAGGATGCATTTGGACTTGATAAAATCCACTTGCAAGGTCGATGGAACTAAAATACTGACACTTGCCTAGCTTATCTAGGATGTCTGCTATGTTGGGAATAGGGTACCTATCGTCAACTGTCTTTTCATTCAATTTTCTGAAGTCAACTACCAACCTCCATTTTACTTTCCCAGATGCATCTGATTTTTGGGTACGATCCATATAGGTGCATTCCATGCAGAGGTAGATGGCCTAATTATGCCCTGATCTAACATCTTTTCTATTTGGTTCTGTACTTCCTGCCTGTGTACGTATGGATACCTATAGGTTTTACTATGGACAGGAATTTCGTCAGTAGTTTGAATTCTATGCTTAATTTTGCTAGTAAAAGTTAGTGCTTCATTTTCTAAATAAAAAATGTCGGAATATTGTTCACAAAGTGCAATTAAATTAGCTCTCTCTCATCGTTCATATGATCCGTGCGCAAGCGTGATAAAACGTCTTCGAGTTCTAACCATCTTATCTGAATTTAAGGCGGCGATGGACGTAGTCTGTTCATTAAATAAATAAGCATGTAATGGTTTTGAAATTTTAAAGTGAACTTCATTTTTACTAGGGTTAAAAATTTCTACGTACGCATAACCATTCTCGGCAGTGGATATACAATCTATAATATAACATCCACACAAAGTCTGTTGATCTATACAGATATCGCCAGTAGATATATTAGTTGGAACTTTAACAAGCTGACTCGACTCAGCAGGTATAATTGTTTCGATTAAGTTTAAAGTCTGTGACTGTGACTCATGCATATGAATAGGATTACACGCGAAACGAGTTCTTAATACATGTGAATTAAGATCGATTTGCGATTGCTATTGCCGTAACAAATCTAACCCAATTAATCCATCAAAGTATTTATGAAAACGATAAATGAACAATTTAATAGGGTTCTGATCACAGAATTCTGGAAAACAAGGAATTGTCACTGAATAGTTATTTGTAGTAGTTGCATGTATATTCGTCACTATAAAAGGATCATAGTTAATAGGAAAATTATGGAAATAGCTTTGAACAGCTTCGGGACTTATAAACGATTGGTTGGCCCCGGTATCTATTAAAAGTTTAAGAGGTGGGTTAGAGATTTGAATGTAAGGAAGCTGCCGTTTATTCTGTAAATTTAATTCTATTCTGGGGATGCTTTCTGAGGCTTCGAGGAAAAATTTTGTTCCTTAGTTTCCTTAGTACCTGTGGATTTTTCTTCCTTATCAGAACTAGCGTTATCTACTTCGGCAATAGGAACAGAGCACGAATTTAAACTGTAGTCAGAGTACTGGTCATAGTCTAAGTACTGGTCATGGTCATAGTCTAGATATTGTTCATAGTCATAGTCCTGGGGGTATACGTCCTCGTAATAGTAAGAGTCAAAGATCTCGTTCATATTGAGTTGTGGGTTTTGAGGCGTTAAAGGTAAGGTACGAGCAACTGGATGGCTAATACCACTCATAGGAGTAGGAGCCGGAGCATTCTGAATAGGCCGTTGTTGGAAGAACGAACGGGGAGGAATTTTAAATCCCGTAGACATATTGGACCTAGGTAAGGCTCGCATGATTTGTTGCGTTCTAGAGGGTCTTTGGCCCTGAAAACCTAAATTTTGAAATTGATTGGGGTTAAACGGGTTAAAGAACCTATTTTGAACTTGGGGGTTAAAATTCTGAAATTGGAATGGGGTAGTAAATTTATTATTAGTAGGTTGTGCTTTCACAACTTGCGAAGAAGACGTATTAGGCTTATTCTGATATATAGGAATAGGCGAGGGGTAGCCGAACTGTCTGGGAAGTAACTGATTAGATGGTGACATTTGCGGTAAGTTAAAAGGTGAGTAGTTAAATGCAGTATTAAATTGCGGCAATTTTTTAAAGACTCGATCATTTTTATTCTGTAAGTAGAGAACATTCAATTCTTCTTGAGCAAATTCTAGAGCTTTTTCTAGCGTGTCGGGCCGCATGCATCGAATTCTTTGAGCCAAGAGGCTCGTGCAGGCCTTTCAAATAGGACTGCAAGGCTAATTTTTTATATAGAGTGCGTTTAGCCTCTACTGTAGTAGGAATCGATTCATGCAGCTGGACATACGTCATTATGGTACTCAGTAAACTCTGAACGCGTTCGTAGAAAACGTGCGGTGTGTCACTGCCCTGAGATAGGCAGGATAAATCAGTGTAAAGCGCTGATTCGTCCCTATGATCTGAAAATGAATTTATTAGAGCATTTCTTATACCATTCCAGTCTCTAGGTACGCCATTGGCAGATAAGGTAGTAGCAGCGCGGCCTGTTACTTTGTTTAAAATTCCATTTATTACGGCTGCATTATTTAGTTCGTTTCCTGGAGCTGGATTGATATAATTTATAACTATTTGGTCACATATAGTAAGAAATCTGATCAAGACATGAGCATTACCATCAAATTCGGGAACCAATCTCAAAGCCTTCCATATTTGATCTGTTAAGTTATTAAAAGTACCAGGGGTTGGATTTTGCGAACCACCTGCGTTATTTTCCGGGGTAGACATTTCCTCCTCTATACCTTCTAAGCTAAGCAATAAATCTCTATGGAAACGGTTTCGCCTATCACGAATATTACGTGAGGTAGGTCTATCAGGTCTAAAATTCCTTGGATGAAAAATTTTGAATTACTTATATATCTATCTTTATATAAAAATTATTTTAATATTCTATTTTTATTATATGTATATATTTTTTTTTATTTGTATAAATTCTCTTTAATTATCTTTTTATTAATTATTATAATTATAATAAATCAATCAATATTTCAATTTTTCCCTTTTTTTTTATATATATACTTAAATATCTACTAGAGAAGTGTCCTACCTATTCTAACCAAAAGGATCTTTGGAATGATAGGAAGTATGTAGGAAACAACCAATAAATAGGAATAGTGCGTATTACTCACAGGATCGTGGCAATCTGCGTCCTTACTTGACCCATCGATGTCTGGATGATGTCTTGAAGGTCCTCTGCTGCGGCTAGCCGTAGATTCGAAGGATAGTCGACGCGCCGGCGATTCGACTATCAGGCGGTAACGATGCTAGAAACGCGCACTGACTCAACTATCCTCTACCAACTGCGCCAGATACGATACCGGCCGCAGGAGGACTGTTTTTAAAAAAACTACAAGTATAGTTATAGATTTAATAATCCCGATTGATTACAAAAGAATAAAAATAAATTAAATCTACGCGACCGTAATCTTCGACGATTGAAGTACGACGGACGAAGATACTCGGTGTTCTCACTGTGGTCCAAATATCGCTGATTCTGCAGTTTCGCAATTCGGTTTCGGGAAGGTGTTTCATAATGGTATGAGTTCGCTAAATGTAGGGGTTCCTATACGTAACACACAACACAACAAACATAAAAATACAAAAAAGAGTGAAAACATTCCCGACAACAAGATCTACAGGGATCCACTCACATTGAAACATTTTAAAATTTTCATTTGAGTGGATTTCACATTGAAAGTTCGAGTCAAAGCATATTTAAAATAAAAGTGGCTTAAAGTTACCTTTTTATAAATAAGATGCTAAAACGATATTCTTATCTCGAGAGCGAAGTCAGAATAGACTTTGTATAGCAGCTTTCTAAGCGCACAGTATCTATGAAAAGCTCAAAGCACCAGAGACCGTATGAATAGCTACTGAATATGCACCAGACCCCCAGAGTATGTTATGTAGGTGAGTACAGTTAGGTACATAATCTGTTTGAGGGTTTGGATTTATTAATTATATTTTTTCTTGGATCCAACTTCATATCTCAATATCTTTATTTAACATTCAAAATGAGAATTCTAAATTACTAGCTTTCGCCCGCGGGTTCGCCCGCGTGAATTTCCCACAGTGAACAATGCTTTTTCCCGGGATGAAAGGTACCCTATGTCCTTCTCCGTACTTCCAGCATGTGTATGCGAAATTTCAGGAAGATTGGTTCAGTAGATAAAGCGTGAATAGGTAACAAACAAACAAACCAACAAACAAACTCACTTTCGCATTTATAATATTAGTTAGGATTATTAGTGGAATGCCAATGTTAAATACATTTACTTTTTTTTAAGTTTTTTCTTTCATCTTAATAAATAAATAGATATTTGGTAGATAGGTGTTGAGGTATTTGAAAAATCTGTCACCTGTGAGTGAAAAAAGAAAACAAAAATACAAAAGTTAGATACTACTTACAGCAAAAAAAAATATATACCAGGAGCAGAAAACTTCCTTGTTACCCGTGTAATGTGCAAAATAAAAATGTGCAACTTTGTCGCAATTTGTTGTTGACTGTACCTGTCTAGGATACTGCACAAAAACGGCAGAAGTTAGTTTTAAAGACCTAATGAAGTTTGTTAGTTTAGTTAAGTATACTTCCTAACTCTTATTTGCATCAGAGATTTTCATACTAAAGGAATTTTCCTTAAAGCTTATGCTCCTTGTGGTTAATTATTTATTATTTACTAAAAATATTAATTAATTGAAATCATGAGTAAAAATTATATGAGTTAATTTAATTGAAATTAATAAATGTCTATATGATTAATTTAATTAGCGGTGGGAACGCTAATTAAATTAATCATATAGTTTGCGTAAAAGTTGGTCAAAAATGGATTGGTATTTGAAAATTTACTGTTTTTGTCAAAACTGCAATATTTTTCTACGCAAGTTGGTCGTGGAGTGAAATGTGAAATCAATCGAATTAACAGGAAGCTGAAGCTCAGTATGATAGATATATTTCGTATCTCCCAATTACTGAGATAACGAGGTGATATCATCGAACTTCGGAGCAGGATTTACTGCCTCAGTTCATTCGATATATAACGCCAATGCACGTAAGTATATGTTGCAATTGCAATGGCTACATCCCATCTGGCAAACGTTTCATTTCGCACATATTTTTTTTTTAAAGTTTGCGAAACGTCGCTTTTGTTTAGGTATTTAATGAGAGTTACGAAATCATATGTTACGGGTGTTAAATGCAAGGATTTCATTTGACCACTTTCCTGGTTCAGAGTTAAAATTAATAGAGACGGTCCCGTCTAATACAAAATACAAAAAAGTGTCCAATACAAATGTCAAAACGGAGGTGCCGATAGAGATGCACTTATGCGAGGAACTGCAGGTATGACTGAGGTGGAAATAGTCGGCCATCAAAACGCTACCCCGTTTCATAGATCAGTTTTACCTTTGAAGTTGCGACCACCTACGCTGCCAGTATTATGAGCTCTGACTTTACCAAACAAATGTTAAAGTACTATTTTTATCCAGGCTATAAATAGAATCTAGTTTACTTAAAATCCATACTAATATTATAAATGCGAAAGTTTGGATGTGAGTTTGTGAGTTTGTGAATTTGTGAGTTTGTGAGTTTGTGAGGATGTTTGTTACTCAATCACGCAAAATCTACTGGACGGATTTCGATGAAATTTGGTACAGAGGTAGATAATGACCTGAATAGCACATAGGCTACTTTTTATCCCGGGAAAAAGCACTGTTCCCGTGGGAAATTCACGCGGTGAAGCCGCGGGCAAAAGCTAGTATTTAATAAATACGAATTAGTGTTAACAGGCAATTAATACATCACTACTCACACTATAGCTATCTCATTTGGGTTGATTAATCCAGCCCACATATACAAAACTTTATAAGATACTATGAGTATAAACATCACTTCTTGGTTATTGTTGACATCAAACCTTTGCCCCCAGTCCTAAGCAAATATATAACGATTTGAACCAAGATGTACACTTAATTTGCTTCACAAATGTGGAAAAATTACTGTTTTTGTTTTAGTTTTTGGCGAAATCGATAAAAACAGAAGAGGATTTTTTTTATTTTTTGCTGACTGTTTTTTTTTCTTTGCGTTTTTTTCTATACTTATCAATATTAAGTTGGATCAATCATAAACATAAAAAGATTTTTTATCAGAAAGTTTTTTGTACCTACATATAACATTTACAGCAATAAATATTTATTTTGGAAATTTGTTTGCGATGTTACTTAGGTACAATAAGGTGGATTATAAGAGCCTAAGTAAATATGTTCCGTGATGTATATTAATCATGTTTGTGTATTTATTTTGGGATTTCATCTCTCACTTTCAAACAAAATGGTGATCGTAAATCATTATTCGAACGTCAAGAATTTGCAAGTCAGCGGGTCCACACAGAGCGAGTCCTACCTGTCCGTATTGCTCTATGATATGCCCCTTAAATCTGATATTAAAATATCTGATTTGGTTTGGATAATATCAAAACATCCATACGTTCTTTTGAGTTATGACGTCACACGTAAAAAGGATACATAACTAATTTTAATTTTTAATTTCATTTTGTTTAGCTAATAGATCCCACTGTTGTGCAAAAGCCTCCCCCTTATCTCTCCAACTACCTCTACGAGTATCACTCGCTACATGCTGCCACCACCTATCAAAGGCCGACAATTTATCAGACCACCTTATTTTCGGTTTACCTCTCGCTCTTTTGCCATAAAGATAAAGATAAAGATATATTTATTTGCCAAAAAAACATTGTTGATACATAAAATGCATGATGTTACAGAGCAGCAATGTTCAACCGTTGAAACGGTGTGCAAATTAAGTCAGATGGCTTGCCGCAAATAAATTCAACATATACTTAAAAAATATGATAATACACTCAAAAAAATATAATTAAAATAAGTCAACCATAGGAATAATAAACAATTAAATACATATGTCAGGGATGTCAAAAATTATCATCTAGGAAATCTCTAATACTGTAATAGCATTTGTCAACTAGCAACATTTTCATCTGTTTTTTAAACAATTTTAAATTCAGCTCTTTTATTTGGTGAGGAATTTTATTATAAATTTTTGGAGCCATAGATAGTATGCTATTGCTAAGTAAAGCTGTATTCGACTCAGGAAGACAAATTTTGAGAAAGTCATAAGTCGAGAACCAAGATTTTTTTTTGTTTAGACAACATACTAATAAATAAGTAGGTATGCTAAAATTATTACAATCTAGCCCAGTTATAAGCTAATGAGTAATTTTACTTTAACCTAATTTTATAAATAAATTAAATAAGAATGTGTCCATCGGCACTTTTCTTAATGTCTCTATTAAGGAGAAGTCACTTCGTTGTTGTGTCTTTATTCTCACTTTTATTGCACTACACTATATTATATTATTGTTGTTATTCACTATACTAATTCAAACGGTTTCGTCCGCTTGAGCCGTCTCACTATGTCTGTGTTGTCGAGGAGCTGGATTGCCTCAACGTTTACATGATGAAGCAGTCTATTCTCATGTGCTTCTGCAAATTTTTTAATTACCTGAACCGGGACCGAAGACCGGGAACCAAGATGTGACTATTTATGTCCATCTTTCCATCCCCAATTCCCCATACGGCTGACGTGGCCCGCCTAGTTCCACTTTAAATTAATATTGTTAGGTACTATTTAAATAATTTACAAAGTCCGTTACCCTTTTCGAGTTCTTAATTTGCTCAAAAAGCTCTTTTTAAAATATATTTAACTACTGGGCTCAATTACTCAGGCTTTCGTTTAATATTCTACAAACAATTCTAATTAAGATTGGCCCGACTTACTCTTGCCTACTTAGTAATCTATGAGAGTCAAGGACATAATTTTGAGGGAAATAAATTTATTTAAATCTCTTTTTTAAAGTATTTGTTTAATTGTCCCGGTACTGGTTATCAAAGTTTGATAGTTATCAAAACTTGCAAGTTAAATTTCATCCTTACCATAGTAATATTTAGATAAAATTGACCAAACAAGCATCCTACTGATATTTATAAATGCTAAACTTTGGATATGAGATTATGAATTTGTGAGTTTGTTAGGATGTTTGTTTACTCAATCACGCAAAATATACTGGACGGATTACGATGAAATTTAGTACACGGGTAGAAAAATACTGGGGATAGCACATATATTACTTTTTATCCAAATATTCCCATAGGAGCGAAGTCTTGGGGCTTGGCTAGTAATTATGTAAAATGGATAAAAATGTAACAAAAATAGACTATGAAAGAATCCTCGGAACTTTACAATAAACTAAATGAGACCCTTTGATGATTTTAATAAATAAAACATAGACAAAGAAAACTTATTTTTATGAACGAACATGAAACATGACGTCATATTTTAGTAGGACATAGTTACAATAAAACATACATACAATTTTTATTTTATTATTTTGATCTCTATATAAATACCATGATAGACTTTTAAAACTTTTATAAACCTTTATATTGTAGACTATAGAGACTGACAATGATAAACTTATAGAGACTTTTATTTATAGTCTATTATCACTATAATATAAATAAAAGATATTATGCTCTCTCAATATCCAAAGTAGGAAACCAATCATAACGCCACACTTATTAGGGCGGGTACTTCTTTGTCTTTGTACTTTGTGTGTCGATTACCGCAAATGTTAAATTTTTCCTGACCAATGCTGTGGAAGCTACTGGAGTGTGGAAACGCAATGAGCTTTTGTCACGTGTCCACAGGGAGCGAAGTTCGTGGTAATGGCGTCATAGTC
The DNA here is from genome assembly GCA_018467065.1 of Ephestia elutella. Classification (NCBI taxonomy): domain Eukaryota; kingdom Metazoa; phylum Arthropoda; class Insecta; order Lepidoptera; family Pyralidae; genus Ephestia; species Ephestia elutella. The sequence goes on along the minus strand of CM031592.1, from coordinate 14,456,810 downwards.
TAAATATTTAATAGTTCAACCTCCAACAGGCGTTGACGGAAGTTATGAAATTTGCCTATGAATACCAACCTGTCCTGCCTGCGTACTGCGTAACTTGATCCTTGCAACTATCATCCTAAAATCCTTGATATCCATAAATATACAGTAGTATCAAAAGTTAGCTGTAAAACCTAGTTCTTCGTTGACATACTATATGACTGTCGAAAAAAGGAGTAATGTTTTAAAGATTCAAGAAGTCATCCATTTTGAGGAAAACTTCGTGAATGCTTTCTTTTTAATGCTAAAGCAATCAATATAATAATCAATACCATAATTTGTGTAACAACATTCATGTTTTTATTTTAATATGACTTAAATTTATTGGCTCTTTTTGAGAGAAAATTAATAATTATACCTACATTAGTAGAGCTTAATTTATTAGTACAGAAACTGAAAATCTCTTTAGCAAAATCATAACATAATTTGTCAAATAAACAAGAAACACTTTTATTTAAATTTAAAATGTAATTCAGTTCAGCGCTTCTGATGCAAAGCTCTAAAATTTTGAAGCAAAAGATCTGAAAACGTCACCGGTTTTGTATTCATAGCCGCTTGAATTTCAACACATTTTTAAACTCAGTGATACGAATTTCAACTGAACTAAATATTTACAAGACGACACAGGAATTATATATTTCTTAACTAGCCGCGCCCCAGGTCTTTCCTCCCGTGGGAGTTTTTGGATAAAAAGTACCATATGTGCTAATCCTAGTATTTTTTAACCCATGTCAAAGAAAAAATACACCGCCCATATGCAGTAGATAATGCGTGATTGAGTAACAAACATTCAAACTTTAGCATTTATAAATTTTAGTACTAGTAGATAGAAGGAGTCAAAGGGGTACCGGTAGGTACCTCAAGACACCCTTTTTGAGTAGACGTATAAGAAATATACGAGTATCGAGGCGATCTTTCAATTAATCTTAAACCAAGTTATCAAGTCGTTTCGAGTGTTTGCAAACAAAAATACCCAGAGAACAAAAAGTTAGGTACTGTGATAAGTTAAAAGAAAAAAAATATGAGTCAAGTGTAATGCACGGCCAGTTACCTACGCTCTGCTTACAATAGGGAAATCCTATTAATTTCATTTCATTAGAAGAAGTTATTGAATATTAATTACTATGAAAATTTAAAAAACAATTGCGGTTATAATAAATTCACAAACAATACACATGCACGATCCAAGATCGAGGAAACTGGCGAAACACTGTCGACGCCCTCTGCCCCACATGGGGCCCATAGAACTCAAATCACACAGGCACGATAGATACATACACATGATACATGCATTTAAATTTTGTCATATATTTCACATTTGTATGTCTGTCACTGCCATTGTTACTATGTTATACTTATACTATTTTTCAAAGTGTAAATGGTTGAAAATAAATCATTTATCTATCTAATAGGCGGGTCCACACAGAGCGAGAAGGCATTTGTCGCACAAAGTACATACATACATACATAGAATCACGTCTTTATCCCTTATGGGGTAGACAGAGCCAAGAATCGTGAGACTCGAATGCCACGCTTAGCTGATTAGTGAGCTTCTCTGATGGAATGGAGATTCACACACACACAAAGTAATTTGATAATTTTGTGAACAGATTCATTCGAAGCGATTTATTTATTATTACCACTTCTGTATCTGTCTTTAATGTATGGTAAGTAGAGGTGTCAACTTTCTCAAATATATGTAGATCCGGAATTCGAGAACGTTCTAGTGAATTACTTTGAAATTCACCCGCAAAGGGGAAATTAAATTCTTGAGTTGGAAATCTGAAATGCCGCGAGGTAACGACTTAGAAACATCAAACATGTCGATACTTTGACGGTTAAGAACGGTAGGTTTATTTAAGAAGGTGTTAACTTATCTAATTTTAAAAATAAATTCAGGTATAATTCTACTTTTTGTCTACGTTGAAAGACAATCATTCAATCTAAAAGATTGTGTGAAAACAAATCAAATGTTCGCATTGATCTCGAAAGTTAATTAATACTTATAGGGTTTTAAATGAAGTATTGACTCATTAACAATTTGCTATATAATAACTTTAGAGATCGGATATTCCAGTACCATATTTACCTAAACTTCGAGGAGTACGTAACATGAGTGGATAATACCACTTCTAATAACTAGTGGTTCGCCGCGAACGTAGACCTCGCGGTTGTTATTTTATTAAAAAATATGAGAACGTAAATTTACTGAACCAATTCGAATTTTCAGTAAAATACGGGATTCTGTTAAAACAAAAATGTAAGGCGCAACGCATTACATTATTCAGTTATTGCGCGGTTGAGGAGAACAGATTTTTCCAACCTTTTTTCTATTCATCTATTCTGAGCTGCAACAACTTCATTTTTTTAATTTTTTTTCCAAGCGGGATATAATCAAAACCTGGATCAAATATAATATCTGTAAACCGGTTTTGATCTCGAAAGAGCTACGCATGTACATCCGGCTACAACTCTTTTACGCCAATGTCCACGACTACTTTATCCAGAAAGTATACTCTCGATTATAAATCACTTCAATTTATAATCGAGTATACATCCCCTGAGCTTCATCTAAGGAGAATGTTAGGTATATTCTGTTTTTGAAATCATTACAGTAATTTTTCGTCACGTTTCAGGTTTCAGCTGAATATCACGCAAACTGTTTCAAAAAATTTGATATCCTAATCTATACATATAATAAAACAATAAAAATATTTTGTCTGTACATTTAGTATTTTTGACTGAAATGGATAGAGGGACACTTAAAAAGAATAATAGAAAGCAAAAATATTTTTTTGGAATTTTTTGTCTGTTTGTCTGTCTGTCAGTCTGTATGTATGTACGCGTTTCACGCAAAAACTACTGGACAGATTTGAATGAAACTTTTTTTGTTGTATAGCTATTAAGCCTGGGAAACATAAAGGCATAAACATTGATTTTGAAAACTGGAACATCTGATGAAGAACCATAACAGAACAGCTGAACTATAAGAAATATGGTAATGGTACCTGAGCAAAAGTTAATCAATCTGACGAGCATTTTCTGTTGACGATAAAAATCGAAGATCAGGAACATCTGATGAAGAACTCCAAGAGACCATCTACTTACTTACCTATAACATACATGGAAATGGGTCCTTAGCAAAAGTCGTTCAACCTGATGAGCATTTTCTGCTGACGTATAAAAATTGAAGATCTAGAATATCTGATGAAGAACTCCAAGAGTTCAGCTACTTTATAAGATATATGGAAATGGCGCCTTAGTGAAAATCGTTCAACATGATGAGCATTTTCTGCTGAACTACAGTTTGGAACACAAATTTTTTTTTCATCACTAAGCTAAACTCACGCATATGAAGCCGCGGGCAACAGCTAGTCCTAACTAATATTACAAATCGGAAAATGAGTTTGTTTGTTCGTTTATTTGTTTGTTTGTTACCTCTTCACGCTTTATCTACTAAACCAATCACTTCCTGAAATTTCGCATACACATAGTTAGAAGTACGGAGAAGGACATAGCTTACCTTTCATCCCGGGAAAAGGCATGGTTCCCGTGGAGAAAATTTACGCGAGCGAAGCCGCGGGCGAAAGCTAGTTCAATATAAATGTGAGAAATATAGCAATACTCAGCATCTCAAAAAATGTTAAGTTTTTCATCCAAAATCTCATTACCGGTTACAAAATTATAGAGAAATATTTATTTTCACTAAAATACCTACGTATAATGGCTAGATGAATCTAACCCCGTAATTTGTGGTAATGTCGTGATATTGTATCGTTATCCAATACTAACAAATATTATAAATGCGAAAGTGAGTTTTGTTTGTTTGTTACCTTCTTCACGCTTTATCTACTGAACCAATCTTCTATAGTGGATCGTATTTCAGGTGCAGCGGTCTCAGGGTTTTCAATCATCGGCCACACCGTGACTTGCTTTCCGCATCCCGGGGAAAAAGCACTGTTCCCGTGGGAAATTCACGCAGGCGAAGTCGCGGGCAAAATACTGTAGGCCGCATTCCACGAAAATTAATTTAACGTTTTAATAAGTTTTCGTGGAAAATAAATACATGTACAAAAATGTCACTAGATGTCGCTGATACGAAAATGAACGATTCATGTTTTTTTTAACTCACATATCTGTAATAAATGATGCGCAAAGAACTTAAAATTGGCTAGTGCACCTAGTAACTTTCTACACGCATTCCTAATATCAACGAAATTAATTCAACGTTTTTGATAATTATCACGGAACATAAAAATACATGTACAAAAATGTCACTAGATGTCGCTTCAGATACGAAAAATGAACGATTCAGGTTTCCCAACTCAATATCTCTAAAACTGGTGAAACAATTTCTGATATACAATATACATGAAAAAAATAAGTGATAATATCTCGTGATTTGTGAAGTTTCATCTTAATCTGAATAACGGTTCAAAAAGTTATAGAAGCAATATTTATTTTCATAAAAATACGTATTTCTCTAAAAACGGCTGAACTCGAATTTTGTTAGCAGCAACGAACTTAAAAATTCTATGGATAGTTGCTACACGTATTCTTAATATCAATCAAAATTAATTCAACGGTTCGGAGAGTTATCGCGGAACAAAAACATACATACATACATACATACCACACGCTACAAACAATGTCTTTTCGCCCCAACTTGAATTATATATAGCCTCGCTTGCTTCGCTCGCTCGGTCAAATAGCATTGCTTTCGCTTGCTTCGCTCGCTCGGTCAAAAAAATTTAACACCGGGATTTAAAATCAATGAATTGTTATTGAATTTTTTATAGAAATAATAAAAAAATAGTTACAAATTATTGATTGAACCATATTATTCTGTTAGTTAGAGTTCCGTGCTAAAATTGTGTCAAATTAAAATGTTCTTCAAGTAAATAAAATAAAATAAAAACTTAATATCTTTATTTAAGTCAGTTATTTGTTAAAGATATCGAAAATTATTACTCTTATTTTACTAGCTAGCTTCGCCCGCGGCTTCGCCTTGCGTGAATTTTTTCCCACGGGAACATTGTTTTTTCCCGGGATGAAAGGTACTCTATGTCCTTCTCCGTACTTCTAACTATGTGTATGCAAAATTTCAGGAAGATTGGTTCAGTACATGAAGCGTAAAGAGGTACAAACAACCAACAAACAATTAAGGTTGACACACACCACACCAAACAGTGTCGCAGACGTGCTGCACTGCCTCTTGATTTGTAATGATTTGAATTTGTACGCGGTGGTTTCTCACCGATCGGTGTCGCAGATGCATTGCGTTGCGTCAGGGTAGCGCATCAGTCGGCCGCAGTCCGCGCGATACAAACTGAACATGGCCTCGGTGCGGTCGCGCATAAGCGGAACGGCACCGTCGCTCACTCGCTCGGGCGGGTTGACGTTGTATTTCGTAGGATTTTTTAACCGAAAACACACCTGCGGTGACCATCTATGCCCAGGTGCAAAATCGTCTGTTCGCGACACCCGGCCGCAGCACTCCAGTTAATGTGAATATTTACAGATTTTAGTATGGATTTTAGGTGACTAGTGATCATGGATTTTGAAATACGCGAAAAGTTAAGTTAACATTATAGTACGCAGTTACAAATGTTTATATGATCCACATAACAAAAATTATAAGAACAGTTCATATAAAAATATGTTGTGGGAAAGCGGGGAAAAATTGGAAGGGAATTAGAATTGAAGGTAAGTACTAAATAAAGATTATTATGTTGCAAGTTAAGTAATTCACTTGAAATGCTATCTTCCTCGTCGTTCGACATCTTGAAACAAAATGACAGCTGCGATCCGAAACGAAAAAACACGGCGTCGCAGACGCAGCGCGCTGCGTCTTGCGTGCGTCTGCGACACTGCAGTCTGCGACGCCGTGGACCCGGTGTGAATTGCATTTGCCGCAGCCGTGCTGCAGATGAAACGCACGCAGGTGTCGCAGACGCAGACATCCGGTCCGGTGTGTGGCAGCCTAAACAAACCTTACCGCTTCGCTTTATAATACTAGTGGTTCTGTCAGAACAGTAGACCTCGCGAGCGAAATAACCGATATTTTACCGTGTCCCTGGCTAAAAAGTGTTTTGAAACCAACCTACCAATGCTGGAAAGAAAGTAAAAAGTTCTCATATTTTACCCATAAGCCCAAACATGTTCTTGTGGTTGGTCAATACCACTAAAAAAATACTGCAACCTGCCTTTTTTTGCCTCAAATAATATAAATAATAATATAATAATACACACAGATTGAGTTAGCTCCCAACGTAAGTTCAAGACTTTACGGGATGCTAATTTAACTATACATACTATATTTTATAACAAATACATATAGATAAATATCCAAAACCCACGTCAATCTGAAAAGGATTGATTTCCATCTTGACCACGACGACGAACCCATCGTCAGTCGTCAGAAATACGCCATGGTACCTATTGGTTATACGTATATAAATGTTATTTGCGCAACAAAATTAAAGTTCAAAAGAAAGTTCAATTTGAAATCGAATCTCTTCTGATTAGTAGGTATGTAGGTAATATATATTTAACTTTTTATAATAGGGATGCTAATCATACAATTGAAGTTTTTTGATATCAGATTTATTTCAAGTGTTCAAGATAATTCTACAAGCAATCCACACAATACAATACCATTAACCAAATAAATACACACAATTAAAGCCGAAGCAAGACAAAAAAAAAGCCATATGATTTTTTTAAGAACCATTTAATTTTATTTAATAAATAAATCCAAGTTCACTTCAGTAAACGTATTAGCGATTTTGCGAGTATTAAAAGCTTTGCTGCGCCATCTATTGATTTTTTTGTGAACTATCGTATGAGAATTTATAACATATGGATTTATAGCGGTTTTATTGATTTTTACTATGTTGTTCAAACAAAAAAAATGCGTCTTAATAATGAATAACAAAAATGTCTAATGACATTTTTTGAATTATTTTTTTAAATAGCTGAGATATGAGGTTTTTTTATATATTTCGGCCATTTTTTAAAATTTCGAAAAACTGGCTCGACTAAAAAATTCTAAAATTACCGAACCTGCTTACAAAATTTCATGAGAATCGGTTCAGAAAATGCGACCTGTAAGGCGATAACAACATCCGGACAGACAAAAGAATTTTCGGCTAGTGGAAACTGAGACGCTCATCGCTGCGCCCGCCTTCGCTCGGTCGATTAGTTAGATTTTTTAGAGGTGGTAGAGGTGGTATTACTCCACTCATGTTACGTACTCCTCGAAGTTTAGGTAAATATGTAAAATGGAATATCTCGATCTCGATAATTACATAACGTACTTAGGTAGGTAGGTACCTGAAAAAATTCACGTAATGTACGATATTTTAACTATATTAGCACTCTAGAAGTACTGAACCTATTTTCATGAAATATTTAAAACGACGAAACTAGCTTTTGCCCGCGGCCTCACCCGCTTGAATTTTCCATCCATGGGAACAGTAATTTTTCCCGATGAAAAGCCTACCCTATGTCCTTCTCAGTGTACTTCTATGTGAATGCGAAATTTCAGGAAGATTTGGCCCAGATAAAGCGTGAAGAGGTGAGCAGAGGTAGTATAAACTCTTCGCATTTACGAGTATAATATTAGTTAGACCTCGTTCTATAGAGCGGGTCCCAAGCGTCAAAAGTCCCAAAGTCAAAGTCAAGTCGATCGTTTATTGAAACTTGGCCTTCAAAGAAGGCTCTTTTCACGTCGATCACGTCGATAACTAATTATTTAATCAAGTTAATTCAAAATCATCATTTATGCGTCTCCGGGGAAGCTACAAACTACTAGCATTTCGGAACGACGCCCACTGCTGAGGAAGAAATGCCAAAAGAAACTCATGAAACAGTTCCCGTCGCCTAGCATGCCAGAGGGGCTATTCATTAACCTTATATACATACACTGACATACACTAGATTGTGTACAGTCAAAAATAAAACTAGTGGTTCTGTGAGAACAGTAGACCTCGCGAGCCCTTCCATGAAATAAACCGATATTTTACCGTGTCCCTGGCTAAAAAGAGTTTTGAAACCAACCTACCAATGCTGGAAAGAAAGTAAAAGTTCTCATATTTTACCCATAAGCCGAAACATATTCTTGTGGTTGGTCAATACCACTAAAAAAAATACTGAAACCTGCCTTTTTTTGCCTCAAATAATACTAAAAAATAATATAAAAATAAATAGTAGACGGACAAATCACACAGATTGAGTTAGGCCCCAACGTAAGTTCAAGACTTTACGGGATGCTAATTTAACAATACTATATTTTATAACAAATACATATGTAGATAAATATCCGAAAACCCACGTCAATCTGAAAAAAAGATTATTTTCGGCATCTTGACCCGACCGGGAACGATCAGTCGAACCCGGGACCTCTGGTGTAGCCGTCCCGGGGCGTGATGACCTGGTTAGGCCAACCGGAGGTCGTCAGTCGTCAGAAATGCATGGTACCTATTGGTTATATGTATGTATATGTTATTTGTGCAACAAAGAATTAGAAGTTCAAAAAGAAAAGAAGTTCAATTTGAAATCGAATCTCTCTGATTAGTAAGTAGGTATGTAATAGAGTATTATATATTACTTACTTTTTTTTTATAATAGGATTCATAATGTACACTTAGTTGGCAAATAAATTAATATGAATATAATGTACACTTAGTTGGCAAATAAATGAATATGAATATAATCATACAATGAAGTTTTTTGATACCTATCAGAATTGTTTCAAGTGTTCAAGATAATTCTACCATGCAAAGCAATCCACAATACAATACCATTAACCAAATAAATACACACAATTCAAAGCCAAGCAAGACAAAAAAGCCATATGATTTTTAAGAACCATTTAATTTGGTTTGATAAATAAATCAAGTCACTCTTGTAAACGTATTAGCGATTTTGCGAGTATTAAAAGCTTTGGTGCGCCATCTATTGATTTTTTTGTGAACTATCGTATGAGAATCTATAACATATGGATTTATAGCGGTTTTATTGAATTTTACTATGTTTTTCAAACAAAAAAAATGCGTCTTAATAAGAATAACAAAAAATGTCGGAACAGACATTTTTAAAATTATTTTTTAAATAGCTGAGATATGAGGTTTTTTTATATATTTCGGCCATTTTTTTTAAATTTCGAAAAACTGGCTCGACTAAAAAAATCTATAAAATTACCGAACCTGCTCACAAAATTTCATGAGAATCGGTTCAGAAATGCGACCTGTAGGCGATAACATCCGGACAGACAAAAGAATTTTCGGTAGTGGAAACTGAGACGCTTCGCTCGCTGCGCTCGCTCGGTCGATAAAATATAAGTAAAAATAATAATAATATAATAAAACATGTTATGTTTGTGATCCAAGTAACCACAATGTGAATTGGTTAAGAACAAAAAATAAAAATAAAATTCGAATCAGGGATCGAAGCAGGATCCTACCACCTGTACGCAAGTTTGAACATTTTAGAAAAATAAACATTTTCGGTCACTTGAAGATCACAATACACGTACATGTTTAACTTCAATTAAATGTCAATGTAATTAAATTTAAAAAAAGAAAGGTAAGCATATTTTTTCCTACAATATCAAAAGAATGTAATCAAGTGTGGAGTGGCGAAGTTGTAGGGAGAGACCAAACTTTTTTATCGTTCAAATAATCACTTATTGTGTAATACGCTTTATTCATCAAAGTATTTTTAAGATATGTTTTAAATTTTTGCATCGGTAAATTTATAGCGTCGTCAGGAGCTTGTTAAACATTTTTACACTTTGACCCACGAAGGACAACGCCGAACCTTTTTTAAGCCTAAAGCAGGGCGTATAAAGTTTATTCTTATTGCGGGTGTTTATACTATGCACATCGCAGATTTTTTTTAAAGAGGTTTAAATTGGATTTAACAAAAATAAGTACATTGAAGATGTATTGAGATGCAACAGTAAGAATTTTTGGCTGATTTAAAGAGCTCTCGCAGAGAATCGCGTCGTTTCTAGCCCATACATAAAACGAATTGCTCTTTTCTGTAATACAAACATTTTCCCTATCTCGGCTGCATTTCCCCATATCAATAATCCGTATGACATTATGCTATATGCGAAAGTAGCTGAAATACACGAGTCTAGCTGTTTCAATGTTTGTGCACTGTCTTATCCTTTTCTCACTGCACAAGCCGCCGAGCTAAGTTTTTTGGCCGTGAGTTCAATGTGTTTATCCCACTTTAACTTACAGTCAATTCGTAACGCCTATATATACTTTGCTATTAACTATTAAAGGTATATCATTAAATCCCAGGGGCGCAGCTCGTAATATATACAATACAAGGCCCATCAGAGTGATCGTTTTTGGTATTTTTAGTACTAATTCAGTAAGGAATTGGGGGCTTTTCTGTGAATGATGTTAGTATAATTTTAGTACTTAACCAAATTTTTGTATTACTTATATTATTGGTAGAATTTTAACTATTTGATTCATTTTTGGCATTTTTTTCGATTTTTTTGGATTCCTCAGGGTTTTTGCTGAAATTTTTCCGTTCTTGTGAATAATATTTGCAAGAAAGTTTCCACTTATTCTTTTGAAATGTTAAACAATTTTGAAGGGTTTTTAAATTTTGGTGGTTTTTTAGTATTTTTTAGTACTGACAGCACAATTTTTTGGTATTTTGTCAAATTTGAAAACGGTCACACTGGCCCATATCATTATAATGACTACTTTCACATATGAATTTGGGATTTTGCATCGGTGTTGATTGAAAAAACACTGAAAGCGGTAGCTCCTGTTAACCTATCACTCTCGGTCGAGTTGATCAGTTGTAGGTGAACTAATCTCCACATAGCTCCAATGATTTCGAGTTTGCGGGGCCCTACTAATGTTCTAAATTATATCTCGTCTTCAAAAAGATTCAGAACTAACTTGCAACAATTTAGCTATTAAACTGTGCTGTATTTTAATTGCCTTGTATTTATATATTGTCTTCGCCAAAACTTACACATACTCACTCACATTCACACAATCATTCCTTTTTCTCTTCATTCCATTCCCCATTCTTCCCTACCCAGTCCTATCGTGATTGGCTGCGCGCAAGATACGCTTTCCAAAATAAATTTTCTAAAAAACCTTGCAAAAATTCTATCAAAACTCAAAAGTTTTGGTGTGTCCAAGTGATAGTGCTCTCAAGAACTTTCTTCCCTTTGTACAGGGCGGAGTCCAGCGCTGAGAGTGGAGCTGTGCCTTTAGATTGAGACCACGAGGCCAGGTAATTCAACCTTTTCATTATCCGCCCGTCCAACTGTTCCTTCGAGCCGCGTCCGCTATTCCTCATCCCGGATTTAATTACTTCTATCTAAAATTCGCTTTCATCGCCATACAAATCACATACAAAAATACATTTGCTATCGCATCAATTTCATTCAATCTCGCATACCCCACATCGCTATCTTTTTCTCTCGCTAAAACTCATAAACGCATATATTTTCCCCTCATATATATCACTTTTATTATCTTATATATTCGCATTGGAATACGTATTTCCATATTACAATTATCCGTAAACTATTATTTTTCGGAAATAGTTTTTATATTTTTTCAAGCCGTTCATGGGCTCCATACCGCACTTACGATACCGCGTGGTTGCCGTTTCTGCCGTTTATATGCGAGCGCCCGCGCCTTCGTAAGCCGCCAAATTTAAAAAATCAATATTTTTAAATCGATTTTCTCGTCGATTTATTTTCTTCTGTTTTCACTCAAGTAGTTATATATTTTTCACTTCAATATGTCTAAAGATAATATTGAAGATTCCCCTGAAGTTATTCTCGTTTAAGAGCTAAAAGGGAACATCTTTTTACTATTATTCAACATACCTATTCCCTTAGCAAAAATGTTTCCGATGAAACAAATAAAGCTCAGTTTCTGATTATGGTACAGTCGCTAGAAAAAACTAGAACTGATTATATGCAGACACTCGATGATTTGGCAGCAGCTCAATTATTATTTGATCCAAAGTCCAAACCGGATTACTCGGGTATGAGATCTTTTGACCAACTTTATTGTCACATTAAAGCTTGTGAAAATAAATTGAGTGTATAATGTTTCCAAAGTGCGGGATCAAAAATTTGAGTTGTTAAATAAAAAACTGCCCCCGCTTAATTTAATGTCATTTGATGGAACTCCCAGCAAATGGTCACTCTTTTACGAAAACTTTAAAAGTCTTATTCATGAAAACGCCCGCTTAACCGATGCTGAAAAGGTTCAGTACCTAGTAGGTAAATTAACAGGCAAGGCTTTGACGGTATGTTCTGGGATACCACCTACTTCAGATAATTATACAATTATTTGGAACGCACTTCTCGAAAAGTACCAGGACGTTAGAGTTCAGTGCTTCATTATACATTGATCAGATTGTTAATTTTAAACCCAATCAATCTCTTGACGCATTTTTTAGAACAGTTTTGCTCGGCAGAATCGGCTTTACGTAGATTAAAAATCGAAAATCTGTCAGATTACTTGTTTACTCATATCGCGCTCAACAAACTTGACAAAGAAGTCGTTAAGTTGTTCGAGCAATCACATTCCACGATAGAAATACCTACTTTCTCACAACTCACGCAATTCGTAAAAGACCAAAGTAAAATACAAACGCTTCGCTCATCCGCATACACAAACAAAACGCACCCCTCAAACACTAATAAAAATACAAATAAAAACAAACAAACACACACTTTCTTAGCTAATACTGGTCCAGTCGATCAGAACTTGCACGCATCTCGCATGTACTCACCGCATACGCAATCCCCCAAAATTATGTACCGCGCACATTTAATACCGCTCAAAACGCTCAAACCGCTCAATCTCGCACGCAAAACTTACAGTCTCACAATTGTTTGTTATGCAATTCTCACCCTTCACACGCACTATACAAGTGTCAGTATTTTCTGAATGAAACTCCATCTGCAAGAAATAACTTAGTTGCGAAGTATAACTTTTGTATTAATTGCCTAGGATTTCATAATATTGCATCTTGTCGATCACAACATAGTTGTAATATTTGTCGCCAAAGACATCATTCATTATTACACATAAATGAAATTCCACAAATTAGCAACACAACTTGCAATCACTCGTTGGAAAGCTATCCGTCTCACTCGCACACGCACTACGCCGCAGCCGCTCCGCTCGCACCTATGCAATCGCCATCCGTTCAGGTTCAGCCATACACTTCAAGCGCTGCGTCCGCTGCTCATCACTCGACGGCATGCACCCAGGCAGCGCTACAAGCCGCTGAAGTGCCATGCGTCAAAGCCAGTAGCAGCGCGCCGCCGCCGCCGATAGATTCAAATGCGCGCGCGAATTTAAATAACGTCGCATTATCAGTTGTTACGACTTCTCGTTTTAATAACTTAAGTGGTACGGTAATTTTACCTACCGCTTCCGTTTTCGTTTATAATAAAAATAAACGCTATAATGTTCGCTTATTTATAGATTCGGGATCCATGAGTCACTTTATAACAAAATCTTGTTGTGATAGATTAAATTTAAAAATTACTCCCGCGTCATCCTCGATTATGGGCATCGGTCAAACTAAGAGTATATCATATGGAGTCACCACTCTTAAATTCCATTCCCGTTTCGATCCTTTGTGTTCATATGATATAGTGGCTCGTGTTATTGATTCGATCACCGATCGACTACCCAATTTTGAGTTAGATACCTCTCAATTGACTCACCTCAGTGACTTACCAATGGCTGATTCCAACTACCATATGCCTAGCGAAGTAGACTGCTTAATAGGTAATGAGCTCTTCCCATTCCTGCTGGGAAATAACAAAGTGACTTCACCACACTCTTCGGTAGTTGCAGTAGAAACCACTCTTGGGTATTTAGCCATGGGTAGGGCTGCGGTGGCGCATATTAAACCTTCTCGCAACGCTTATAATAATAATAAAACTTTCTTTTGTTCTCTTGATCAAACTCCAACTCTAGAAACAATCACGCAACGCTTTTGGGAACTCGAAAGTGTTCCAAATAAAATTCACGTGAGCCCTGACGATGAGGCCTGTGAAAAAATATTTCAGTCAACTTACTCACGAGATGACACCGGTCGCTATACCGTGCACCTCCCATTTAAAAATAATCCTTCAGAATTAGGATATTCTTATTCTATCGCTAAACGCCGTCTTATTAATTTGGAGAAAAAACTGGATGACAACCCAGACTTACGCTCTAATTATAATGACACTATACAAAATTACATAGACAAAGGTTACTTAACTAAGGTTGAGAATGCTTCGCCTACTGATCGCTCTTATTACATTCCACACAGAGCTGTTTATCGCCCTGATAAACAGACTTCAAAAACACGTATCGTTATTGACGCCAGTAGTAAAACTACAAGTGGGAAGTCGCTTAACGATATACTCTATAAAGGTCCGAATTTACAGACGAGTATATTCGATCTTTTAATTAACTTACGCATGTTCTCCGTCGCTATGACTGCAGACATCGAGAAAATGTATTTTCAATTGAAACTTACACCTAAACATCACGCTTTTCAACGTATCTTATATCGTTTTGATTCCAAATCAGATATCGACACATTCGAATTCAACCGCGTATCTTTCGGTATATCAAGTTCACCTTACCTTGCCATGAGAGTCGTCCGCCAGCTGGCCGCCGATAGCCGCGATCAGTTTCCACTCGCCGCCGCTGAAGCCGAAACGCATATGTACATGGATGACTATATATCCTCAATGGATGGAGTAGATAACGCAGTTAGAGCCCAGTCTGAGCTGGTTCAAATGTTTGCTTCCGGTGGTTTCAATCTAATCAAATGGATTTCTAATAGCCCTGATCTCATGGACAAGATTCCCACTTCTTACAAAAGTGAAGACGTCATAAAGTTTGACACTGATGCTTCATCTCCTCATAAAATAGTAGGTATGCAGTGGCAACCGACTACTGATCATTTTCAGTTCACAACGAACGCTGATATGCAAGAGTGCACCAAGCGCTCTATACTCTCTGTTACTGCGCGCTTATTTGACCCATTAGGTCTTATAGGCCCGGTAGTCACTTTTATGAAACTATTAGTTCAAGAATGCTGGATAGCTGACCTTAACTGGGATGATCCAGTAACTCCCACCATTTTAAACAAATGGACACAGTTTCATAATGAACTTTCTTATCTTGAACAGATAAAAATTCCACGACATATAGGGTTGAGTGCTCAACATGTCACTCTTATAGGTTTCGCAGACGCAAGTGAAAAGTGCTATGGCGCTAACGTATACCTACGCGTTAGTCAAAGTTCAAACTCACCTGGATCTGCCCAGTTGCTCGCTTCGAAGTCGCGCGTCGCCTCGCTGTCTAAGATGCCACTCGCTCGGCTGGAACTCTGTGCCGCACTCCTTCTCGCGAACCTCATAGATGTCGTTCGACACACTCTTTCAAAGAGATGTCATATCGATGAGACTTACGCCTTTTCAGATTCATCTGTCACGCTTACGTGGATCCATTCTCCACCTTATAAATTTCATACATTCGTCGCGAATAGAATAACTGAAATCAATTCAAAGCTTCCCGCTAAACATTGGTTTCATGTAAAGGGCACTGAGAATCCTGCAGACATTATATCTCGACCAGTAACGCCTAAAGCTCTAGTAAATAATAAGTTCTGGTTTAAGGGTCCCCAGTGGATTGAACAAAGTTTCTCTGACTGGCCAGTTAAACCTTTTACAGTTAATTTCAATAGCTGTTTAGACAATTTAGAGACAAAAACTATAAGTTTAGTCGTTCAAAATCCTGAAACTACTCAGGTTACACATCCAATTGAAACTTTGGCTGAAAGAATTTCAGATTGGTCGAAATTATTACGCTCTGTAGTTTATGTCTTACGCTTTATACGCAAATTGCGCCCTCAAGGGCCAATTACTGTACAAGATTTAGAATTTTCGGAACATTACATAATCCGTTATGTTCAAAATAAATATTTCTTCAAAGAAATTATCGCATTACAAACTAACAAATTATCTAATAATACTCTACTCAAGCTAAACCCTTTCGTCGACCAAGATGGCATTCTTAGAGTCGGTGGTAGACTAAGAAATTCGCAGCTAGATTTTGGTCAAAAACACCCTATTTTATTACCTTCCAAAGACACAATTACTCAGTTGATTGTTGACTATTATCACGTGACAAACCTTCCACACAGGTCCGTCACTATTACTCGCTCTACTTAGACAAAAGTTCTGGATATTATCCGCTAGGAACTTGGTTCGCCAACGCGTACATAAATGTAATACATGTTTTAGGCTCAGACCTAAATTCACTTACCCTCGCATGGGAGATTTACCTTCCTATAGAATCTCTCAAGCTAAGTGTTTCGTTAATACCGCAGTAGATTACATTGGCCCCTTTTACATAACGCATATTAGACGCCGTGGAATTAAAAGCCATAAGGCATATGTATGCTTATTTGTGTGTCTCGCCACAAAGGCGCTACACCTAGAATTAGTATCTGACCTTAGTTCAGATTTATTTCTCAACGCTTTCAAGCGATTTATTAGTAGAAGAGGCCCGGTTTCCATGATCTACAGTGATGGTGGAACCAATTTTATAGGCGCTAAACGTAAACTTAGCGAAATTTATGATTTATTACAGTCCACAGCTCACCAAAAATTATATCAATAATTATTTATTGAACAATAAAATTCAATTTAAACATAGCCCACCATTTGGTCCTCATTTTAATGGCCTAAGTGAAAGTAATGTTAAGAGTGTTAAAACTCATTTAGTTAAAACTATAGGCTCTCAGATCTTAACATATGAAGAGTTCATGACCGTCTTAGTTCAAATAGAAGGCTTGTTAAATAGTAGACCTCTTTGTTTGCTAGGTTCTGAACCTGAAGTAACCGCTCTTACTCCAAATCATTTCTTAAATATCACTCCTGTTCAATTTTTACCCGCTGAAAATTACACTGAAACACCTGATAATCGTTTATCTCGTTATCAGTTGTTATGTAAACTCACTCATGATTTCTGGCGCCGTTGGAGCCAAGAATATCTGACTTCTCTCCAACAGAGAGAAAAATGGACTAAGTCCTCAGAAAATATTAAACTGGGTACTGTTGTCATAATTAAAGACAACAATACTCATCCTTTTTGTTGGCCCCTGGGAGTTATTGAAGAACTCTATCCAGGAAAAGATAAAGTAGTTCGAGCTGTAAAGGTTCGCACTTCTTATGGAAGTTACATACGTCCAGTAATCCGAGTTTGCCCTTTTGCCTACTCAATAAATTAATTATAGGGATTTATATTAGTTTATAAGTTCTAGTTTTCTTTAGTTAAGTACATACTCATATCTTTTCTTACATTGCTGTTCTCTGCTCGCTATTTATTCAATATATGTAGAGGAAACCTCTAGGCCGGCAGACTTGTCTTCGCCAAAACTTACACATACTCACTCATTCACACAATCATTCCTTTTCCTTCATTCCATTCATTCTTCCCTACCCAGTCCTACTGTGATGGCCGCGCGCGCAAGATACGCTCTAAAATGAATTTTCTAAAAACCGCAAAAATCTATCAAAACTTAAAAGTTCGGGTGTGTCCAAGTGATAGTGCTCTCAAGAACTTTCTTCCTTTGTACGGGGCGGAGTCCAGCGCTGGAGAGGAGCTGTGCCTTAGATTGAGACCACGAGGCCAGGTACCCAACCTTTTCATTATCCGCCCGTCCATATATGAAATCAATCTATTCTACAATTTTTCTTCTTTCTTAACCCAACGCACAACATAGATTTCGTCTACAGCAATTTCTTAATTGGGTTGCCTGGAAGAAATTGCTCTCAGTGATAAGGCCGCCTTTTGCGCATCTTCCTTTCTTTTTTTAGTTATAAGTTACTTTGTGTATCTGGAAATGTGATCTTGTGTGCTAATAAAGTATTCTTGTCTTGTCTTGTATGCACGATATTAATATTCAGCGTTTTGATAAAAAAATCTTTTATTTAATTATTTATCTGAAGATTTTTTAAATGCATTGTCAAAGAAGAGTGTGAGGCCTTGTTAAAAATTTCGACTTCTACATTTTTGCCTTGTGATTTTTCAAATACGCAATAACTTTGTTTCGATTCAATTTTAAGTATCATCAACAAAGTTGTAGTTGACAGAAATATTCTCACGTAATTTTTCTAGACATCAGGCCGCATAGGTCGCGCCCTTTTGTAACATCAAGGCACGTGACTAGTTTAACTAGAGGATAATCCGCCACTGCAACAAAGTGAGGCATGTGGTAGTGGTCCCCTCGGCTCGTGGTCTATTCGGCAACAGATATGGTAATCACGACGCTTCGGCATTTGCAATTTAGTCCCCATTCGACGATAACACAATCATCATTAGGAATTTATTAACATTTTGTCTACAATGTGTATTTTCGACACTTATGGCAAATTGTTTAAGAGGTGACCGGTTTTAAAGTTTTGGCCAAATCAAGTTGCTTTTATTCCAAAAAGATAGGTATGTACGTTTTCATAGACAAATAGCGCCTTGGAGATTCGTTCCCGTGAGAGTTTAAAGACAAAATTGACCCTAATTTCTGTTTTAGGTTTTATCTAACCGATTAAAAGGACAATGCAACCAATTGGCCCAAAAAAATGAAACTCGTTGTGCATAATTGAGACCGATGCCAAACGCTAGTCCTAATCATTGATAACAACTTTTACTATGGGGCCAAACAAATCTACCCTGGGAAAAAAAGATACGGGGTAATACAGATAAAATGTGAATTTTTATATTTCTTAATTATAGGTTTTGTTTGTTTTAAACAGGTTTTTCATTAGTCCTAATCATACATGGGGCCCAATAAAGCTATCCTAAGAAAAAATAAGGTATAGATAGGGTAAAAAAAATAGGTTAACAAAGGTTTAATAAAAGTGTGGATTTTATATCATATATTTTGTTTATTTTAAACAGGTTTACCGCTAGACCTAATCATTCATGACAACTTTTACTGTGGGCATGGGGTCAAATAAATCTATTCTAGTAAAAAATCTAATTATATAAATAAATATATACGGACAAATAACACAGATTGAGTTAGCCCCAAAGTAAGTTCGAGACTTGTGTTATAATACAAAAATCCACATTTTTTAATAACTTTGTTACCTTTGTTGTAACACATATTGATTATCTCCTCAAATCAATTTATGAAAGATATTTTTAATGTGTGTGTGTTGATGATATATTCGTAGCACGTAGCTATTTCGTAGCCGTGTCGTAGCATTCGTAGCACAGATGTCATTTGTAGCTATTTCGTAGCGTTGCCGTAGCACTGCATAGTATTCTTGTAGCACAGACTATTACAGTATAAATTGAATTTGCATAAAAGATTACTTCAACCCGTTTTCCTATGTCAGCGTAAAAAACAGCAAGGAAGCGCAGCGCGGTGCGACGCGATTCGTAAATATCAAATGCATACTAAGATACCGCGAAGAACTAAAATTCGATTCTATTTACCGATACATACTTGCACATTTTCAAGTCATAATTCAAGTTCCTAGTTGGTATTTAGCACTGGTTAATAAAATTCAGAACTAGCAATTATATTAGTAGGCCTGTTACCTAACCGTGGTTAGGTAGCTGGTAAGGAAAATACAGAAATGTAATAGCCACATGATTAACCATTAATGAAACATCAAACCTCTTTAAAACCAGAGTGAATAGGCTGCTTCTGGGTAAGCTCGCTTTATCGTAGACCTCATCTCTGTCCTCGGGCAAGATTGTGGTCAAGAGCAAACCCATCTTTAATGAAAAAAAACTAAATTATTCGAATCTGCGTCTGCATTAAAGTGCATTGGCACATAAAAATATTTATTTTGTAAATCCCAGGCAAGAATTAAATAAAAATTAAAAAATTAAGTAAAAAACCAGTTGTAATCTGTTTGGAAAATAAAGATTATTATTATTATTAAGAATATAAGACTTATTTAAATCAAAGGTAGCTACGTCTTCTTAAAAGACCTCCTGGTGTTGCAGTTTTCTATGGACCGCGGTGATCGCTTACCATCAGGTGACCTGCTTGCTCGTTTGCCGCCTTATGTTAAAAAAAATAAACTCACCCCAACATAACCAGTCTGAAGCAATTCTTCGGAGGCGGCGCAGAATCCTCACAACCCTGCGGCAGCGCGCTTGGCCCCGGCGACCGCTCCGGGTCGCTCTCGTCCCCGACCCCCGCCCCCCGCCGACACAACCACGACGTCCCACACTTATCCCGCGCATCCTCCGACGGCGCCGCGAACTGACACCGACGCGGCGAACGATTCCTACCACTAGATAACGAAGATTTCAAAGGCGATGATGGCGCTCTGACAGGACTAGGCGACGCGCGCACTGGGGACGTTGACACTTTCACTGGGGACGACTGCAGGGACGAAAACCCGCTACGGTCCGCTGTACCGTTCAACATTTTCGGGTTAAGTTTTGATTGAACACTGTTTCATTGTACTTTTTCCAAATCACATTTTTATTTCACATTTAATGTTCTACAATTTATTTGTTACTTAAAGTTTGAATTTTAAACTCAATTTGTTGGGAGCTTCTCAAAATGTTCGAGAGATTTCTTTGGACTCAATTTATGATAACAAAGTTGGTATAAGGAATTTTATTGCAAAATTATTACTAAGGTATTTGCAAAGTTTTAGAGACTATTTATATGTACTACTTTAAACCGTCTTCGATTTTATGCAAAGAAATTATAATTAACATAGTGTTTTCAGACTGGCAATGACAATCAAGCAAAATCTACAGGACAGATATTTATGAAATTTAGTACACATATGGGAGAAAAATACTGGAAATAGCATATAAAAAGTACCTATATGTATGTATACAATACTACAATACAATATACTATTATTGCACGTTCGTTTTACTACATGTATTATTTTGTGATTTTTTTTACACGGCATTCCAAAAAAAATGAAAAAGGTTCTCGTATATTTGAGAGTAAAGGTATTTATTTTGCCGGTGGGTTTGCACGGCATTGCAACAATAAACAATGTGCGATTACTTTATCGAAAATGCCCAGGCTTTGTTTGTTTTCAGTGTAATCCCCATACATGTACGATAATATGTGCTTTAAATTGTTACAGATTAAAACACAAATGTCATTTCAAATGCATTTCCGATTGCACTTTAAAATCTTGCTTTGCATGCTTTAATTTCGTTTAATACAATTTTCATTTTAAATTACCTAAATGAATTGTTAGGTACTTCAACGAATCATGCAATATCGAAAATTCAAATGAGAACTTTGCAGTGCGAAGTCGACGAACTGAATATAAAAATGGACGAAACAAAACATCGTATTGCGAATGTTGTTAGATCAGCCAGCTGGTTGCTTTTAGGTTCAGCTAAACACTGTCGTCATCACAACCACTCCCATCGCAAATTTCGAATTTGTTTCTAGATATTACGATATTCGATGGAGTTACTCCGCATTATTCATGTAAAATATTTACTCAGCTATTTCTTTTTAATATACGAACGAAACGCATTGAATTTAAATAGAAAAGAAGAAAATGTGGATAACCTCTTAAAAATAAATAGTGAATTTTTTTCTGGCATATCATTGAATAAACCTTTGACTGTTGTTAGTCGGTTACTAGGTCTGTCTATCGCCACACGATCAAAGAGGCCTGCGCTTCAATTTAATCGGAAACTCAGCTACCAACCCTTTGTGCACGTTATTTTACTTAACTGTTACAGATGTAGTCTAGAACAGATACTATAATTGAAAGAACTAAAACAATCGTAGATGTTTTTACAAGTGGATAAACTCAAATTTTGATGTAATTACCTATCATCCGCGTTCCAAATCGAATTTGAATATGTGCATCAAAAATATGATATACGAGCTGCACTTCGGGGCTTCTCTCCTGTGAAAATTTTGGGACAAAAGGTACCCTATGTGCTATACCCGGTATTTTTCTACCTGTGTATCAAAATTTATCCAAAACTGTCCAGTAGATTCTGCGGGATTGATTAACGAAAATCTAAACTCACAAGTACAAGTTCGCGAAATTCGCGAGCGACATATTTTGCTCCCACACTGGCAGTTATAAAATGTTGTATAACATTTGGTGTCTCTTTTTTTCATTAACTTGTAACATAAGTGTAACAGAGACTACAGATGTTATGTAACATTTTATAACTGCCAGTGTGGGAGCACCAATAGAAAAATCAGAGAAAGTTATTCTGGAACATTTTCTGTACTTCCGCCGTAACTAAGTATAACGAAAGTACATTCACTTTACAAAGCGGTCATGTTAAATGACTCATTATAACTTACAGAACCCACATGGGTTCAACTGTTCAAACAGTTGTAACCTCAAAACGATGAAATGTATTACGAGATGAAATTTTATGATTATCTGTACTGGAGTTTGAAACTTTGCCCGAAACAGCTGCCTAAAGGCAAAGTTTTGAAATGTTCAAATGTTAATAATGAACTCGTATTTTTGATCCGTAAATAACTTAGACTACAATTATGTTACAAATTGAAATATTTTTATAGATAAACAAATAAAATTATATATTAATTATGTAACTCTTTTTAATTAATAAAATTATAATTTGTGGGTCATAGTCGGGGCAAGTTGGGGCATTTAAAAATTATTTACCGACAAATTCCTACCATCACGAATTCTTATCCTTAATATTATTTTGATTTTTTTTAGACATCCATATAAAAAAAATATAGAATTTTAATGACCCAATATGAAATGGGAGGGGTAAATAAACTATACTGAATTGCTCGTAAAAAAAGAGCCTACATAGATATTTGTACACGGTACACGGGTAGAAAAATACATATGCACATAGGGTAATTCTTTTCCTGAAATTCCCATGGCAGCAAAGAAATAGTGGTAGCGTTTCCCACTGCTTCGTTCAGTCGAAATATCTTAGGAGCAGTTATTTTCTAGATGAAAGGAACCTTATGTCATTATGTGGCAATCCAATATTTCATGATGATAGTTGAATGGACAGAGTTTACTCTCGCCTTTTAATAATTTTGAAATAAATAAATAAAAAAGAAATAAATGATAATCCTAACTAATATTATAAATGCGAAAGTGAGTTTGTTTGTTGGTTTGTTTGTTACCTCTTCACGCTCTATCTACTGAACCAATCTTCCTTAAATTTTGTATGCACATAGTTAGAAGTACCGAGAAGGACAGGGTACCTTTCATCAAGGAAAAAGCACTATTCCCGTGGGAAGAGAAATTCACGCGGGCGAAAGCTAGTTTTAAATAAAAAATAATTCTTATTAAGAAAAAGGTAACGAGCAAATCATTGAAATAACGATGATCATCAAAAAGATGTATAAGAGCAGGAAAATGTTAAAATATACCAGATAAATATATGACTCATTTGCTGATTTATCAACAATAACAACCTACCGATAGATAAAGTTATCTTAGATATTTCAATATAATGGTATTTAAATAGGCTGTGAATCATTTTGATTAGATCATGATTCATTGATAAGCTGAAGCATATAATTACAAAAACATATCAGTAATATCATTATCAATACAGACTGATTGGTATTTCCCATAATTCAAGTTGTCTTAGGGTTCCGTACAACGAACTAATTCTAACTTCCTAACTAATATTATAAATGCGAAAGTGTGTTTGTTTGTTAAATCATCACGCTTTATCTACTGAACCAATCTTCCTGAAATTTCGCATACACATAGCTGGAAGTACGGAGAAGGACATAGGGTACCTTTCATCCCGGGAAAAAGCACAGTTCCCGTGGGAAATTCACGCGAGCGAAGCCGCGGGCAAAAGCTAGTATAACAATATATTAGTTCGTTGGTTCTATAACTCAAAAATGAATATAAAACTAAACGTATCTAAAATCACTTTGCTGTCGGGACAAAAATGTGTCAGATTTATCAACTTAAACACACTTGAAATTTTCTAGTTAATCTTTTCAAGCAACAGGAATGATGAGTTTTCAAATTTCCGAGACTTTTGCCCAGCATTGGGCCGAAACAGGTTAAAGAACTTGCATTTGTAAGAAGGATTATGTGGTACTCGAATAGGTAATGTATTTGTTTCGGTTGAATAAATAATCGAGTTTTAAACTCGAACAAAATTGAAACAAAACGTGCTTATTCTTCAGCGCTAGAGCTATAAAAACGTCAAGCCGAATTTCCGTTGCTCTCGCTAGCAAAACATATTTTGTGCTATCGTATGTTATAAAAGACACCCTCTATGATACAGAGTAAGGCTGCGTTTCCACCAAAAGGGATGAGAGAGGATGCGTAGCGAGGGATGTGAGTTAACAGAGCGGTTAACGAGACACAAAATTGCTGTAGCCGTTTACTGCAAAGTGTTAAAAGCCGATTTATTCAACTTTATTGCACAACATTTTAAAAATTATGTACAAATGTTGGACTTAACGCCATATGGCGTTCTCTACCAGTCAACCATTAGACCAAACAGAGAGTAGTAAGGTGGTGCGATAATGTGCAACGCGATAATATTATGAACTCGTTAATATATAGACGTAATAATAATAATGTACTTATAATAACTATAAAATTACTAATAATAATGTATTATATATATAAATATAACTAAATATATATATGTAAAAATAAACATAAATATATATAAATATATATATGAGTATTCAGCGACTATTGCTGTAAAAAAGTGTTATAATAGTATTACTTAAATTACCTAGCCGCATCCCTTACACTGCAACCTCACACATCTAGTGGAAATGCAGCCTAATGTCCAGGGTGTCGATTCTGCTAACTTTTATTCCTAATCGTTTTTCAATGGTGTTAGAATAGTTGTGCTTTTTTACACAATTTTTGTTACTAGTATGTAAAAATTAAAAATAAATTGAATTAACCTCGGCCTATGAATCACAATACCTTAGGTTGGACATTTGGTCGGGAAAATCAATGTCAGATTTATCAGACTTTGTCTTAGATTTTTATTTATATACCTATTTAGTTAATTCCGCTGATTTGATACTCTAACTCAGTACTTATTTTTGTTATAAAATAATCAAAGTCAACTGTAAAGAGCCGACTGGCAGGAAGTAGCGCAGAACAGGAAGGAGTGGAAGCTTCTAGTATCGGAAGCCAAGATCCTCTTTGGGTCGTCGAGCCATCGAAGTAAGTAAGTAAAGTCGTTCTGTAGACAAACAATAAACGAAATTTTAATCATTCCGTTTTCGCAACTAGTCGCCATTGGTTCCTGGCTCTCTTTATCTAATTACCTGTACTTCTGGTAAATATTTGTGGCGCGAACAACCGGCGGCAAGCGCACTGCGGTTAGTGGTTTGGCGTCGCTATTTTAGTTTTCTGTTTAAACTTAACATTCTATTTATATTTTCTAATTCCCTATTGTCTTTCTCCGGTTCCATTAAAAGAAAAACAGGCACTTGTGAAGTTGAACTACGTTATGCTATATTGTTCTCTATCACTGGTAATTACAGTTCCAATAGTGTAATGGAAGTTTGTGGTTTTGATTCGATTTCTTTCCTAACGAGTGAGTAAATCGAGTGATAACTATCACTCGATTTTTTAAGACACCTTAAATATAGTTTTGTCGATTCAAAATTGCTAAAAAGTGACGTAAACGAATTTTAATTAAGTAAGTGTTTTTTAACTTTGTGATATTTGCATGCATACACAGGTTAATTTCCCACTGTCCAAATATCAAATGGAAAACCAGTATATACGAGCCTGACTGTATTTTCGTTAAATAAAATAAGATGAATGCGTTCACTAAAGAAAAAACCTCTTTGGAATCATCCTCAAAATCCTCTTACATTTGTTGCAAACCTTTTTTGCCCTCTCATTAGCGCTGCAGGCCGAGTGGAAGCGAAGCCCTAAGATGGATTATCTCGAGCCCTATTACGGAGGCAGGTCAAGATTAACCTATTTGGAGCACCTCTACTGCCATATCATACTCATATATGTAAGAAACTGGATGTAAGTAGATACAGCTAGTTTCATGTGTGGCTGAGAAATATTTATAATGATCGGTTGGATTATCAATTTTAAATCTATAGTACGAACGCGCATTCCTACCTCTAGAATTGCACAATAGTTTTTTTTTTTTATTGGCTTGAATTACGTCTGTAGTTAATAGTTATACACATAAACTGCGTTTTTTCCCACTTGTCCTATTATGTAAACAATCAAACAATGTAACTTAAAATAGACTTTTTTGTAAATTAAATTTTCGTGGTTAATGAATGTTTTATTTTCGAATGTTTAGGTTTAAATTAATATTTGATTTATTTTCAACAAATTTCAACAAAAAGTACTGTGAAGATTGTTTAAATAATATGACAAGTAAGAAAAAACGGAGTTTACTATAACTAGCATAAATATAAATCGAAAAATAATTTTAGGTTATTGTTTCGAATCTCTCGCTTTACCTCAGACGTTTTTTAATTAAATTTGAATCACAAATACACACTTGCTACTCTTTACCCAACGATATTATACGTCTACCTCCATGCATCAGCCAGCCCTCAGATGGCTTACATCATTCTTCCCCACGTCACGCGTATGAATTTAAATGGAAATGCGTATAACGAAATGAGAATCTTTGAATATCTTCAGATTTTCGGCGAAGGTGGGCCATAATATTTTAGCGTTATTTTTTATTACCTACCCTTATCACGTTTTATAAGACTGCATTTTTGATGAAATGTTAATCTTGTTTTTGAATGATAGGTCATCCTTCCACACTGTAAAATTTTCAGCCGATTTCTTTTTCAAAATGCTTGGGGCCAAGAATATAATATACAGGGTGTTTGGTTAAACACCAGCAACCTCTCTAGGGGTGAAAGTAAGTACTTATAAATATGAGCAAATTGCAAAATGTATGGAACAGCAAATTTTTTTTTTTTTGAGATTACAGAGTCGGTCCCGTATAAAAAGTTGCTCATATTCATGAGTACTTTTACCCCTAGAGAGGTTGCTGGTGTTTAACCAAACACCCTGTATATCGATTGACTTTAAAAATCACTTGATTGAATATAGAGTGAGTGCGAGTTCTATTCGTGTTTTATGGATCCTGAATATACCCAATTTAGATAAAACTAATTATATACGGACCCGCGTACTTCATTAAAAATGTATCTGGTTGGTAATGTACAGTCAACTGCTGAAAAATCCTAAATATGATTCGGTGAGATAGGGGTCAGGTTGCAGTACAGGGAAGACTTCAAGGAAGAAATCAAAACTAATACTTACCTACTCAAAATCCTACAGAACATTTAGAAAAAATTGGTATACCTCCACAAAACATTAATTCATTAGCAATTTTTAATTAAATCCTACAAAAGAGGACGGTATGTCGAAATCAATGAGTTTAGCAGTCGACCAACTTGACGACAGCTGCAGGACTAGGGTTGCCAACTGTACGGCTTTAGCTTTAGCCAAGGAGTATTTAGAATGGAGGACGCATGCGGGGGTGAAGTCGCGCGCCAACGATATAAAAAAGCAATCTGATCACATGTTTTCCGCGTCCAATACGCGGCCGGCATTCTGGCGTGAAGTCGTTATAGTTTTAGATTTTTAAAATTCGCGATTATTTGAGCCAATCGCAGCGACTGCCGTATGTTCCTCTCCCGCAAAAATCGGTGAACTGTGATTGTATCGGACAATATGCCTACGCGCTCTCCATTCTAAATACTCCTTGGCTTTAGCCGAATATGTACTTTTTTTAGGATGTGACCGGACTTGTCTGGGAGCGAAGATAAAATATAGAATGTGACAGCTGCTTCTCTACCTGCGCAGATTGTAAAAATCAATCAAGGGGATGTACTTAAACTGGGGATTCTACTCATAGGCGATGGACTAGTAGCAAGCAACCTGTCACTATTATTTATCCGAATCTCAATTCCACCAAACCAATTAGCCTACTATCTAGCTAAAAGTAGAATTTGAGTCTGAACTCTTGGCTATGTCTACCCCGTTAGGGATAAAGACGTGATACTATATCTGTGACCGGCCAAATATTTCTCTGTGTCCGGTATATCCGGCTTTTGCCTGGCAAAGGTATTTTTGGTTAATAAGAATTAGAGTATTTTCTGCTAAATACAGCACAGAATCTTGTTTTATTTTATTTTAGAAGTTGGCAACCCTATTCAGGACGTAAAACAATTAGGCTCTCAGACCTACATCATTTCGGCCCCTGAGATAATCTTTCCATGGCATTATGGCACTTGACTCGAGCACGATAAGACTATTTTCGGGTGATCTATTTCGGACGGGAGACAAAGGAAGTCGCGTAGGTATTATGTACTTTGGGAATCTTCGAACTTAATATTGTGCTGCCAGCGGCGTCTAGTTCCGGTATTTTGTTTATGAGATGTCAATAATGCAATTTTTTAGATTTTGCCTGGGGCTTCGCCCGCGTAAATTTCCCACGGAAAGAATGCTTTTTCCCGGGATAAAAGGTACACTATGCCCCTAAGTCAAAAACAATTTTTTTTATTAAAACTTGGCCTTCAAAGAAGGCTCTGTTTCACGTCGATAACTAATTATTATTAGTTTAATTATTTAATCATAATATATTATGTCTCAAAGCTACAAACTACTAGCATTTCAGAACGACCACTGCTGAGAAGAAATGCCGAAAGAAACTCATGAAACAGTCTTGGTCGCCTAACATGCCAGAGGGGCTTTATACATACACTAGATTATGTACAGTCAAAAATAAAATAAAACATAAGAAACAAATATAAATATAATAAAACATGTTATGTTTGTGATCAAGTAACCACAATGAAATAATTAAGAACAAAAAAAAATTCGAATCAGAATCGAGCAGACCAGTTCCCCCTGGCAACACCCGTTCACGAGTTGACGCGAGGGTCAGCCATCGCAGAGCTCAACCATAATAGAAGGAACCTTAGGATTACGACCCGGCCCACGACGCCGTCAACAGTTTTAACATTTTAGAAAATAAATACTTTCAGTCACTTGAAGATCACAATACCATGGAAGTAATAAGTACTAAGTACTTACTACTTCCATGCACAATACACGTACATGATGTCAAAAAAGAAAGGAAAGGTTATTTTTTTACATTAACAAAAGAATGTAATCAAGTGTGGAGTGGCGAAGTTGTAGGGAGAGACCAAGCTTTTTATCGTTCAAATAATCACTTATTGTGTAATACGCTTTATTCATCAAAGTATTATTTTTGATCAATCATCAGTACTTCTATCTATGTGTACGCGAAATTTCAGGATGATTGGTTTAGTAGATAAAGCGTGAAGAGGTAACAAACAAGTAATAAATAAACAAATAAAAAACTCACTTTCGCATTTATAATATTAGGATTACGATAAAGATTTTTAGTATTATATCAAATAATATCAATTAACACACCTGTATACCAGCTGTAGGCCAAAAATAATATTAAAAATAAAAGGTAATGAAAAATGCCGAGTAATAACATATTTCGCTGAAATCCCACGTTAAAATTCAACCCTTAACCCTACAAATTTGTTCAGCAAAGAGTAACTACATTGACCGAGAACCCGTAGTCATGGAAATTCCTAGAATCCGATCCTTGCGCGCGGCGCCTAGGAGAGGTAGCTACTCTCCTAAGTATATTTACCTAACTGTCAAATTTCAGATTTGTAGGTCAAGTGTCAGCGAGGGTTCCTCAGACACGCTCAAGTTTATATCCTAAATGTTGAATTAAGACACTTTCTCGGAATTCTTACATGTTTAGGCTATACAAACATTAAGTGGAGTGTCAAAATACGAAGATATAAGATGAAACGTAGGTAATTTATAAAAATACACTTGCAGAAGATTTCGATTTTTTACCATATAAATCAAAATTTGCAAACAACATACAGCAACAACATTGGCAATTCTTTACGAAATTGATTACTAACTTATATATGAACCCCAACGCATCCGAAAGGTAACCGTGAGGTCCCAAAGGAAATCTCTGATTTGTTTCACGTGGAATTGAATCATCCGATAATGTTATTCATAACTTCGGGGAAGGTCGGATTTGAACGAGAAGAAAGTAGGCATTACCGACTAAACGGAGACTTTTTTTTTTTATACATGATTGCCAACGGACGGTTAGTTAGTTTTTTACAACTACTTTATAAGAGCTGAAACGCTCTACCTTGTAACGCTTGTTCGGGTAAAGTCGAGTCGATGAAGGGACTTATTACTTTTGCCGCAGTCACACATCAATTGTAATTTGATGAAGCGTTGGCTATAAATACAAAAATAGCAAACTACTCTCCAAATATCATATTACAGTGACAAAGATTCCCTATAGGCCCGACAGATGCCCTGAAGCTTCCACCTACGTCCACTCTACATCCTTAAAATCTCAGAATTCCTTGTCATTGTGGTCGCCTACAGCCTACGCCCGTCATATTACGTATTTACTCTGTTTCTGACAAGAGGCCGTACGGACATACGTAAGGATCATGTCCCTATTGCAGCGATAAATGTAAAGCTCGCTCTATACATTGGTGACATTGGACCAACATTGGCGGCATTACAAGCAGTAATGATCTGCAAGACAATATGAACTTTGAGGTATGACAGCACTTATTGACTGCAAGTGTATATCGATTGGCTGCAAGTGTAAAGCCCAATGTATGAGTAATTGTCAAGCAAGTTGTTGTAATTTGATTATTAAAGTCAAAGTCAAAGTCAAAATTTTTTATTGAAACTTGGCCTTCAAAGAAGGCTCTTTTTCACGTCGATAACTAATTATTTAATCATAATATTTTATGTCTCAAAGCTACAAACTACTAGCATTTCGGAACGACCACTGCTGAGAAGAAATGCCGAAAGAAACTCATGAAACAGTCTGAGTTTCTTTCGGCATTTCTTCTCGGCCTTCTTAAAAATTTGGAATATGTCATGAATATGCATTCGATAGTTTTTCATAGTTATATTAGTTATAGATACATACATCCAGGCTTTAACTAACAGTAGTAAGTAGTTGACATCCGTGCATTACATTATATTTTTATTTATTATATATTTTTAGGTAACTAAATAAACTAGATTTTTCAGTAAAACTATGTGCATGCGAAATTTCATAAAGAATGGTCCGGTAGGTAAAGCGTGAAGAGGTAAAAAACAAATAAACAAATAAAAAAACTCACTTTCGCATTTATAATACTAGTTAGGATTTTCTTACAAATACAGTTGCCTCTCTCCGCACGCTATCAAAGGAGGCGAATACTAGATTCCATCTTATTTCTTTAATTTTCAACCTTATACAGCTACGTTTAAGGCGCAATTCGCAAATTCAGCAACGTTTCTTTTCACGCATTTCGCGTCACGTACAGTCAGGGCGGTGATCTTTGCGATTGCAATCCTAAACGATTTATTTTTATGTTTATAGCTAACCCTGCGAAATATTACGTTCTAATATAACGTCTTGATATGCCCTATTTATGACATGAATACCATGAATACAGATTTGAAGGAAGACAAGAACGTATGACCAAAGTAATCTCAATTTAATTCCACACTCCATTCAATTTTTCAGGAAGAAGTGGAAGCTTCTAGTATCGGAGGCCAAGATCCTGTTTGGGTCGTCGAGCCATCGAAGTAAATAAGTAATTCCACACTATAGCGTTCATACATTAGTGACAATTTTCATTAATTTATCAATCAATCAATATATAAAATTCTACCATTGCTGACAGACAACGCACAGCCAAATTTGGCATGTAGGTTCCTTAGGGAGTTAAGGGGAGCACTAAGAGAGGATTTCCCGAAATTCCCACGGGAACAAAGTCCCAGGCCCATGCTAGTACTTTAGTAAACTTTTAATGTTCTAAAAAATATTTAATAAATAAATTTATTTATTTTCTTTCTCCTTTTTCTGAGTCGGTTATCACCTATCACCCAATAGCATTCTGCGTACTACGTAGGCTCACATTATTAATATTACAGATTTTAGATTAGATAAATTGCGATAAAATTTGGATCACACCAATTTCGCATATCGGACCGGACATCTTTTTTTTTGACGCTTCTTTGAAATATCTCACATTAATAGAATTATCCGTAAAAGAATCACATCCATAACCAAAGTATTTCCCTAAATATAGCAAAAAACAATTCACATTTTTAAGCGATGTTTGGGCGATACCAAAACGCCCCTAACTAATCGTGCATTCATATGACGTCACGCGTAGAAAATGGACTTTCTCTAAAAGTTTGAACTCTAATAAATCCGCTCAGGAGAATAAACTCGTGCTGAAAAGTCTCAAAATGTGTTTAATTATATGTATTCTATCATAAAATTACATATTTTTAACAATCCTCATACCTTGGCCGGCCCCCTGGTGTAATGAGCAAGTATGGAGGTTTATTTAGTCATAGACATAGAAAAAAAATCCTTGGTTTAGTCAATAATCCTAATCCTAACTAATATTATAAATGCGAAAGTGAGTTTGTTTGTTTGTTTATTTGTTTGTTTGTTTGTTTATTACCTCTTCACGCTTCATCTACTGAACCAATCTTCCTGAAATTTCGCATACACATAGCTGGAAGTACGGAGTAGGAAATAGGGTACCTTTCATCATTATCAAATCGTATGACAAAAGTAAACTTTACGTTAACATTGACAAATTACGCTAACCTTAACAAAAACTTAAATTTCGGTGCAACTGTAAATGGACTATGCTTATACGTATCTAGATCTCATCTTTGCTTCCCATCAGGCAAGATAGAGGTCAAACGCACTCAGATTTTTAATTAAAAATTTTTATTTAAAAATATTCTATGGCTGACTCTAG
Organism: Ephestia elutella; assembly: GCA_018467065.1. NCBI lineage: Eukaryota > Metazoa > Arthropoda > Insecta > Lepidoptera > Pyralidae > Ephestia > Ephestia elutella. The sequence goes on along the minus strand of CM031592.1, from coordinate 14,423,912 downwards.
CAAACTTGCTTATTCATAGGCTGCCTTATATTATATTTCCCACGTTATACGAGTGAAGTATTGATGTGGATCATATCACATTAGTTATTCAGCAGTCGAGCAGGTGCCAGCGGGAATGTCATGATTCTCCCGGTCTTATAGAGAAAAGGCAAATGCTGTATATACAGTACACAGCATTCGCCTTTTCAGGTTATATATAACTTTTTTGTCTAACTAGCTATAATAGTCTTTTAAGCATAAAGTTGCAAGGCATTTTTTTTCTATGTATCTTTTAAGATGCTACAAGCTACCATATTTATTTTTAAAGAAAATTTCTCGGTGCAGTGAACCATTTGTTAAGGGTTTAAGAATTCTAAAGTGTCAAAGTAAGACGCTGCACGGTACAACCCAACCTAAAACTTTCTTAAGATAACTTAATTGAGTATTGGAATTATCTTAAAACTCAATTAAATATAACATTAAAACTAATATTATAAATGTGAAAGTGAGTTTGTTGGTTTGTTTGTTACCTCTTCACGCTTTATCTACTGAACCAACCTTCCTGGAATTTCGTATTACACATATTTATAAATGCTTTTTCCCGGGACGAAAGGTATTTCATCCTTCTGAAGCTAACAGAGCCATATTTTGGACTAAAGACTTATTTTGGACTTAGTAAATATAATCATCAAAGTCCTTACACCGGTTAATGGAACTGAAACATTTTATACGTTGTATCAATCGAGCCCTATTGTTCCTAAATACTTATTTACCACACTCGAAACTCGATACGATTGGGTTTACTTTAGATATAAAAGAAATCCTTATATTGATTCTTTGTGACGTCACTATCACATTGTACACGGCATATTGTGGGCCTAAGCAATATTTTATTATTTATAACCTTTTCCCCTCAATTTCACCCGGGTGAATTTTACCTCCTTATGAGTGGAATTATCGAAATTCCTTTCTTAGCCTGGAAAATTTCAAGTTTCCTACGTTCAACCATTTCGTCACAATCACGTCCAATCAGTCAGTCCACATCCAACCAAAAGACAGTTTATCCCAATCACAACTAATATTATAAATGCGAAAATGTTTGTTTATTTATTTGTATATTTGTTTGTTACCTCTTCAAGTAAAATGAACCAATCTTCCTGTTTTTTTGCGTATACTTGAAGTACTGAGTAGGACATAGGATACCTTTCATTCCGGGAAAAAGCACTGTTCCTGTGGGAAATTCACACAGGCGGAATTTTATGAAATATAAATAAAAAAATATTTTGCGTAGGTTTATATCAAAAAGTAACGTCAAAGTAAAATGCTTTACAAAAATATTGCAGCAAAAAAGAAAGTAAGCAACCCTGTACAGAATAAAAAAGGAAATATCATCCTACTTTTATCTCTGCACCTTTTTTCGCCCGAAAATATATTTACTACGAGATTTAAGGTACCTCGTTTAAACCCTTTCTATATTTCACTGGATCATATCGTAGCAAAAATATGTTATCACTTTTAAACGTGACAAGTTTGTGAATTTGAATTTTGGTTAAAATTTACTCTTCTGGTGTCATAGTCGGAACTATGTATAGTTAACTAGCTTTTGCCTGCAGCTTCACCCGCGTGAATTTCTTACGGGAAAAGTGCTTTTTCACAGGATAAAAAGTACCCTATGTCCTTCTCAGTACCTCTAACTATGCGTATATATGCGAAATTTCAGGACGATTGGTTCAGTTCAGTAGATAAAGCGTGAAGAGGTAACAAACAAACAAATGAATATATGAACAAACAAACTTACTGTCGCATTTATATTATTAGTTAGGATTCATTAAAAATGTACTTGGCTATATAGTCTAAGAAAACTCAAGAATTACATTAGAAATGAACGCTTCTATATTCTAATGGTTGGAGTTAAATCAAAGCAAAAAACAGGTCACACTGACTGATGATTTAAAAACACCAGCGCATATGGGCCAATTCAATTAACATTCCACTCGATTTATACATATACAATACATGTATCGAAAATTACAACCTCTTCCGTTTTGAAAGTCGGTTGAAAATGCTCAATAGAAGTTGAAAGATTATGTTAAAATGTACATTGAAAGGAAATTGAAAAAATATGTTCAATTAACTGTTAACCCTTCTCAGCTAACAAAAGTCACAATCAATATCCTTGATTGCTCGAGGGATCACCCACATTTTGATAAATCAGCGCCGCTTTTGACTAAAGCATGGGGTCTAAAACAGTGACATTCATGAATTCTAAAATGATCCATTTCTCATTTCCTAAATATTTGAAAATGAATCTTATGAGACGTTTTGTAAGGTTCATTTTTAAAAATTGAGGAAATATGATATGGATCTGTTTTAGACGGGGTCGAGTTAAACCCGTTTGCTGTTCTCGTTTTACATTTGGTAATTTTAGATTTTCAATTTTCAGAATAAAAGAATTTAATTATTGTTATTTGGCATTTTGATATTGCATCTTAAAGCTGAAGAACTAGACGCTGAGACAAGTAATAGATATACATAAGTAATTAATAAGAGGTTATGATACATATAGTATAACGTCTTTATCCCTCAGGGGTAGACAGAGTCAAGAGTCGTGAGACTCGAAGGCCATTTGATAAAATGATTTTTACTACTTAGTAAGTAAGTAAAGATGCTTTATTGCCCCAAAACACGTAAATTGAGACTACTTCTCTCAGCCGAAAGACGTCCACTGCTGGACAAAGGCCTCCCCCAAGGATTTCCACAACGACCGGTCCTGCGCTGCCCGCATCCATGCGCATCCCGCGACCTTCACCAGGTCGTCGGTCCACCGAGTGGGAGGCCTGCCAACACTACGTTTTCCGGTTCGTGATCGCCACTCGAGAACTTATAATATGTAAAATCCGTACAATAGGCGGCCTTATAGCAAGTGCAATCTCTAGAAATAGACTAGAATCTATCCAAAATGTAATTGGGTTTACTACTTTTAAGTTGAAATGCATGGTGTTATGATATTGGTGATTACAGATTCAAAAAATATGCGTGTCGTATTTTTATAATAATGGGTATTTGTTTCTAAAACAACATTTTAAAGTTAACCGTTGCAATCTGTTACATTTATTGTATTTTTTTTTACGTGATTTGTGAAATAAAGTTATTTCAAATAAACAAACAATATTAAATCAATGAATAGTACACAGCTTCCTTTGTCTCATTCATTAATTGTAAGTAGTGAAACTCTCGATCTGTTTGTTGAGTGACAATACAATTAGACCGGGTGGGTCTAATTGTATTGTATTTACACCACACAACAAGATCTGCCTATTGAAATCGAAAATTACCTGTGTTTAAATTACAATATATTTGATAAATATAAATAAGTTAAGTCTTGGTCTGTTGTAATATTTTCTTTTGATTAGGCATCCACCTCATTAATGAGCTTAATGTAATAAGTAAAAGAGTTACTAAATACTTCAATCTGTATGACAGACTCGTTAATTATTGCATATCTCCTTACAAATTAAAGACACGTTATTAATTATATAAAAACTATTTTTATTCTTACATATAAGTAGCTTTAACTTCACGATATTCTCGACCAAAGAGAATCTTTACCAGCATTGGGACATTGATATCTTTGAAAGTAATATCTCCATTTGGTAAAAATAGGTATCTTTTATATAAAAGAAATTAAATTCGTTCTACTTAAAAACCGTCAAACACGTGTTCTTGATAACGATGTGGTTATTTTTAGATACCACTAAACACGTTTAATTATACTGCTCTAATACCAACTTGTTCTATTTCGAACTCTAAATTACATACGTGACGTATAATTAAAATTGTAGAACATCGAAATAGGAACTAAACGCGGCATACTTTAAAATGAAAACACAGTACTCAACGACATAGTTCTTCACTGCACTTAAAAATGGTGTCAGTGCAAAATGTTTCCACTACACTTTATACCACAGATGTATAACTTTCGTAGCCGCGTGTTCGTAGCGGTACGGCGTAGCAGCTACGCGGGTGGCTACGACGGGCGCGCTGTAGACACTGGTGCTACGAGTCTGGGATGCCATGTTTGAATAAGATTGCCCAGATATATAAAATTTATGACTTTTTATGCCGCTTGGTTTTAGGGTTTCCACAAATATACTTTAATATACTTTTAGGGCGTAGTACATTGTTGTGGTGTTATTTTGAAGAAAAGTAACATTTTGCAAGTTTCCTGTGCATTCGTTTGTTTAAATGTTGAACTATAACCGATTTGGTAAAGATTCTTAGATTTTTTTGTGACTTACCTCACCAGTGTTTGTGTAAGTACATATTTTATTCAAGACTTTTTGATCCCTATGTTGTATTTCTATTACTTAATATTCTATGCAACTCTTCATCAACATAAAAACACAAGCTAGGCTCGACTAGGAGTTACGTTCACTTTACCCTTGTATAATAGTTTTTTAAATTAATAAATATATTTTATGTCAATTTTTAAAGTTGTAAAAATTTATTTCCGAAACTATCTTACAATGTGGGTAATTCATATTGCTGGCAACACTGAGAGGCTACGAATGCAGCAACAGATATCTGTTGCGCCTACCATGGCCCGGTTTCAAATAGACTATAGCGAGAACCCATTTGTTAAAGTTATGAAAATAAATGCTATGAATGCATAAATCTCTGAAAATGAAAGTAAACATACATTTTTGTTTTATATTATTATTACTCTTGGCTCTTGGATGCGATGCGAGCGATGATTTGAGGACATTCAGGAAAGACTGGTTGGAGGTTGCTTTGGACAGAGAAGATTGGAAGGGTAGATCTTTGGCCAGCAGTGGGACAATAGAAAATAGGTACATGATATTCATATATGATGTAAAAGTTTATTGATTTTATTGAACTAATACGAACTCATAAATATGGTACCTGCAGACATGGAAGTAATAGGTATATCCTACCACCTATGTATCTAAAGTAGCCGCCAAGAAAGCGTAGAAAAAAAGAACATGATAGATACATAGATAGATAGATCAACACTTTATTGCACCATTTACAGAAAATAAATACAAAGTAGTAACAAAAGTAAATACATATATAAATGAGCGCAAAGGCGGGCTTATCGCAAATGCAATTTCTTCCAGCCAACCTTTGGGTACTTTTTATCCTTTACTTAAGTGTGTAGTGTATGTTATGTGTAGTCTAAAACAAAAACTGTTACAAATATCTCCAAAATCTCATTTGTATACAATTTCAACTTCTTCAAATGACAAGAAAACAAATCTTGAAATACCAATAGGCATTTAAATAAAAGAGACAATTGAAGGTCTCAAAAGGGCACTTTAACAAATCATTTGTTCCATTTCCGACTTCCTAAATATTTTAAAATAAAACTTATACGTAGGTATAAACCCACGTATAAGTTTTATTTTAAAATATTTATCTATTTTTTGTGATTTGTTAAAGTGGACTTTTTAGCTTGTCTTGTTATAAACGGCCATTTTGATTTCCAGTATAAATGAGGATACCAGTCAGATGGAGCCGAGTTGATATTAAAACGTTTCTTTATTTTTATTACGGACCCGAGCGATGAAAAGAACAAATCTTATTTCGTGTTCACTAATTAAATTACACTTCCATACGCGAATAAAGCTGGAAATTCTGCTATTTATTTTTTAATGTCAGGTAAAATAAAGCCTGCCCTGCGGGAAACAGGCAAAAGGGAAATATACATGTATGTCGGCATAATTCCAGCAATTGTTATTTGGCCGTACGTTTTCTATGTTTTAAGAAACTTTACTACCAATATCTGTTTTTAAAATTAAAATTTTAACATTTTATTATATGATAAATATCTATTTTGTAGTTAAAATATGTATGACAATTATTTTAAAATAAAAAAGAACTAAAACTATCTTCAATACTAATACTACTTATATACAATAAACATAAATTAAAAATCAAATTCTAAATTAGGCGTCCTTGGCAAGGTGCCCATCACGCAGGCAGCATTCCCGCGCTGAATAGCAATAGCTAAACGCTGGGCGAGAAAGCTGCCCGCCCGCACGAGGGTCACCTATTGCCTCCCTCAAGCGTTACTGTGGAGTTCCCGTGCGTTTATTTAAAATAATTAAATAAACGAATATTCAGACGAATATTAGAAAATAAAGACCAAATCTCCTTGAAAAAATATGGCCACCAATGACTCAATGCTTGCGAAAAATCTTTGATCAGTAATTTCAAATTCGTATTTTATTTTCATTGATACCTAAGTTAATTCATCTCCTACCTTTTATTTACACATGCGTCTCGTATTGTACCTAATTTTGCATTGCAAAAACTTATAGCTTTATAGGCATTCACCGTGAGTCCAAACTTCGCTGGTCATTGTAATACAATGCTTAATATGTTTATGGATTTAATTAGGTATAAGTAAATTTTGGTAACATATATGTAACCTATCGATAAGAAGAGCGGAGTCACCCGGCACAAGCAAAGCGGTTCCATGACCTCTGAATTTGAAGATCAATCTGGCTGACGTTGACGCTAGATGGCAAAAAAGTCATATCACCAGTCTTTAGTACAACTCTAGGCAACTTAAAGAATTCTGACAGAGAGAAGGAAGCAGTCTATGCTCTATATGGCTAAGCACCTCAGCTAAGCACTGATCAGTGTGACCGTTTTTGGTATTTTCAGTACTAATTTAGTATAATTGGGGCATATCAGAATGGTGTTTATATAATTTTAGTACTTAACCAAATTTTAGTATAATATTGGTAGAATTTTAACTATTTTGTCTATTTTGGTATTTTTTTTTTTTTTGGTATTTTCACGTGTTTTCACGTAAATACCCCTGCCTCCCTCTCTCCTCCCGAAAATTTCTTCCATTGAAAATTTCGGAATTCCTCGAGTTTTTAATTTTCAGATTTATTATTGAAATGTGTGTTTTATATTACTGGAAAAAATGTTAGTACAATTTTGGTATTTTTGAATTTTGCTTTTTAGTATTTTTTAGTACTGACAGCACTATGTTTTGGTATTTTGTCAAATTTTAAAACGGTCACACTGGCACTGATAGATTAGGTCATCACAAACAATAATAAGCACAACAAAATATTTTCCCGTTCACTTGATTTATTTGCCCCATCTCGTTATAACTTGAAAAATACTCGGCCTACTGAACAACGATCAGGCTTGCCCCAGGTGGTCTGTAAGTCCCATGTCTCTTTTGCTTTTAAATTGTTTTATTCATTTATTAACTACATAAATACCACAATGTTAATATATTAGTGTGTTGATTGAAAATTAAGGATCTCCTGTAACCTCCTTTCATTTGGAAACCCAAAGAAGTTATCTAATCTCACTCTTACTTTTGGTCGATTGGTAGAAAAGCGAATGACAGGTGTCTAACTATTTCTAACCAGGTAGGCAAGAAATATAAACTTAAGGCTGACACAAACCAAACGGTGTCGCAGACGTGCTTCACTGCGACATAATTTCTATTATTTGAATTTGTACGCATTGGTTCCCACCGAGCGACGGTGTGATGAGGTTGTATTTCACAGGATTTCTTAAGTGAACACACACCGCAGCCGGTTGTATATTTACAGATTTAAAGCAGCGTGCTGCAGATGCAACCCATCGTATCGCAGGCGCATCCGGTGTGTGGCAGCCTTTATTATTCACTATTTGAAAAAGGAAAAATCAAATATTAATTACTTTACTAATAGTATATTTAGGGACGATTAACGAATATTATAATCATTTCGTGGATCAACCTATACGATCTTCATTGTAAACAGCTGTTAAAATAACATTTCTACTTACAGATAAGCTAAGAGATAAACTCATTCACAGAATTTCATAAAAGGTTTGTTGAAATTGAAAATTGTTCTATATTCGTACAGTTTATGGCCACAATAAAATTAATTTTAGTACATTTCCGACACGTTAAAAGTATCCCTACTATCAAAACATGGCCGGCGATAAAAGTTAAATATAGACTTTATTACACAGAAGATATTGTTCAAATTATTTCCTTTGTGTAATATCGCAAGGAATTTTTATGAACCGTTTGGGAATGTTAGGAGAAATGAATGCCCACACAATACGAAGTTGGTGGCTATTAACAATGGGTGCATTTACGAAACAATCTAACGACCAGTTTCACTTACTGAAAGATTGCAATTATATAAAAAAAGGAACGGTTGAAGAATAGGGGTAATCCCTCGCATCCTCTAATTTATTTTATTTATTAACAAAACGAACAGCTAGTTTAGTCGATATTTGTGAAATCAAATGATCAATTTTACATGAGTTCCCTCGTAATCAAAAGTCTTCTTCTTATCGAGTGTGTTATTATTGTGTTAACACTTGTGTTAGATTTTATTCAACTCACTTAAGGGCATCTGACATAAGTAATCAACTGAAGTCAACCATCTCTGAGTAGAGGCCTCCGCCATCTTGTTTCCATCACCATATTACAACTATTTTTGTTCCAATCTTTGCCATGCCTGCATTTTCTTCCTCCTTTTCCTTATGACTTGGTAACAATTTATGCCAGATTTGGCCAATACTTTAATTTACTTCTTAAAAATCTTCTTTGTCAAAAGTTTGTCTTTTTTATTATACAAGAGTATTGATTCTTCTTAAAATAATTTAATGTAAGTTTTTATGAGCTAGAGTTTTCTTATAAAATTAATTATCAACATAACAACAATAAACCTTGCGTTCAACATTAGCCGAAGCGCTGAATTCCTAGGTGGGATGGGTGACCTATAATACTTTTCATAGATTCTGTCCCAAAATTCCGCACAACTCTGAGTCAAAGGTCCAAGCAGCTGCAAAGTGGTTCCGATGGACATGTGAGGAGATCGTTGGGCGTTGGCTGGTGTCCACGCTGGCAGAGATGATCCTTAAGACACTGGTACTCTGATAGATAAAGAAATTACCATTGTCACTCTGTATTGCTTCTTTTATTGACAAGTTAAACATATTAAGGCAATTGTTACGTAATTGATAAGGTCGTTAAGGCATATAGGGCTACAATAGACGCGGAGAAGATTAAATTGATAGGCACACGAGACAGCCATTCATATTTCTATTGAAAATGGGAGATTATAGATTTAAGAGAGTAATTGAGGGCAAATAGTACCTATATAGGCTAATCACAAGAAAATGTTGTATGGCAATGCTGATCATTTGAGACTCTGCAGCTGCTCTTCCCAGCACTCTGGTCATGGGATACCTCGACCAGCCTTTTAGACAAAATCCTAATTTATTTATTGTTATTTCTGACACAATTACCCAGGTGGATGTACTATACGTTCACAGCAAATCACAATTTATAGAAAAAATCATGTTAGAATTTATTTTTAATAATAATTAAAATAAAAACTTAACTTAAACATAAATAAGTACTAAACAAAAAAAAACTAAAACTAACTAAAATATAACTTAAAAACTATAACTATAAACTTAGAACTGAATATAACTTACACTTGCGTCACGAAGTTTGTAAAAAGTTCTCTCATGATTTCTTTCATTGTAATATATTCTTCCGTCGAATTAGTATCTTAACCTATAAGTGGGTTTTGCCTGCGGCTTCACCCGCGTGAATGTCGCTGTGATAAAAAAGCTTGAAAATCCAAGAACATTTCTCATCTTTGTCGGCCGTTTCACGTCCTTTAGGGTAGCTAGGTTTTTTAATTATACAATAGCTTTACTATAAAAATAATATCTTTGTAAAATTTCAAGTTTTTACTCTGCGTTGATATAAAGTCATATAAAGTCGTCCCTTTTATTCAGGGTTTTGCTTTGACATCATCTCCAGAGAACTGGAGATCGCAAAACTTTTTAAATGAAAGGAAACCCACAAACGTTCCGATTATCAATATATAATTAATCATGAACACCTTTTGGTTTGTTAATAATATAGTATATGAATCAATAAGATTTATGATATTGTATATCTTAGGGTTCCGTACTCTCGAGTTAAAATGGAACATTATCAGTTACATACTGAGTTTGACATGTTTTAAACCGAATAGGCAGACACAGATTTCGTGTTCCACGACAAATAATTAAATCCGGTCAAGCGTGAGTTGGGCGATATTAATAATGCAAATAACAACAGATCGAGCTAGCCCCAATATATCAACAATACTATCAATACATACATCTAATAAAACTGTAACTGGTTTGTGTCTGTACATAATAGATATTTAAGAAAAAAAAATTGGATCTTTCTAGAGCCAATAGAAGCCAAAACTATTCTTTTTAGAATTGTTGTCTGTCTGTATGTTTGTATGCGCATTACAAACAAACTACTGGACGAAATTAGATGCGGTTTTCAATGTTGTCTTGTTGAAAGTCTAACTTAAAATTTGGCGTAGGAAAGGTGTCATCTTGAAAAATTTCATTTTCAAATATTAGAAATATAGAATGATACAAAAAGATCTATAAATAACTCACTAACTCAATTTCACTAGACTTATAGGCAAGCTTCGAACTGAAAGTTGCAGGTTCGTTTCCCAGGTCAAGTATGACTTTTTGTTTTTTTTAATTATTTTTATTTATAGTATTTCTTGTTATATCAGCCATATTACTATATAAATTCTGTGTAAATTTCAAGTCAACCTTACCTAATATGGTTCCAAATACGAGTAGACAGACAGCAAAGGCATATTATTAGAGAGATTAATAGGGAGAATCAGATTTTTAGGTAGGTAGATTTTTAGGAACACTAAAAATCTGATCTCAAAGGAGATACAGTCGGGGCCTCAATGAATCCTATGTCAGATTTATCTGTTCCCGGCTGTACATAAATACTCAAAAATCCACTTCTTCATGATCTATATTTTTGACAATAACATTTCATTATCATTGTCAGCCTATTGAAGACCACTACAATAGGCCTCTCAGTCATGTGGTCATGTCTTAGGCAATATTAAAAAAATCTGACACCAGATTTTTCTATAACACAATTAATAAGAAAACAGACTTCAACTTGTTGCAATGGTTGGAAATATATTTTGTGGTTGTACTGAACCTTTCATGTGCAAGCTCTCGCACTTGACCCATATTTTTTATCTATAATAAGAACATCAAAAAATATGGTTGTCATTCGAAGTTGTATATCAAGTGAGATGGAACTCGGTGTTATCATATTTATGTGGAAAAATAAACTCCTGAAAATTATCCTTATCTTAAAATCTTCACATTACACTCATGATTTGTCACAAGTACGTTATAAATATTTATCATAATTGGCAGTGATAAGAAATCGTCTACAATTTTGTATCAAGGCAAGCCATGCTCGTACAGTCATCTGCAGAAAGTTGGGTGGAGTCTCTAAGGGAAAAATGAAATTCACGCCAGCGTAGCTGCGGGAAAAAGCTAGTTATGATAATAAATTATGTCAATTATAGGCCTGTTTTAATTTCAGACGAAGTCAAAACATATTTTTAGGGTTCCGATCATCAATAGGCACTATAATCAATCACTAGGTAATTTAGTTATATACTTTTTTCACTTTTTTCTTAGTAACAGGTACTTATCAATTTAAAATTAATTAAAAAACTCTGGCAAATCAAAAGTTTCGGCCATTTATGCCATATATCGGAAGGGTGTACTTTCTGACTATCTGGAATCATGATTCCTTAAATATGTCACTGACTTAGTAGATTAAAGAAGATAAAAACTATCAATCTTCACAGTACTTTTTAGTGAATTTTGTTGGAAATAAATCAAATATAAGTTCAAACCTAAGCTTGCTGAAGTAAAACATTTATTAACCGCGAAAGTAATTTCCTAAAAAGTCTATTTTTATTTATATTGTTACAAAATCATAAAAAGACATGCTAAGATTGTTTACATAATAGGACAATTATGAATAAATGGACACAATTCTGTACTCTCACACGTACAGTCAAGCGTCATAAGTGCAGTCATACCACGAAGACCTTATCGCCTAGCCTTAATGATCATAATGCCTTGTAGATTCTGACTGCACTTTTGAATCTTGACTGTACGTATTTTATTTTCGAACGGTTGTTTTTGTGGTCTGTAGTGCTTTTTTTGATTTTATGTACGTACGTGTAATACTTTGACTTTGGATACTTTAGTACCTATATCGGCATTTCATACTTCGACATTTAGCAATATTATTAAATATTTATAATGATCTTAACTGATCACATAAGAAAATATTCTTATCAAATCTTTATCAATCGATATTTATTAATTTGGTACACGGGTAGAAAAATGTCGGGAATAGCACATAGGGTAGTTTTTATCCCGAATTCCCACGGAAGCAAAGACCTGGGGCCCAGCTAGTATTAAAATATCTGTCGCTTAGACACTTACTAAATAAAAAAACAAGTATACAGCAATATAAAATTAAAAATTCAAAGAACAAAAATGGGGCTTCAGTGTTATTATACGACTTATTTACTACAACTGACTTTACCGAAAACAAACAGAGAAATAAACCATTTTTTAATCATTATTTCTGCTTTTTAGTTCCCAATATTAATAATCAACATCAGAATAACAAAATATGGACTAAACATTAGCTGGTATGCCGAATTCCTGGGAGGGACGGGTGACCGGTAATACTGGTCATAGATTTGGTCCCAGAATTCCGCTCGACTTGGTATAGGTGATCCTTGGATCAGCTGCATTGTGGATCCTATGGACATGTGAGGAGTTCGCTGTGCGTTGGCTGGTGGCCAGGCCGGCAATGACGAGCCTTCTGGTACTGGCACCCTGGAATTAAAAAATATTGACCTTCATTTATGAATATTCATCGATAAGTCAACTCAATCAGAGCAGGGCAGAGCATAGGTTTCTCTTCTTTTACGCCATCCTTCTCTATCCTCTGATAAGGGCAGAATTAAATTAGACGTTAGTGCTTGAACCAATACTATTTAATCCCATTTTACTCTACACTATTTTTTTATATTATAATTTTAGGGCTGTGACACAGGCGTAGTAGCTATCACTATGCTTATAGTTAGACTTCTCAGTTCAGAAACGCAGGTCCAATTCCTGGAACCTGATTCGTTCAATATTGTTTCTTTTTCTAAAAACTAGCGTCGGCTGGGGTTCATACCACATCACTTTAAACTTTTATGTGTGATCTGGGGTTGTTGCATAAATGTATGGGAAGCCGGCTATATCATGAGCACTTATCTGAACTTTTCATTTTTGGGTCAGTTTTAATGCCTTATAAGTAAATAGATAAATTCGTAGCCTTTCTATGGTACATTTAGTCAACAAAATCGTGATGAAGGTTAGGCGAGGTGCGCCAAAATGGCTAACACCCATTATGATTTGACGTTGATGCGCTTCATTTGACAGTTCCGATTTCCGGTACGTTTAAAAATGTACTTTAATTACATACGTGCTCGCGGGAAAGAATGGTTTATTTTATTTTTTATTCATCTAATTATGTGAAATACACATATGTTTTAGTGATATTGCATGTGACATGTGTTAGGAACATTTACTTTAATTTATTTTCTAAAATATAATGAAAATATCGAGCATTGTCTCTGATTTTCTGTATCATAATTTCTGAACATAAGTACGGACGCCATGTCAGTATCGCCATTATACGATATTCTTCTCTTCTTCTCTCAGCCGAAAGACGTCCACTGCTGGACAAAGGCCTCCCCCAAGGATTTCCACAACGACCGGTCCTGCGCTGCCCGCATCCATGCGCAACCCGCGACCTTCACCAGGTCGTCGGTCCACCGAGTGGGAGGCCTGCCAACACTACGTTTTCCGGTTCGTGGTCGCCACTCGAGAACTTTTCTGCCCCAACGGCTATCTGTTCTGCGAGCTATGTGCCCCGCCCACTGCCACTTAAGTTTGGCGATTCTGCGGGCTATATCGGTTACTTTAGTTCTCCTACGGATCTCCTCATTTCTGATTCGATCACGCAGGGAAACTCCGAGCATAGCGCGCTCCATCGCCCTTTGGGTGACCTTGAGCCTTCTTATGAGGCCCATAGTAAGCGACCACGTCTCTGTTCCGTATGTCATCACTGGCAACACACACTGGTCAAAGACCTTAGTCTTGAGACACTGCGGTATTTTGGACGAGAAGATATCGCGAAGCTTCCCGAACGCTGCCCAGCCGAGTTGGATTCGACGGTTGACCTCTTTCTCGAAGTTGGACTTACCTAACTGAACTGTTTGTCCCAGGTATACGTAATTGTCAACAACTTCGAGTGTAGAGTCTCCAACCTTTAGAGGAGTGGGTGCGACACGGATATTAGACATGATTTTCGTCTTATCCATGTTCATTTTTAGACCCACTTGTTGAGAGGCTCTACAGAGGCCATCGAGCATTGTGCCTAGGTCTTCCAAGGTCTCAGCCATGACTACGATATCGTCAGCGAATCGAAGGTGAGTGAGGTACTCGCCGTTGATATTGATACCGAGTCCGCTCCAGTCCAGAAGCTTGAAGACATCTTCCAGGGCGGCGGTGAACAGTTTCGGAGATATAACGTCTCCCTGTCTCACACCTCGCTTCAACTGGATAGGTTTCGAGCCTTGATCCTGGAGACGGACCGACATGGTGGCGTTTTCGTACAAACACTTTAGCGCTTCGATATATCGATAGTCAATTTGGCACCGTTGGAGAGACTGTAGCACAGCCCAGGTCTCGATCGAATCGAAGGCTTTCTCGTAGTCCACAAACGCCAAGCATAAGGGCTGATTATACTCCTCAGTCTTCTGTATAATCTGCAGCGTATGTAAGTGGTCTACGGTACTAAAGCCTTTTCGGAAACCGGCTTGTTCGGGAGGCTGGAAGTCGTCGAACCTGCGAGCGAGACGATTCGTAATGACTCTCGAAAACAGTTTGTAGACATGGCTCAGAAGTGAGATAGGCCTATAATTCTTCAATAAGGTTTTGTCGCCTTTTTTGAAGAAAAGTACCACCACACTTCTGTGCCATGCCGTAGGCGTTTGTCCCTCGAGTATGACGGAATCGAATAGCTTCTGAAGAGCTTTTAATACCGGTGTTCCACCTGCTTTCAGAAGCTCAGCCGTGTTTCCATCATCACCCGGTGCCTTATTGTTTGTTAACTGTTTGAGAGCCATTCTAATCTCGTATAGGCTGACGTCCGGGATATCTTCGGTGTAGTGTCGGGTCAATCTGGCTCTTGGATCTTTGGCCAGATTACTGACAGGTGCGCGTACGCTGGTGTATAATTGTCCGTAGAACTTCTCAACCTCTTCCAACAGCTCTGGCTTCGACGAAATGATTCTGCCATCCTCAGTCTTCAGCTTGGTCAGTTGGCTTTGACCACGATCTGTTGATCACTTTTTTTTATACGATATTAAGTCATATTAAATGTATTTTTGTAACATAACAAGATCACGAAAAAACAAATATATGATGGTCTTAATCGGTTTTTCATATTATTTCGATTTTTGGGGAACTGCTCATAATATAGCCTGCTATGCAACACGCCCTTTGCATATAAATGTTTTTTTATAAATTAAATTAATTTAATATTTTCCATGAGTTTAGCATCCCAAAACATAAAGCACACCAGCCTTGAAATAATTAACCTGCTTGTTCATGTCCCGGGCCGCCGAAGTCAGGAAAGAGCTCAGACAAGATGGACGGATATGATAAGATCAACTACGCGCAAAAATCTACATCTGGCCTCAAAATAGGCACAGGCCCGCGCGTTGTCTGGAAGGCCCTAGTCAAGAGAGCCTATAGCTATAGTCACGCACAACCCCCAATCATGAGGATACGACTACGAAGGAGAACATAGGAGCAACTATTTTGGGCGTACCTCAATCTGTGTGTGAGTAAGTCGCTAATTTAAAGTATTTACTTAGTTATATATAGAAATATACATTAGGTATACTTACCCTAAGGTTATGAAGTTAATATACATCTCCCCTCATAACTTCCTTCATTTCAATATATGCCTGTGTTGAATTGATGACATTTTCATCCATAACTGCCATCATTTGTTCACAGTGATCAGCGCCACGCTCCGTCATTATGGGGAACATATTCCGTATTGTTATCCCAGTAAGAATATTCGTACAAATATATCGGATTATCACCGAATTCCGAATGCAGTCTTACAGATCGCAGCATTGGATATACAAATACTGTATCAGTGAAAAATTCTATATACGACAAAATGTTACTCTCACTCACATCTTCATTTCCGAAATAAAACTGTTTAATTTTCGTGGCAACCTCTTCTTTCTCCTCATTGGTATCAAATTGTAGATCAGCTGGTACAAAGTCAGTAAACCTTTCGTTCATCATGACTTTCCAAATATCAAAGTTACTTATTTGGAGTAATCCTTCCATATTCGTAAATCCAAATAACATTGGATATCTTGTAGTACTTTGTTGACTTATTAAATTGAAAGGGGCATCTTCAAGGAACCTCTCCGTACCCAAATCAGCTTCCACACAAGGCCCAAACAATAATATGGAATCAGGTCTGGCACTTATTAAATCAATATGCGAATATAATGTTTCGTATGAAGCAGTTTTGTAAAATTCTTCTAAAGCATCTAAATCGTCTACGCGGTCAAAATTGACAGCTCTAGCGTAGATTTTTGCATTCTCCACTGGGTCAGGTTGAACCGCAAATGATGCAACATTACTACCGCTGCCTGCTATGACTTTATGAAATAGGCCTTTTGCCATCGGTGATATGGTTAAAAGATCAACAGATGCACCGCCGGCACTTACATCCCTCTATTGTGACGTCATTGGGATTACCTCCAAAATTTGCGATATTGTCTTGTACCCACCGCAACAATGCTACTTGATCTTTCATGCCAGCATTACCAGGTACTTCTTCCGTACCTAGACAGAGGAATCCATGCGCTCCAAGTCGATAATTAAATGTGACTGCTATAACATTAGTAGAATTCACCAGGGCTATAGGTTCTAGAATAGTACCAAATAACAATTGGAAAGCGCCGCCATGAACTATAACCATTACTGGAAGATTGGTTTCGTTTGTATCAGGGACATATACATTTGCTACCAAGCAGTCTTCTCGAGTGTTAGGAAAACCAGGTTGTATGCAAATTATATATTTTTCCACGGCATCTAAGGTTTCTATCCATTCTGGAGGAGGCAGGGGCGGCTGAAATGATACAAAAATATAACTGTTGAGTAGCCCTTGTACTGAGTCGCAGGGGAGTGTACTGGAGTATATACATAGTCAAATAACGATAATATTCAGTTTTTTTGTATTCACTTTGTTCGGTAATATCCAATCAGTATAAAAACACAACAATAATAAAATTGAGGAAACTACAGATAACCTATGTGGTCCGCGGTGCAAAGGCAGTAGCCTTAAAATCGCACATACAGGCTAGTGCAGGCAGTAGCCTGCACTAGCCTGTATGTGCGATTTTGCACCGTTAAAAAAATGTAACGGTGACGTTACATCATAACCAAGCCAAGCAATGTTATAGAATGTTATTTCTAAAAAGAGAAATGAAGTTTTTCCAAAAATCTATGAACCGACTTCCATCATAAAACTTTGAAAATCATGAAATAACATTAAAGATGCAGTATGAATGTATTAGCATGCTGTGGTAGACTACTGAATGAGGTGAAGTCGGTGCCAAGTGCAGGAGTAAGGGTGTTACGTAAGTTTAGCTAGGCATTTTATATATATACATGATCCTTATATAAATTTAGATTATTTCATATTCAATTTGGCACCGACTTCACCTCATTCAGTAGGTAGCATGCTAATACATTTTTCTTTAATGTTATTTCATGATTTTAAGTTTTATGATGGAAGTCGGTTCATTTTTTGGAAAAAAAGTTTTATTTTATCATTTTCAGTGCTTCTACACCTATTTTCTTTAATAAAAACTTTTCTTCCACTGGCTGAAAATAAAGAATTAAGAATTAGACGAAACTTTTTATGTTAGTTTGATTTGAAATGTTCAAGATCATGTCAAATTGTCTATTATTTTTGGCACATAAATAGACCGAGAGCCCACGTGACGACCAAACCTTTTCCTTATTTTAGAAATGCTGAATGTTTCTCTGCGTGGTATATACGGGTAAAAATGACCGTAGCGACTAGGTATGAAGTTTAGATCTTAGTTGAGTATGCAGGTAACATAGATAGCAAGGATGATTTTTATAGGTATTAAAAGCACCCTGGGGCCTCCCAAAGTAATATTAAATTAAGATTTTATAATAAAACAAATATAACTATAATTTAGTAAAGTTACAATGTCTAGCAGGGGTTTATATCTGCACCAATTGCCTGGTAATGGATGGCGTGATTGCTAATATTCTTAGGAATAAAATCTTTAAAAAACTTTACTTTGAGGAAATTGAGTTACCAATTTAAATATTATTGCTACAAATAATCTGCCTAAGTAATAATGAACCAACTTTTATAGTTGCTAATCGCTATTTCTATGTTGGGGACATACACAGAAAATTTTGAGTTTTAATAAAATAAGGAAGGGCATGCTGTCGCGGGCTTTTGCTCTATAATGCAATGTTGGTATTTTTATATTTTGTTAGGTATCTTTAAAATTACCGAACAGATTCTGACGTGGTTAAAATGGGACCAACTTGGGAATACACCATTACGATTAAAAAAACAATTTTGGAAATCCGTCCACAGTAGGCGGTTTTAGAAATCGGCGAACATACATAAAAAAAAACATACATAAGAATCGAAACATATAACCTCCTCCTTTTAAATTGGGAAGTCGGTTGAAAAGAGAAATGAGGTTTTTCTGTCATTATAATCTATTGTTAGCTGACTGAAGATTTGAAAGAAGAACAAGCTGTCAAGATGCAGTATGAAGCCCTTCAGTCTGCAGTAGTCTGTGGTAGACTGCACCAGCAATGGGTTGTGATGGTTGTATTGTGCGCGTGGCTTTGCATAATGTTTATGTGATCTATTGTGTTTCCATGTATAACGTGTAGAAATATGATCCATGTATTATAAAAGGGGTTTGTAAACATAAATCTACGAGTTTTATTCAGAGTAGATAAGACTATATTGATGAAATTGAACGCTGACTGACTTATTGGTAGGTATATCAATGCAGTGACGAAACCGCTGAACGTAGAAACTTGAAGTTTTGTTATCACTAAGAAAGGAATTTCGGAAATACCAGCCCTAAGGAGGTGAAATTGGTGAAAACCTAAATACCTACACGCGGGGGAAACCGAGGGAAAAAGCTAGTCTGTCTTAATATCATAAATGATTTATTAGGTATCTCAATGATAAGAATGTACTTGCTTGCTGTATGCTAATGTATTAATTTCAACTTTTTATCTTTATAATTTTATAGACGTCAATACAATAATTATATATAAAGATTTATTTGCAAAAACGTGTGTACACAAATGTGTGGTGTCAAAAAATACTTATACCTGCAAGTATTATCAGCATGCTAATTTAAATGGAGAGAATTTATTTGATTTATTTACGATACATGTTAATTTTTTAACCGACTTCAAAAAAATGGAGTTTCCCAAATCAGCTGTACCCATTTCGGATATTTAGGTACAGGTGTCCTCGTCCAATTGTAATTGTATAATTTTAAATCTCCGTTTCGGTTTGGCCAAAAATGCTTTGGTATAATATCTATGTGTTCTCCTCTAGAGGTCGCATTTATTCTCACCCGATTCTCGTTATATTTATATGAAAATTGATAGTCGAGCCATTTTTTTTTTAATTTTTAAAAATGGGAAGTTGGCTCAAATTGCCTAAGCGCCTTTGGATTTTATGGCTCTTACGACCACTTTGTAATAAGCTCGCGAGGTCTAAAGCTCTCGGAGCCTCTCACTAGTATTAGATAGTTAAGTTATTATCATACCATAAACTTCTGGCTCCCTGTAGGTGCACTAGCATAGGGAATGCCATAGAATGCGAAGACATCACTCTCTGGTTGCTTGTATCCTCGGACTGGTCCCTGTTTTATATTCACCACCAGAGACTCATCCTGGGCAACCACAGAACCTACTGCTACACTCGTTAACAAAATTAATGCTACACACCACATGTTACTGTTACACTGCAGCATACCGAATAATGTTTACGATTCGCTTCCTGACTATCTTTTTTCAACCTTTGAGTGGCAAGATAAGACGTTATATGATAAGAATGAAGATTGTTATCTTACATAATCCAAATAATCCAGTTATTTCAGGGGTGGTCTTGATATATGCATAAATTATCATTATTGATTTTTCTGCTTTACTAACACTTATAATAATTGATTACTTGAAACTATTTTTGGGATAAGAATTTATTGTCATCAAAATTTGTTGTTGTCATTGTTTGTTTTTAACGCATATACCCAATATGCGCAAAAACATGACCGTGATGATCGAGATCGGACGTCGCTGGGAGCAAGCTAATCCATGGTGCAGCATAGGTCTTCTTACATGTCAGTTTTCAGAGTAAGAGGAAGTGATTCTAATTAAGCTTGCAGGATTTTTACCCGTACTAACATACAGGGTTTTCCAAGCGACAAAGGTATCTTTGACAGCCTTCGAGCAGAAGGACTTCCGCGCGCGGGAGTCCGTTTTGCTCTATGTTGAACGCCGATAGCAGCCATCGTACGAGTAGATTGTCTTTTGGCGCGAATTTTTGACAAATCAACAGATGTTTCATTTTGTATTTGTCATGTATGAATATAACGTTGAAAAAATTACTCGGCCCCTATTCCAAAACCCTAAATACAAGCTTATAAAATTCCTGGCAAAATAACCGCAACGTCCACCGACAGCCCAACGTAGCGATCACGGCTTAACCTCGAATATAAATCACGCCAATCCCGGTACACCTCGGGAGATACAAATGTCCATCGGTTAATCTTTTAGCGATCATAGTCGATTTATTTGTCGTATGGAACGACAAAATTTTCGTTTGATTTTCAAAAGACCCCTAAAAGAAAAAGATGCCTGAAACAATTACCAAGGCACGCCCTTTGCGAATCCTGAACAAACTTCGTACCTACTTACTTACTCCGCTGGCTCAGTGACCTCAAAGTGGATCTTGGCTTCCGAAACGAGCGCGCCATCGTCTTCTATTCAGCGCGTACCTACACAAAAATATTTTGTCATCCATTAAATTCCGTCAAAAGAAACTACGACCTATCAACATATGAGATTACGTTTGTCATGTGTAGAGATGGGTTAAGGACTGAGTATTTATCTAAGGATGAGTAAATACTCATAAATACCCATTTCTACTGAGTTTTTATCCTTAATCGACAGTAAATATTTTTTAATGAGTTAGTCTCATAAACTTAATTGGAACTGTGAATTTACAAAATTATAAAGGATATAGAACTTATTGGGGTGATTAATTGATAATTACTTAATGGAAAAGTACCAAAATTGCAATGCATTTATTCTAAATCCACAAATTCTGTCAATAATCGTCTGTAAGATTACCCTTTTAACTACTCATGTGGTAGGATAGTGTTTTTTAGGGTTCCGTACTCAAAGAGTAAAAACGGGACCCATTACTAAGACTCCGCTGTCCGTCTGTCCGTCCGTCTGTCTGTTACCAGGCTGTGATCTCATGAACTGTGATAGCTTGACAGTTGAATTTTTTACAGATGATGTGTTTCTGTTGTCGCTATAACAACAAATACTAAAAAAAGAATAAAATAAATTTGGGGGGAGCCCCCCAAATTTATTTTACAACAAACGTGTTTTTGTTTTTGCCGTTTTTTGCTATATTTTTTAATGTTGTATAGATAATGGTATAGGATAGGACACTTCGTACGCGAGTCCGACTCGCACTTGGCCGGTTTCATTGTTACTTGTAACAACACGCGTCACTTGAAAACGACAGTTGGCTCTCACCAGTCCTAGAAAGTGCACGCGATAGTTATTGAAGGACTGGACTTAACCTTAATGTTTATAGTTAACCTTTTATTCTAACCCGACGAGATCAATAAATGTACCGCGGCTAGTACTTAGAATTTTAATGTTTAGTTAACCTTTTAGTACGGCTCCTTGTCCAAAAAAAAAATTTCGTTTTTATGGTCCTATCCGAAAGAAAGCATAAAACTTGCATAAATGTAGCTTTCATATATGTATTTTAATATTGATATGGAAACACGTCGAGAAATGATTTGTTCCCCCCCTTTCCCCCCCCCTCCATTTTATGTCCCAAATCGTGGTTTTTCTAGTTTTTATGAAAACGGTAAAAGCTACGCAAAAACTGTCGAAGACCAATAAGTTCTTCATTAAATTCTCTATAATATTGCCTTTGGATGTATGTTGATAGGAGTTCTCTCTCTCAGCCGAAAGACGTCCACTGCTGGACAAAGGCCTCCCCCAAGGATTTCCACAATACCGGTCCTGCGCTGCCCGCATCCATGCGCGTCCCGCGAACGTCACCAGGTCGTCGGTCCACCGAGTGGGAGGCCTGCCAACACTACGTTTTCCGGTTCGTGGTCGCCACTCGAGAACTTTTCTACCCCAACGGCTAACTGTTCTACGAGCTATGTGCCCCGCCCACTGCCACTTAAGTTTGGCGATTCTGCGAGCTATGTCGGTTACTTTAGTTTTCCTACGGATCTCCTCATTTCCGATTCGATCACGCAGGGAAACTCCGAGCATAGCGCGCTCCATCGCCCTTTGGGTGACCTTGAGCCTTCTTATGAGGCCCATAGTAAGCGACCACGTCTCTGTTCCGTATGTCATTACTGGCAACACACACTGGTCAAAGACCTTAGTCTTGAGACATTGCGGTATTTTGGACTAGAAGATATCGCGAAGCTTCCCGAACGCTGCCCAGCCGTGTTGGATTCGACGATTGACCTCTTTCTCAAAGTTGGACTTAACTAACTGAACTGTTTGTCCCAGGTACCTATACATAATTGTCAACGACTTCGAGTGTAGAGTCTCCAACCTTCAGAGGAGTGGATGCGACACGGATATTAAACATAATTTTCGTCTTGTCCATGTTCATTATGCTCTACAGAGGCCATCGAGCACTGTGCCTAGGTCTTCAAGGTCTCAGCAATGACTACGATATCGTCAGCGAATCGAAGGTGAGTAATGTACTCGCCATTAATATTGATACCGAGTCAGCTCCAGTCCAGAAGCTTGAAAACATATTCCAGGGCGGCCGTGAACAGTTTCGGAGATATCACGTCTCCCTATCTCATCCCTCGCTGCAACTGGATATGTTTCGAGCCTTGATCCTGGAGACGGACCGACGTGGTGGCGTTTTCATACAAACACTTCAGCGCTTCTATATATCGATAGTCAATTTGACACCGTTGGAGAGACTGTAGCACAGCCCAGGTCTCGATCGAATCGAAGGCTTTCTCGTAGTCCACAAACGCCAAGCATAATGGCTGATTATACTCCGCAGTCTTCTGTATAATCTGCCGCAGCGGATGTATGTGGTCTACGGTACTAAAGCCTTTTCGTGAATAAGGACTTGATAGGACTTACAGTTTACAAAATATACCCATGCTAAAATAAATTATTTCTTTAAATACGAACTTTTACTATTACTGCATGGCCGTAAAAGTGGCGGAACGCTTTTTGGGTACAATCTGAATGGATCGTTGGAATGTAAAATCTGTTTTTACTGAATAAATGATTTTGTATTTTTTCTTTTTAAACTTTGTTGGCGATGGTAACATATGTCGACACGAAGTCTGGGACCACTATATCAGAAATTGAATGCTGTCCGTGATATTTAATTCGAAATTCTACCAAGACCGTGCAGTAATAGTAAAAGTTCGCATTAAAAAAAAACATTCTTGTAGCATGGGCATATTTTGTAAACTATAAGTCCTATCAACATGCATCCGAAGGCAATAGATATAAAGATTTTAATGAATAACTATTGGTCTTTGACAGTTTTTGCGTAGCTTTTGCCGTTTTCATAAAAAGTAAGCTAGTAATAGAATTGTAATGTTTAAGTAGTTAACCTATTATTCTAACCCGACGAGAACAATTAATGTATCGCTGCCAGTACCTACTAAGAATTTTTACATTCAAGTTAATCTTTATTTTACCTAAAAAGAACATTAATTGTTCTGATGATCCATTTTCAGTGCTAAAAATTAAAGGTAAACTTAAATAAAGTATTAAATTAGGGCTCCATTGCATACAAAAGTTTATACTCATGCTTTTGGATAAATACTCAGTAAGAATGAGTAAAAACGAATAAATACTCATATTTATCATTCTTACCCAGTAAATACTATTTAGTATTTACTGACCGCCCATCTCTA
This sequence comes from Ephestia elutella, assembly GCA_018467065.1. NCBI lineage: Eukaryota > Metazoa > Arthropoda > Insecta > Lepidoptera > Pyralidae > Ephestia > Ephestia elutella. Next base: position 14,399,670 of record CM031592.1, on the reverse strand, counting down.
GTCATGTGTCGTATTTTGCGGATTAACTACCTAAGTACATAATCTGCGAGCCTACTAAAGCTTGATATAAAAATCTCTTGAGCAAAAGCCTCAATCGACCCTAATAAATCTTTGCATTAGCAGAATTCTCAGTAAAAGATTTGGTTTGTTTTACCTTTTAATGTTTAGGCGGTCCTCAGCCAGCTGTAAATAGGATGTAATTGATGAGAGTCATATAGTTAATCATAGGTCTTAGTGCACTCAGGACGAACTAAATCTTTGATTTACCAGTACCACTTTGACATCGAAGGACACCAATATTTTTTTCTCGCCAAAAATTGCCAATTAATAGAATTATTTCCACAAAAAATGCAGGAGTGCAAGTAATGTCGGTAAAAATACGAATTGTTAAAAAATACGAATTGTTTTTTAGTATTTCATATCTTTATCAATATATCTATCTATGCGCGGTAACGATGAAAGTTTCGCGCCATTTTAATTGAAAATCACGACACGCAAGCAGCCTTACTATTTAGTAAGGCTGCTTGCGTGTCGTGATTTCAGGCACACATATACATATATGCGAGTGTATAAACGGTATGTGCCTATGTATTTGTAATTTTGCCTATTTGCTATTTTACCTATTTTGCAACTCGCTCCATCGTGAATAAAGTGCTAATTCGCGCTCAAGCAACAGTATCACAGGGGCGGGATAATGATTAATACTTTTTTGCCGCGGGCGAAGCCGCGGATAACAGCTAGTATATAAATAAATAAATTAAAAAATAAATAAATTTAAATATTTAATATTTTTTATTACACTAAAAGTAAAGAAATTAAATTTGGACATTGAATATAATATTTTATTAGAAAAAATGTAATGTATGAGTGTGACATTTGCTGTACAACAATTTTTATTGAAGTAGAATAAATGGCTTTTTTATTTATTTATTTATTATTCTCATGAAATAGAAAAGTTAGAAAAGCGTTGAAGCGACTATATTGCATTTGAAGGAGTCTATAATGATTAATATAAAATAATTGTTTAAAAAATATTTTTTTTAAATTTAGTCTCGGGACATATTGAACAAAGTGTTATGTAGGGTTCCAAAGGTGCCTACAAATGTTGCTACAGATATTTTTCAAACTAAACATTTTCTCGTTTAAGTCTACAGTGGACTCTAACAAAAAGCAATGAGAACCCTAAAATCAAAAAGTGATTTTTATTTAATGATGCCCTACAACAATGGTATTTTATAATATATATACCCTAAAAAAATTTCGTGACTTTGTTCTACAGTTCTCTCTGCGTAATTAATTAGTATGTACAACGATACCAAATTACAGTTTTCTAGCTCTAATAGTCTTTGAGCTAAGCCTCGAACAGACACACGGACAGACATGTCAAAACTATTATTGATCAATTCGTAATATTGATTATCAACATTACAATAACAAAATATGGGCTAAACATTAGCTGGTATGCCGAATTTCTAGGAGGGACAGGTGTCCGGTAATACTGATCATAGATTTTGTCCCAGAACTCTGTTCGGCTTGGTAAAGGAGATCCTTGGATCATCTGCAGTGTTGATCCTATGGACATGTGGGGAGTTCGCTGGGCGTTCGCTGGTGGCCAAGCCGGCAATGATGAGCCTTCGGGTACTGGCACCCTGGAATGAAAAAGTATTCACCTTCATTTATTTAGTCGAGATCATCATCATTTCAGTCCTTTCTTCCCACTACACAGCAAAGGCCTTCTTCTTTTATGTCATCTTCCTGTTCTTGTAGACTAGTCTCAGATCGAAAGCGGAGTTTTAATCTGAATCTGAGGCGCAGTCCAAAATTTTCATTAATTATTCCTTCAAGCAGCAATTGCCCGGATCCGGCAATGCTAGCTTAAATGAAAATTAAGTCAGCATCGAACCTTGCCATTTCCCATGTAATTTCAAGCTGAATAACCATGGAAAATATTCCATGAGTTTGCATCCCATAATATAAGGCATAATTTTACTTTGATCTGTGTGATAAGTCCCTAATTTAAGTAAGTAGGTACCTAAGCAAATCACTTTATTTGATTCTGTATTCAATGCTCACCCTAATGTTATGAAGTTAATATAAATCTCCCTCATAACTTCCTTCATTTCAATATATGCCTGTGTTGAATTGATGACATTTTCATCCATAACTGCCATCATTTGTTTACAGTGATCAGCGCCACGCTTCATCGTGTAGGGAACATACTCAGTATTGTTATCCCAATAAGAATATTCGTATAAATATATCGGATTATCACCAAGTTCCAAATGCTGTCTTACAGTTCGCAACATTGGATATGTAAATATTGTGTCAGTGAAAAATTCTATAAACGACAAAATATTACTCTCACTCACATCTTCATTACCGAAATAAAATTGTTTAATTTTCATAGCAACCTCTTCTTTCTCCTCATTGGTATCAAATTGTAGATCAGCTGGTACAAAGTCAGAAAACCTTTCGTTCATCATGTCTTTCCAAATATCAAAGTTACTTATTTGGAGAAGTCCTTCCATATTCGTAAATCCATACAACATTGGATATCTAGTAGTAGTTGGTTGACTTAATAAATTGAATGGAGCATCTTCAAGGAACCTCTCCGACCCCAAATCAGCTTCCACACAAGGCACAAACAACATCGTACCATCTTGTTGCACATCTATTACATTAAAATGCGAATATAGTGCTTCGTAAGAAGCAGTTTTGTAAAATTCTTCTAAAGCATTTATATCATCTACAAGGTCAAAATTAAGAGCTCTAGCGTAGATTTTTGCATTCTCCACTGGGTCAAGTTGAACCGCAAATGATGCAATATTACTGCCGCTGCCTGCTATGACTTTATGAAATAGGCCTTTTGCCATCGGAGATATGGATAGGAGATCAACGGACGCGCCGCCAGCGCTACATCCCACGATTGTGACATCATTGGGATTACCTCCAAAATATGCAATGTTGTCTTGCACCCAACGCAACAATGCTACTTGATCTTTCATGCCAGCATTACCAGGTACTTCATCTGTACCTAGACAGAGGAATCCATGCGCTCCAAGGCGATAATTAAATGTGACTGCTACCATATTAGTAGAATTCACCAAGGCTGTAGGTTCTAGAACAGTACCAGAAAAGATTTGGAAACCGCCGCCATGAACTTTGACCATTACTGGAAGATTGGTTTCGTTTGTATCAGGGACATATACATTTGCAACCAAGCAGTCTTCTCGAGTGTTAGATAAGCCAGGTTGTATACATATTATATGTTTATCCGCGGCTTCTAAGGTTTCTGTCCATTCTGGAGGAGGCAGGGGCGGCTGAAATTGATAAGATATATTACAATTTTATTACCTCGAAGCCTAAGCCCTGTAATAGAATAGAATGATTCTAAAAAAGTTTTTAAATGCTTTTTTTCTATTATCATAAATGTGATTTATTATCTCAACGATAAGAGCGTGCTTTCTGTATGCTAATATTTTTACAATCTCAATTTTTTATCTAAGTAATTTTATAGATGTCAATTATTATAAAGATTTATTTACAACTAGCTGTTACCCGCGGCTTCGCCCGCGGCAAAAAAAGATTAATCATTATCCCGCCCCTGTGAAACTGTTGCTTGTGAAATTTTCAATCAAAATTGCTCGAAAATTTCATTGTTACCGTACAGCGTATAGATAGATATATTGATAAAGATATAAAATAATAAAAAAACGTGCCAACAGGTCATAAAAAGTAACCTGAACCTAACTTATTTTCTCCTTCAAGTCTTTCCGGGCGGTAATAAAAAAAAATAACCTGAACCTTACTTCTTTTCCGCCCTCAAAGTCTTTCCGGGTGGTCATAAAGAGTAACCTGAACCTAACTTATTTTCTGTCTTCAAGTCTTTCCGGGCAGTAATAAAAAAAATAACCTGAACCTAAATTCGTTTCTGCCGTCAAAGATTTTCCGGGCGGTCTAAAATAAAAAAACCTAAACCTAACTACTACTATATGATCTTAGCTTCTTAATATACAACATTTTACACTCAAAAAATTTACAATTTCGAAAACATTGTTTATTTTTAGACCAACCGCGAATTGGACCAACTACGAATTGAATCAACCGCGAATTGGACATTTTTTGGAACTTTGGACCAATCGCGCCTAAACCGTGTCAGTGATGTCTACAGCGAAGTACTGGGCTGGGTGGAGTGCGGTATTTGAAATGAGTGCGGGGCGGTGAGTGACCGATATGTACGTTAGTACTACTTACTATTCTGTAGTGTTTCTGTTTTCGCTACACTATATGGTATACATAAACATTTATAAAAATATTACTCGAAAGAACATTCTTCGCGAAAAATATTAAAAGAACTTGTCCGCGGTAAAGTGCCATCTCGTGGCAGGCTGTGGGAACTAAAGGCAAGTATTTAATTAAAGCGCCATCTAATGACAAATTAGATGTAATGGAAAAAAATTACTGTACCTCTTACGGCTATGTTGTGCGCCCCACCTTCGCACGCAATGTACATCACAACAAACTCACTGATGTTCCTTCACACACATAATATATAGAAGTTTGAGCAGAGTGCCATTAGTCCGTACACTCAGCAGCGGTCCACACACCTAGACGTATCCGGGAATACTGCCGGCCGCCCGGTGCAACGGCCCATTTTATATGGAAGTAGTGGGGAGGCTGTCGTAACGTCACTTTGACGTAACGTCACTTTGACGTGCTTACTTTGACGCAACGTCTATTTGACGTAACGTCATTTTGACATGACGTCCATTTTGTCAAAAAATAGATGGCGTTACTATAATTGGTATCCCATGCCCACAGGAACCATTTTTTCCGGGATAAAAAGTAGCCTATGTGCTATTCCAGGTCATTATCTACCTCTGTACCAAATTTCATCAAAATCCGTCTAGTAGATTTTGCGTGATTAAGTAACAAACATCCTCACAAACTCACATCCAAACTTTCGCATTTATAATATTAGTATGGATTACTCGAAAGAACATTCTTCGCGAAAAAATATTGAAAGAACTTGTCCGCGGTAAAGTGCCATCTCGTGGCAGGCCGTGAGAATTAAAGGCAAGTATTTAATTAAAGCGCCATCTAATGACAAATTAGATGTAATGGAAAAAAATTACTGTACCTCATACGGCTATGTTGCGCGCCCCACCTCCGCACGCAATGTACATCACAACAAACTCACTGATGTTCCTTCACACATATAATATACTAGCTTTTGCCCGCGGCTTCGCCCGCGTGAATTTCCCACGGGAACAGTGCTTTTTCCCGGGATAAAAAGTAGCCTATGTGCTATTCAAGGTCATTATCTACCTCTGTACCAAATTTCATCGAAATCCGTCCAGTAGATTTTGCGTGATTGAGTAACAAACATCCTCACAAACTCACAAACTAACAAATTCACAAACTCACAAACTCACAAATTCACAAACTCACATCCAAACTTTCGCATTTATAATATTAGTATGGATAGAAGTTTGAGCAGAGTGCCAATAGTCCGTGCACTCAGCAGCGGTCCACACACCTCGACGTATCCGGGAATACTGCCGGCCGCCCGGTGCAACGGCCCATTTTATATGGAAGTAGTGGGGAGGCTGTCGTAACGTCACTTTGACGTAACGTCACTTTGACGTGCTCACTTTGACATAACGTCATTTTGACATGACGTCCATTTGCCAAAAAATAGATGGCGTTACTATAATTGGTATCCCATGCCTACGGGAACCATTTTCCCGGGATAAAAAGTAGCCTATGTGCTATTCCAGGTCATTATCTACCTCTGTACCAAATTTCATCGAAATCCGTCCAGTACATTTTGCGTGATTGGGTAACAAACATCCTCACAAACTCACAAACTCACAAACTCACATCCAAACTTTCGCATTTATAATATTATTAGTATATTAGTATTAGTATATTAGTATAGTATTAGTATGGATTATATATTAGTATGGATTTTATATGGAAGTAGTGGGGAGGCTGTCGTAACGCCACTTTGACGTAACGTCACTTTGACGTGCTCACTTTGACGTAACGTCATTTTGACATGACGTCCATTTTGTCAAAAAATAGATGGCGTTACTATAATTGGTATCCCATGCCCACGGGAACCATTTTTTCCGGGATAAAAAGTAGCCTATGTGCTATTCCAGGTCATTATCTACCTCTGTACCAAATTTCATCGAAATCCGTCCAGTAGATTTTGCGTGATTGAGTAACAAACATCCTCACAAACTCACATCCAAACTTTCGCATTTATATTTATATAATATTATATAGTATATATAGTATACATTGTATAGTATAGTATGGATAATGTGTGATACAAATGTGCGGTATTAAAAAAAATACTTAATCTACTTAATATATGTACATAAAATTATTCTTTATGATTATACCAGCATGCAAATTTAAATGGAGAGCATGTTAGATAAAATTATAATATATTTATTTAAATATTACTATACTAGCTTTTGCCCGCGGCTTCGCTCGCGTGAATTTCCCACGGGAACAGTGCTTTTTCCCGGTATAAAAAGTAGCCTATGTGCTATTCCAGGTCATTATCTACCTCTGTACCAAATTTCATCGAAATCAGTCCAGTAGATTTTGCGTGATTGAGTAACAAACATCCTCACAAACTCACAAATTCACAAACTCACAAATTCACAAACTCACAAACTCACATCCAAACATTCGCATTTATAATATTAGTATGGATTTATAATTTAAAGATAATTAGATTTTGAAAAATAAGAGGTGATTCTCAATGTATTTTCAGGGTTCCGTACCTCAAAAGGCAAGAATAGAACCTGTATAAGATCACTTTTTTGTTCGTCTGTCTGTCAAACTTTTTTCTCAGGTATCTAGTTTTGAAATTCATATCAAATACTCGGATGGATCGGAGTATTCCACGGCCCCCTCAGCTATAAAATAATCAAAATTATACGTCAACGTTATGCTTCGGCCAAGATCCTCTTTGGGTCGTCGAGCCATCGAAGTAAGTAAATAATACGTCAACACGATCAGTACCTTTACCATGAGTTGATATCGAAAACTTACATTACGTTACTACAGTCGATAGCGTATAAACGTGCATCGAACAGTTTTTGGTTAAACTCGTACCATGAGTACTGTGAACGCTTACTATACTCGCTATCGATAGCTCGATAGTTAGTGTAGTTTTCGTATTGTCATGTTGGTATACATGTAGTACGTGGCCAATTTCACACTAAATGTAGCTATTTCTTTCTAACTATACCCAAAAGACAGAGTACAAAAGATGTTCCCAGAACCCATACATAACCCTTATTTTAAACGTGTCGTAGTGCAGTGCATAGAGCTCAACTTGAGATAAATTTTAAATTAGGTTGGATATATTTTGCCAATGTGACAGATTTTGTTGATTGAGAAGGGCGTTGACCGGCGTTGCAGTGTACTAGTGAATTATTTGAGCCTATAATCTTTTGTAAATATCTTTTTGCTAATGAAGACGATCTCCGAGCAGGCTGGAGAAGACTCCTTTTGAACAGAGATGCACGGAGACAGCTGAAGTTGGCATATTTCGCAGGACAACCTGACCAAGAGGAGAAAGCCAATGAATGTGGTACTGACTTTTTCGCGTTTTGCCCCGGGATTTTCACAACAGGATTTGGATCTACACCTGCTGAACGCAAAAAAGTTATTTTATTCTATTTACCATGACATGACCACCCCGTCCGTTGGTGAATCAGTTCAGTAGTTTTGTTGAAAATATGTATTGTGTTAGTGGCTGTGGTTAGTGGTCAGAGCAAATAAAGACTAAGTATTAGCTAGCGAGTAACGTTTTGTTTTTTAGTATGAAAATCGGTACCATAAGTCACAAATTCGACAGATGTCATCGAGAAATACCTTTGCGATTGTAGTTACGTAATTCACTAGCTAAATGAGGCGTGAAAATGTATTTTGATTTACAAAACTCTTTATTTTTGAGTATTTCTTGTGAAAATGATGTCGGCAAGAAGATATCAAGCATTAAATATGTTAACTACGGCTGCTAATCAAAATCACTACATAGTATAAAACAAAGTCGCTTTCTCTGTCCCTATGTCCCTTTGTATGCTTAAATCTTTGAAACTACGCAACGGATTTTGATGCGGTTTTTTTTAATAGATAGAGTGATTCAAGAGGAAGGTTTATATCCCGTGCGAAGCCGGGGCGGGTCGCTAGTAATAAATAAAATGAACGACTTAAACAAGGAAATTTTTGAGTTGGCATGAGGGAGAGAATTGGAGATCTTCTTCAACACTTTAGCGAAAAAATAAAAAGGAAATAAATAAAAATAGGTACTTAGTCTTTATTTGCTCTGACCACTAACCACAGCCACTAACACAATACATATTTTCAACAAAACTACTGAACTGATTTTCTTCGGTTCTTCACCAACGGACGGGGTGGGTCATGTCATGGTGAATATAATAAAATAACTTTATTTGCGTTAAGGTGTAGGTCCAAATCCTGTTGTGCAAATTCCGCGGGCAAAGAGGCGAACAAAAGTCAGCACCACATTAATTGGCTTTCTCCACCTGGTCAGGTAGTCCTGCGAAATATGCCAACTTCAGCTATCTCCATGCATCTCTGTTCAAAAGGAGTCTTCTCCAGCCTGCTCGGAGATTGTTTTCATTAAGGAAAATATATTTACAAAAGATTATAGGCTCAAATAATTCACAATATATTACTGCAACGCCGGTCAACGCCCTTCTTAAACCACAAAATCTGTCACATTAGCAAAATATATCCAACCTAATTTAAAAATGATCTCAACTTTAGCTCTATGGCACACTGCACTACGGCACGTTTTATATAAGTAGGGTTATGTATGGGTTACGGGAACATCTGTCGTACTCTGTCTTTTGGGTATAGTTAGAAAGAAACAGCTATATTGGGTATGAAATTAGCCACGCACTACACGTATACCAACATGACAACGCGAAAACTACACTAACTATCGAGCTATCGATAGCGAGTATAGTAAGCGTTCACAGTACTCATGGTACGAGTTTAACCAAAAACTACACACGTTTATACGCTATCGACTGTAGTAACGTTATGTAAGTTTTCGATGTCAACTCATGGTAAAGGTACAGGATATATTAACGTAAATGTTGCGAATTTTCGCATATTCTGCGATTTCAGTCGGGAATCAAAACCTATGGGGTACTTCCCGTTGAGCTAAAATTATGAAATTTGGCAAAAAGCAAGATCTAACTTGTCTTTGATCAACTATACCTCACTACTTGTACAGGAATAAATCTTAAAATTGTAAATATATTGTTGAAAGCCTAAAAAAAGGTGTTATTAACTTATTTTGGCGCTTGATGCAGTATATATCTGTAATCAATTGAACTGCAAAGCCTAGGTGAGCGAGTTTGACTCGCACTTGGGCGGTATTTTTTTTAATTATGTTTGTTACCGCATATCAGCACTACATTTTATCAATTAAAAATGTTCATTTACTTTGAGGGTGGAATTTCCAACTCATCATCGTTTACGCTATACAGGGTGGTTGATTATCCGGTCGGTAGGTAGTTAGTGCTTGCATGTAACTAAAGAAATATTAACTAGGTAATAAATACACTGGCAAATTACTAAGAAATCCTTCGTTAAAAGTTCATAAAAATATACCTATTCTTCGGATAAAAAATCACACTGTGTTAACAGTGTGATTTTTTATCCGAAGTACAAGTTTCTTACTATCCTACTATATTTAAGTATTACTTAATCATGCGTCTAATACGAAATTTAGTTTACTGGTAGGAAAATACCGGGAATATCACATGAGGCAATTTTTATCCCGAAATTCTTTCGAGCGAAGCCCAGGGTCGCAGTTGGTTTTAAATATCATAGTAGGTACCATAAACTTGTGGCTCCCTGTAGGTGCACTAGCATAGGGGATGCCATAGAAGGCGAACACCTCACTCTCCGGCTGCTTGTATCCTCGGACTGGTCCCTGTTTTATATTCACCACCAGAGACCCATCCTGGGCAACCACAAAACCTACCGATACACTCGTTAACAAAATTAATGCTACACACAACAGGTTACTGTTACACTTCAGCATGATGAATTATGTTAGGTTTCGCTTCCTCACTATCTTTTTTAGGCCTTTATGAGGCAAGATAAGTCGTTATATAGTAAGAATGAAGATTTTTATCGTACATAATCCAAATAATCCGGTTATTTTAGGGGTGGTCTTTAAACATTATCATTATTGTTTGTTTCGTCTGATTTCTAATCCTACACTATACTTTCCTACTTCCTCTACTCCTACTAATTTTATAAATGCGAAAGTTTGGATGTGAGTTTGTGAGGATGTTTGTTACTCAATCACGCAAAATCTACAGGACAGATTTCGATGAAATTTGGTATACGGGTAGAAAAATACCGGGAAATTGCACAAAGGGTATTTTTATCCCGAAATTCCCACGGGAGCGAAGACCCGGGGCGCGGCTAGTACTAAATAATTGATTACTTAAAACTATTTTTGGGATATAGTTTATTGTCATCCGAGTGATTTATAACGCATTTACCTATGCATAAAAAACATGACTGTGATGATCGAGATCGGACGCGGGAGCAAGATAATCCTGGGCGCACCATTAGGTGTTACTTAGGTACATGTCTTTTATCAGAGTAAGAGGAAGTGGCAGATTTTAACCCGAACTAACATACAGGGTTTTCCAATAGGGACAAGGTATTTTTGACAGCCGATAGCGACCATCGTAGGATTGTCTTTTGGTGCGAATTTTTGAAAGATGTATCATTTTGTGTTTGGCATTTATGATGATGAGAGCTACAGTTTAACAGCGCGTTGATAAATTTACCTGGACCCTATTCAAAAACGTGTGCGTAACCCCAGCAGGAAAATGTCTCCTGGAGTTAAGTGAATGGAACCAAAACGTTGTGCGTAGTCTAGTGTACATGTGCCGCGAATAAAACTTTTGTGCGTCTTGTAGTTTAGGAAAAAAACGGAAATTTTGCAGGGAAGTTCTAAAGGAATGATCGGAGAGAGAAATATTCTGGGGGGGCAGGCAGAGAGCTTAGAGCTGTGCATTGATCTAGTCCGAAAAGTTCATTTGTGCGTCTTCAGGTTTTCGGGATATTGCATTTCCTGCTGGAGTAACGTTTTGCAAAATCGTAGATCTCCTAGATCCATTGTATGTGCGCCTATAGGATATATATACACGAGTTGCTATTCATTTGTGCCCATCTGTGACGTAATTAGATTTAAGTAAAAAATTATAATTTTTAAGTAATCGCGTTGTCTTTGAAATCACGAAAAAAAATCATAGCGCCTAAATAAAAAGACGTGTAAGCTCGCTGAAAACTGTATTCTATTCTTCTATACATTTATAATAACCACAAAAAGTTTCTGAAGTGCACATGTATTCATTATTGAATAATATTACTAAAAGACAAAATAAGGTGACTTAACTTTGACGTAAACATACAAGAAACCGGCTCAACCCAATAAATGTGTGTGTGAACTAAAGATTAGTGTGTTCAGTCATATATTATCGTGGAAATTTTCAGCTCCAAATGTTTAAGGATATAAGTAAATAAACACAAATCCAAAAACATATGAACAACGGCAGATTATCCAGCCAAATTAGAACGATTACAAAAGAGCGACGGTTTCATACTTAGCGATGACCTTCTCTATTGAACGTATTATACCTAAGCTATTCGTACAGTCGCATTCAAACTATTATTATATACTAGCTGTCGCCCGCGGCTTCGCCCGCGTGAGTTTCGCTTAGATGAAAAATCTCTCTTGGAGCTTTTCATCAGATGTTCCAGATCTTAAATTTTTATACGTCAGCAGAAAATGCTCATCAGGTTGAACGACTTTTAATAAGACGCCATTTCCATATATGTTATAGTGTAGCTGGTCTCTTGCAGTTCTTCATCAGATGTTCCAGATCTTCAATTTTTATACGTCATCAGAAAATGCTCATCAGGTTGAACGACTTTTGTTAAGGCACCATTTCCATATATCTTATAGTTTAGCTGTTCTGTTAAGGTTCTTCATCAGGTGTTCCAGTTTTCAAAATAAATTATAGCCTATATTTTGCCCAGGCTTAATAGCTATACAACAAAAAAAGTTTCATTCAAATCCGTCCAGTAGTTTTTGCGTGAAACGCGTACATACATACATACAGACAGACAGACAGACAAGAAATTCCAAAAAAAAATTTTTGCTTTCTATTATTCTTTTTAAGTGTCCCTCTATTCATTTCAGTCAAAAATACTAAATGCACAGACAAAATATTTTTACTGTTTTATTATATGTATAGATTATTAGCAAATGCCAACCTGTAACTTTATTTGTGGGAAATAGTGGGAATAATTAAAAAAAAATATTGTTGTCAAATAGGGATTTGTATAAAAGTTAAGGTCGTGTTCCGTATTTGTCGAAATAGGTAGGTTATGTACCTACCTACTATAAAAATATAAAATGTGTTTTTTAAATGTGAAAGTTTATTTAGGTACCACTATTATGTACTAGCTACATGGTTATGTCTACTGTAGAATTTCTTCTTCCATGTCGAGTCGAACGATTCTGCACACCGACCGATGTTTCCTTCCTCCGCCCGGCACCCGATTACGTTGGATTAGTTTTCTGTCTACGGATAACAAAAACAATAGGGAGTCGCTTTGTCTAGCTAGCGTAAAGAAAGTGAGATAGCAAAATGGTATAAGTGGAACAGAGATAGATATATCTTTAATAATGCGATGTATTTTGTTTTTTACTAGAAGTGAGTCATCTTTTCTCTTGGTAAACAGTTGCATGCATCACGCGTGCATGTAGTATGTTATGACGCTCTGGAGTGCTATGGATCCTGTTGCGCAGTTGCGTTTGTTTACTAATTAGATGTTGGTTAAAAGTTTATGAAGTTAGAATGGAATAATCTGCAATGGTAAGTAAATATTTAAGTTACCAATGGTTAGAAAAGGAAGGCATTTAGTTTTCTTTAGTAGTAAGTAAATATTATTTTATTGTTCGAAACCCACAGCTAAAAGTGCAGTCCAAAGTCATTGAGTCATTTTTGTTTTCGGCTAAGTAGTTGATTTAAAAATGCAATATCCCATCAAGACTGGAAATCCTTTCCGCAAAATATGCTTGGTAGATATATAAAGTACTAAGCAGATCATGAGACATATTTTATTATTTGACCACTGGACCACCGAGACATCTACGGTGTCAAATCAGTTTGTTTGTTACCTCTTCATGCTTTATCTACTGATCCAATCTTCATGAAATTTCGCATACACATAGTTAGAAGTACTGAGAAGGACATAAGGTACCTTTCATCCCGGGAAAAAGCACTGTTCCCAGTGTCCACAGTAGTAGTTTGATCTGTGATTTGATGCCATAATATTTACTATTAAAATTACCTTTAAGAGAATAAAAATAATAATTTCCAAATCAAATGGCTCTTTTTTTAATTTTATATGGCCACTATGTGCAGGTGCTGTGCATTTTATATCCATACTAGCTTTTGCCCGCGGCTTCGCCCGTGTGAATTTCCCACGGGAACATACTATAACTATGTGTATGCGAAATTTCAGGAAGATTGATTCGGTAGATAAAGCATGAAGAGGTAACAAACAAACAAGTAAATAAATAAACAAACTCACTTTGGCATTAATAATATTAGTTGGGATAGGATAGTTAGGATTTTTTAATTATTTCCTCAGACTTTGTTGGGGATTCCCAGTTAGGAATTGCCGACAGACATTTGATCGCGACTGTACGGCCAACAGCTTAGGTATAATACGTTCAATAGAGAAGGTTATCGATATGTATGAAACCGTCGCGTTTTTGTAGTCATTCTAATTTGGCTGGATAATCTGCCGTTGTTCATATGTTTTTGGATTTGTGTTTATTTACTTATATTCTTAACCTTTGGAGCTGAAAATTTCCACGATAATATATGATTGAACACACTAATCTTTAGTTCACACGCACATTTATTGGGTTGAGCCGGTTTCTTGTATGTTGACGTCAAAGTTAAGTCACCTTATTTTGTCTTTTAGTAATATTATTCAATAATGAATACATGTGCACTTCAAAAACTTTTTGTGGTTATTATAACTGTATAGAAGAATCGAATACAGTTTTCAGCGAGCTTACACTTCTTTTCATTTAGGCGCTATGATTTTTTTTCGTGATTTCAAAGACAAATCGATTACTTAAAAATTATAAATATTTTCTTAAATCTGTACAGATGGGCACAAATGAATAGCTACTCATGTATATTTATCTTACAGGCGCACATACGATGGATCTAGGAGATCCACGATTTTGCAAAACGTTACTCCAGCAGGAAATGCAATATCCCGAAAACCTGTAGACGCACAAATGATCTTTTCGGCCCAGATCAATGCACAGCTCTAAGCTCTCTGCCCCCTCAGAATATTCCTCTCTCCGATCATTCGTTTAGAACTTTACTGCTCGAACGACGTTACCCTAGCAGAATCCTAGATTTCCGTTTTTTTCCTAAACTACAAGACGCACAAAAATTTTATTCGCGGCACATGTACACTAGACTACGCACAACGTTTTGGTTCCATTCACTTAACTCTAGGAGACACTTTCCTGCTAGGGTTACGCACACTTCAAAAACCCCTAAATAAAAGCTTGTAAAAATTTCTGGCAAAATAACCGCAACGTCGACCGACAGCCCAACGTAGCGATCACGGCTTAACCTCGAATATAAATCACGTCAAGCCAAGTACACCTCGGAAGATACAAATGTCCATCAGTTAATCTTTTAGCGACCGTGGTCGATTTATTTGTGGTATGAAACCACAAAATTTTCGTTTGATTTTCAAAAGCCCCTAGAAGAAAATGATGCCTGAAACAATTACCATGGCAAGCGCTTTGCAAACCCTGAACAAACTTCGTACCTACTTACTTACTCCGCTGGCTCATTGACTATTGCGACCTTAGGAATACGATCGTGACGTGCCTATAGGAAATGTTAATATTGCTAATTTTGAAGTATACACCACGCACGTACACCAGAACACGTATTCCTATCTCAGCTCACTCAAATAGGATGTAATTGATGAGTGACAAACTAAATCTTTGATTTACCAGTACCACTTGGACATCGAAGGACACCAATATTTTTTTTCCCGTTAAAAATTGCCAATAAATAGAATTATTTCCACAAAAAATGTAAGAGTGCAAGTATTGTCGGTAAAACTACGTTAAAAATTGTTAAAAAAAATAAACGTAGAAGATATTCTGCTGTGACAGACTAGGATGGACGGACGGACTGAACGATCTTATAAGGGTTCCTTGTCGGACTACGGAACCCTAAAATAGGGAAAGTTCCCCGAATCCGCAGTTCTCTGAATAAGCAGCATGCGTGTGCTAAAACTGTAGGTACGTCTGTAACAAGTTATCCTAACTCATCATCTTTATTAATTAAAAAATAAGTAGGTATAGCAATGAAGAGTTGACAGCTCCACAGAAATATTTTTTTAAGTAGCTTTCAGCACAATCCATTAGACCACGGGGGGTGTCGCCGCGCCGCGGGGCTCTGCTACCGGTTTAATGGGTAATCCCCTTTTACATGCCCAAACCATGCTCTGGTTTTAAAACCTTCGGCTTATCCGACTTCGCAGGCTATTCCGTTTTTCGGACGTCGGATTTCGGTGTTTGTTTGATTCCAAGTAAAATGACGGAGTGGTAATGGAAAAACTATTAATTTTTGCATGATTTCGAAAGAGGTAGAGTCAAACCGGCTATTTTCTTTTTAAATTACCTTTTACCCCGAAAGCAAAGCAAGGGATAACTCGAGGGGTAACTAGTAGTCTAGGGGTCGAAACGAAATTTCAATCTTCGCTCTCGTATACTTTAGCACTGGAATACGTAGGTACTAGGATAATTCCTAACGTAACATCGTCCTCGCATACTTTTTCAACATTCAGTAACGAGTCATATCATATAGGTACATCTACCTACTTACATAACTACGCACGCAGTATAATTCCTACAAACATTATTTAATCTTATCAACATAGATTTAGTTGAAGACTATTAACAAATAAAACATTTTTAAAGGCATACAAAAATAAAATAAAATTTCCCGCAAATGAAACTTCCAGCCAATTACTTTTAGACTAGAAAGAGAAAGAGGTAATCTCAGAGCGTGCGCTATGTATGTAAAATTCAAAGAGATTCAGTTTTATAACAAAATGTAAAAGAGGTGTATTAGAGCGGCTTGTTTGCTCAGAAAATATGTAGACGTGCTTCATGCCTCGTTTAGATACTTGTAGTGGGCGCGGTACACACTCAATTATTTTTCCGGAAAACCGCAAATCGATGTACTGTACAGGATTTTTTGGTAGGTACAAGAAAACTTTGAGTAAAAATCAACATTTTGAGCGGTTGAGTTCCTTAAAAACTTGAGACTTCAATTTATTGTATTATAGGGAAGTTAATTTTTTTTAGAAACCTATCGTGTGTGGTATCAAATTATCAAATTTAAAGGCTTGACAAGCCGGTTCTAAGAATAAAATACAACATTACATTTTGGCCAAATGTTTTCTTTAAATCCCAGGAGTAGTTTCGAAACAGGTTTTTATAGATACCTAAGTATATAAATTAAGTTTTATCTATGATGTTATAAGCAGGTAGGTATAATAATTTAAAAAAATGCGATTAATCCTTCAACGCCTACAACAGGCATTGCGTCAATTGTTATCTTAAACGCCGTGACTGAAGGATAAGGCCATTACAACTTTGTTTTCATCATCATCAGCTTTCCATGACCCACTGCTGGGTATAAGCCTCCTTTTGTCTACGCCAAACTTCTCTATCCTGAGCCATCGCAATCCAGTTCTTGCCAGCAACATTCTTTACATCATCGTCGACCCATCTTGCTGCCAGCCCTACGCTTCTTCTCCATTTCTAGGGTACCATTTACCAAAGTTAGCGGTATAGTAACTTTGTTTACGTTACAATTACAGCGCTGAGTACCAAAACTTTGATTAACTACTTAGTAGGCCAGCAGTGTTTTTAAAGCGAATTAAACTTTTCCTAACTCTTAGCACTTCCAGTGGAATTACGGCGGAAAGTAGAAACAGCGCAATAACACGCCGCGTTAACTTTTATCACGTTGCATTTCCACACGAAATGTAGTCAAAAACCTTGATAATGGTAATAAAATCTTCAATCTTGTAAGTACTGACTGAACACGAGCATCGCGACAAAATATTAGGCGGCTGACCTGCGTACGACAGTTGTTCGTTCAAGTGTTAGAATGAAATGACCGTTCGAGTTGTGGCCGTTCAAGTGCTTTGGTCAATTGAGGGGAAGGGACGTTCAAGTTCGACATGTAATTGATGGTTAATGCCTGAAATCTAAGGCCAAAAGATCAGTGGTAATCTAGTAATTGGACGATTTATTCATGTCTTGTTTTTTTCTGCTGATTTCTTAGATTGTAACTGTCGATAAAGGGAACGGGATTTGAACTATGGATTCTTGTCATAAACGATAACCATCGCCCCACCCGATTAGATTAGGGTTAGCGCAAATCCTAACTAATATTATAAATGCGAAAGTGAGTTTGTTTGTTTGTTTGTTACCTCTTCACGCTTTATCTACTGAACCAATCTTCCTGAAATTTCGCATACACATAGCTGGAAGTACGGAGAAGGACATACACTCGAGAGTTTATAGTTACTAGCTTTTGTCCGCGGCTTCGCCCGCGTGAATTTCCCACGGAAAAAGTGCTTTTTTCCGGGATGAAAGGTACCCTTTGTCCTTTTATTTCAGGAAGATTGGTTTAGTGGATGAAGCGTGAAGAGATAACAAACACACTTTCGCATTTATAATATTAGTTAGGATTAGGTTAGCGTTGCGAACACTGTCACTATATCATAATCTCCAATCTACCAATACTATTCAGCTTAGCGTGTCCTTTGGGTCTCGCGACTCTTGGCTCTGTCTACCCCGTAAGGGATAAAGACGTGATACTGTATATATATATCTATCTATAGGCGAGAGTAATTACGTACTGTAATAAAACGTCTCGGGTGTATTTCGTTTTATAGGAACAGTAATCGACGTCCAGCAGTAAAACCAACGGGCAGAAAGGATTCGGCGTTTGTTTTTATTGAACCCCGCTGAGCTCGGTTCAATTCAATCAATTAAGCGGATTGGTAAGATATGGGGATAGATTAATGATTGCATAGAATCGTCATGAAATCAAAATGCTTAGTTCAAAAGTCGATCGATTTCTTCTGCAGTGGTCGTTCCGAAATGCTAGTAGTTTGTAGCTTTGAGACATAATATACTATGACTTCTTTGAAGGCCAAGTTTCAATAAATAATATTTGATTTTGATCTATAAGCCAATGTTAACTAGGTACCTTCCTTAGATTAATGATTCTGCTGCAAGAGTTTTCACGAAACTAGTCGTAAATAGATTTAACTCGATTGTTGATTCCTCAAGATACAACATTCAAATATCGAGTGACTTCCAACGGCCCCGGCGGGACGGCCCCGGTGACGGGGCCGTTGGAAAAAAAAATTCCAACGGCCCCGGCGGGCCCGGATTTTTTGTTGACGGGGCCGTTGGAAAAAAAAATTACCAACGGCCCCGGCGTGTTTATTAAATAGGACGAATTGCATAAAAAAAATATAGCATACGCTCCGGTAGTGTTAAAAGGGGTGGGAAATTGTGTATTATTTTGTAGACCTTAAATATGAAATGAAATTATAAAAGAGTTTGTTTGTAACAATCAGTTAATAATATGTTAATTAGTTATAAATACTGTTTACGGAGTAAAAATACAACAGAGACAGTAAGATATTTAGTAGTTGACAGTTTGTTATCTTAATACTTGTACTATTATGTGTCATAATCTAAAACAAACATCATGTATTTTATTTTCTTATGTATATGATTGTTGATACCTAGTTGAAATTTATTTTTTATCAACAATAAATAGTGATTGTTACATACAAACTCTTTTTTTTAATTTCATTTCATATTTAAGGTATACAAAATAATACACAATTTCCCCTCCTTTAAACACTACCGGAGCGTATGCTATAATTTTTTTATGCTATCCCTCCCATTTAATAAAACGCCGGGGCCGTTGGAAAATTTTTTTTTCCAACGGCCCCGTCAACGCAAAATCCGGGCCCGCCGGGGCCGTTGGAAATTTTTTTTCCAACGGCCCCGTCACCGGGGCCGCCCCGCCGGGGCCGTTGGAAGTCACTCCAAATATCAGTCGTCGCGTCGATTTTGTTGCTGTAGTTTTAGTCGTTCTTCGTAAAAGTATACGAAATAATAACGAAACTCTAATGAAGCGAAAGACGAACATTCCAGAAGTAATTTGCATGTATTCCTCATATCATCGTGTTCGTGAGCATGCGGCTAAAGGAATTTATGAAAAAACAAACGATCGTCAGGCGTTTATACAGTACGTGACTGGACTTTCAGGGTAAGTCCGCTCTCTTTATCTGTAGGTAGGTACTTATGATAGGTATTATTTTTCTGCTAAATCCGCGTTATATATAATATATAACAAAGGTCAGCAGTGAGATACTGCAAAATCAGGCTTAAGAAAAAATATACCTTAAGTACCTATTTTCTCGAAGAATAGTTAGGCGGGTGAAGCCGCGGATAAAAGCTATCTGGCGGCGGATAAAGTAGTATTACGGCATTTTTTTTACTTGAGGTCGTTGTGATCTTTGGGGATAAACTCACCTAAGCTAAAAAACTTTTTCCATACTGTCTTTACTGTGACTCATCGATACCTTTTTACGCAAATGGTAAAGCTGATAAAAAGTGTTGTATGGAAACCCTACCTTATTTTTATAGTCCTTTTCAACGATACGAACGGGGGTGCACTCAAAAAAATAATTCACCCCCCCCCCTTTACATGTATGGGGAGGTACCCTTAAAAAGGGGTAGTTTTAATTTTTTATATTTTAAAAAATGAGATCTATATGTGAAGTATCCTCGAACCAAGTTACATGCAAATCAGTCCATAAACGTAGAAGATATTCTGCTGTGACAGACTAGGACGGACTGAACGATCTTTAAAGGTTCCTTGTCGGACTACGGAACCTTAAAAAACGAGAGGAAAGATGTTACACAACAAAAAGAATATAGGAATGGACCGACCCGTCTCGGCAGAACATATGAATTCAGATCGCGCACCGCGCCGTCCAATATGTCGGGGCCTTGACTTGCTGCATACTTTCCGATGTTATTTATGTGACACTAGCGACACAACATGGTTTCATCCAACAAATATTTTTTTTCGTGCAAAAACTTGACAGAAATAATGTAGTTCTGACGCAATTACCGGCAAGTTTATATAAACAGCGTTTTTGAATGGCCAAGAAAATGTACTTATTCATCACTGTTTAACTAATTTCCAATTATCATGTATGGTACTTAGGTATCCTAAATCCATAAAATGGAAAAAAACAATCGAATTTTTCAATAATTAATTTATTTGTTTGTTTACAAATTTGCTTAATACCTGCGTCTAGAGTCAACTAACTGTCCGTTTGTTCACTATAAAATTACATGTTGATTCAGCATTTAAAGAAGTCTTAAAACAAAATGGTTGAGAAAAACAGATACAACCATTAGATTTTAGGAAAAGACAGTTTAAAACCGTATCCCAGAAATCTTTGCTCGATGCTTAGTGTTATTTAAAAATATAACAAATATGGTACAATAGCAATTAACTTTTCAGATATGAAAATTGTTCATTTTGATTTTGTCCGCCATTTTTATTATTTTTAAATTGGGGACGGGCAGATTGGCACCCAATATTAGTATTTAATAGCAGTCGAAATCATTATTCGTATTCACGAAACAAAACAACAACTTTGATAAGAATAAATTAATGGACAAAAACAAGTCGACATGTAAAATACATACGATTATCAAATAATACACCGAGCAAAGATCTTGTAATTGGTAAGAGAAGGTAAAGTCAAAATAAATAAAAGATTGAGCAGTGTACAATAATAAATAAAACATATAAAACTACTTAACAAGTCTAAATGAATCAAACAAATATATCTTCCGCACCAATTGCATAGTATTGCACCCGAGCGCGAGCTCGAAGTGCATTGCTCTCGCTTTGTGACATTTGCTCCAGTTTTGGAACATAAAATGTCTCTTTTGTATTTTTTAAGATATTTTAGACAGACCAGCTATCATACAACGATGAAGATTTATTGTAACTTCGCCATTCGATTCCTATCAAACTAATTTATCACTTCTATTAATAAACTTCTAATTCAAAAGATTGAACAAAAAGTAATGTTAGTTTATACATTACAAACTTAAAATTAGGCTTTATCAACGGCAATTAAAATGGAGTTTCTTTTGGATAATTTTACAAGAGCATATTCGTATTTTAATTTATTACAATTTTCTGATTTTGTGAAAATTCTCAGTAGTTATAGGGTCCGTTCATATAACAAGATTCATATTAGTGTTGTTGCATCGATACTATCGATAGTACCAATAAATAGTTTGACACTATCGATAGTATTACATAATTCAATAGTATCGAAACGCGATATCGATAGTACCAACAACACAACAACACTGGTTTATATCGAGAAATGTCTATTTACGTAGTCACTTTGAATAAAAAAATTACCATTGATAAATTATATTAGTGATAAGTAAGTCTTTTACAAAAGAATTGGCAAGCAAAGTCCATTCTATGCGAAGTGCCATTCACCCCCAAACAAGCCCGCACCGTGGATGCTAGAAATCGCTAAGCGATACAGCTAAATAATATAATTCACAATATCTTTAGAATGTAATAGATGGCAGCTAACAGAAGTGAATACGAAATCAGAAGCTATACTGTTAGGAGACGGATGTAAACAGGGGAAGACATTGAGTAAAATATTAGTGTAAACAGCAGTTTTTATAAAGTAAAAAAATAATGTATTTTTTCAAAAGTGAGTGAAATACACAAATTAGATCAAATACTCTAAAGCAATGTCATCGTCATTGAAAAATCTATGTTTTGCTTCACGTATGTATGTATTCACTTCTGAAGGCTGAATAGATGTAAAATGCACACATTAATGTCATTCATTCAATATACATAGTGACTTGCGCATAATACATTATGACATTTTAAGAATACAATAGAAAATATTCCATACGGACTAAAAATTGTCGCAAAATGGCCCCGGCGGTCACAAAATGTCCCTTTCGCGAAATATCCCTTTTAACAAAATGTCCTTTTCGCAAAATATCCCTTAAATAAATCGTCCCTTTCGCAAAATATCCCTTTAATAAAATGTCATTTTCGTAAAATATCCCTTTAACAAAATGGTAAAATATCCCTTTAACAAAATGTCCCTTTCGCAAAATATCCCTTTATCAAAATGACCTTTTCGCAAAATTACCTCTACGCAAAATTGTTTCACATAAAATAAAAATGTTGCTTCTTCTTCTTAACGCGTGTGTTATTACTAACACTGGTGTCAGATTTTATTCAAGTCGCCTAAAGGCATCTGACATAACTTTTACGACTACCGCGATCTAGTGGCAGTACCCGTGTACACACTAGTGAACTTAGCCAATGTCTTGCTAACAGGGAAACATTTGCGAAACGGACATTTTGCGACGTAACGAAAATGAAGTCTTGGAAGAGAAATAAACCACGTACTAATTTTATTAAAGCAAAGCAGTCAATAATATATTACGCGGAAATGACCTGAATCGAATTTATATGATAAACAAACATATACGTATTTTTATACAAAATGCGATCCCATCACTGCTACATTGTACTTAAATAATATTTTAAATGACATGTGGCGGTTTCCAATCAAAAATAATGTCCAATCCAAAAGAAAAGATCCGATTCTCACTTTATGTCGTCTTTTAAACAATTTTTAAAATAAAAAATAAAAAAGAAAAATATATATAATTTCTATCGACAGTTTTACGTTTGGTCTTAGTTTACGTGAACGACCCACATGTTCGTCAATGTTATAATTAAATTCTCGAAAACATCGAGTTCAGAAAAATGTGAATGTGAAAAGCGTAAAAAATATGGAGTAAGGCCACAATGACTACGAATACATTTTATCTATTAGAAAGGTAAAATAATTTAAGGAATGCAAATACAAGGGACTGATCAGACCGTTCAAATCAGTTTCTATTCATCGTAGCCGATTAATAAGTACTCAGGTTTTTAGTCAAAATAAATTTAGTTAACAACTAAAGAATGTAACGTTAACTTTATTACTTACAATTGTCAACTTTTTACGATGCCACATCCGCCTTTTTTCTGAAGTATTTGCTTGAACATTTAAAAGTACTTCTAGACATAAAAAAACCTTTATCGCTCCACCCATAGCATGTGAGAGTTCAATCTTTAAAATAAAATGAAGATTTAATATAAAACATATAGTATCACTGGAAGTTTTTAAAAGAAAATATAAATTTTTAAATTATACCAATAATAAATAGTCGCTCTTACATACTCCGCTATGGAGAGGCATAGGAATGTGCTACTAAAGGTGCTTACACAACATATAACATTCTCTAACATGTTGGAGCAAAATGGTACACTGTTATAAAATGTTATCGTGTTATACATTGTTAAATATCTGTTGGTTGGCACCTTACGATAAAAATATCGATGTGTCTCTCCCTGACTAACTCTCCTTATGCGACTACTTACATGAGTATAATTTTCTGAAACATGCAGAATAAAATTGCAGCTTCAAGACTTAAAAGTAGACTTATACACATTAGACTAGCGATTCTCCATTACACTAAATTGAATATGAAACTCTCACAGGCTACAATCAGTTACTCGATCACTTTATCAATCTCCATTTCAAATCTACGTACAGTGAGACAGAAAAATTAGACCACACAAGTGAAATTTAATCAAGACGAGGTCCTTCGAGCCGACTTCACCCGAACAAGCGTTACATAGCCGTGCGTTTCAGCTCAATCTTATGTAAAACCCATAAATTAAGTTTTCAGCCTGCCTAAAAAAGTTTTCACTTCGAAAATTGTGTCCAAACTAGATATTAATGTTGGCGACAACTGCGTCGTACTTGAGCCATAACGCTACACAAGACAAGTAAATAATAAAAAAATTAAAAATCAAATATAATCAAACTAAATCATAAACGAATTTGATACGAGTGCTTGCACATAATTTGAAGAGTTTCAAATCTATAACTGTAATATTTCCACTAGATGCTTACTACGCTTTAACGTCCTAAGTCGCAAGCCGTATTATTGAGACAAAAATCGGAGTAAAATTAAATTTTTTGCAAATAAAATTATGATAAAATTTAAGTTTTAATTACCGGTTTTAGGTCAAGAGCATTATAATTATTAAAAAATATACAATAATCATACATATTAATAATCATTTAAATCGATTTAACCCAAAAAAATATCACTTTTCATTAAAATCACGCGTTTGACTCGAGTACAACGCAAGCTGTAAATAAGAACTCTATCTATACCTTCGTCCCGCTCACTCTCGCAGCTTTCCAGGTCTATCTGTACCGTTCTCGCTCGCTCGTCGTTCAGTTGGCAGTGACGGCGTTCTGTTTGTGTCGCCGATGGTCGTAGTTTACTAGTCTTTGACCTACTAGGTACTTGTCGTTCTTGATGTGCTCGTACAATTTGCGGAATTGTCGGATCTGTGAACAAATTTTTTAATCAATAAAACTAGCTTTTAAATTTCGCACGGGAACAGTGTTTTTTCCCGGGATGAAAGGTACCCTATGTCCTTCTCCGTACTTCCAGCTGTGTATGCAAATTTTCAGGAAGATTTGTCCAGTAGATAAAGCGTGAAGAGGTAACAAACAAACAACCAAACCAACAAACTCACTATCGCATTTATAATATTTAGTTACTAGCTGTTGCCCGCGGCTTCGCCCGAGTGACTTTGGCTTAGATGAAAAGTCTTTTTGTGTTCCAAACTGTTTCCCGTGTTCCAATCTTCGATTTTTATACGTCTACTTAACCAAGTTTTGCTAAGGCGCCATTTCCGTATATGTTATAGCGTAGCTGGTCTCTTGAAGTTATTCATCAGATGTTCCAGATCTTCAATTTTTATACGTTAGCAGAAAATGCTCATCAGGTCGAACGGTTTTTGCTAAGGCGCCTTTTCCATGTATGTTATAGTGTAGCTGGTCTCTTGGAGCTTTTCATCAGATGTTCCAGATCTTCAATTTTTATACTTCAGCAGAAAATGCTCATCTCAGGTCGAACGGTTTTTGCTAAGGCGCCTTTTCCATGTATGTTATAGTGTAGCTGGTCTCTTGGAGCTTTTCATCAGATGTTCCAGATCTTCAATTTTTATACGTCAGCAGAAAATGCTCATCAGGTTGAACGATTTTTGCTAAGGCGCCTTTTCCATATATGTTATAGTGTAGCTGGTCTCTTGGAGCTTTTCATCAGATGTTCCAGATCTTCAATTTTTATACGTCAGCAGAAAATGCTCATCAGGTTGAACGACTTTTGCTAAGGCACCATTTCCATATTTCTTATAGTTTAGCTGTTCTGTTATGGTTCTTCATCAGGTGTTCCAGTTTTCAAAATCAATTATAGCCTATATGTTGCCCAGGCTTAATAGCTATACAACAAAAAAAGTTTCATTCAAATCCGTCCAGTAGTTTTTGCGTGAAACGCATACATACATACAGACAGACAGACAGACAGACAGACAGACAGACAGACAGACAGACAGACAAGACAGTTTTATATTTATATATATGTATAGATGATATTAGTTAGGATTAGAATATACCTTAACTAGCTTTTAAATTTCCCACGGGAACAGTGTTTTTTCTCGGGATAAAATGTACCATATGTTCTTCTCAGCACTTCTAACTATGTGTATGCGAAATTTCAGGATGATTGGTTTAGTGGATAAAGCGTGAAGAGGTAAAAAAAAAAAACAAAACAAACTCACTTTCGCATTTATAATATTAGTTAGGATTAGGATTCTTTCGTTACTGGCTGAGTGACTGACAAGACAACGCACAGTTAAAACTACTGGGCGTAGGAAGTTGAAATTTGGCATGTAAGTTCCTTAGTGTGTCTCTCTTTAGTGCTCCCCTACACTCTGTAGGGGAGCACTAAAGAGAGGATTTCTCGAAATTCCCACGGGAAAAAAGCCCTATATACAGTGGTGGTCAGATAATCAGGACCACCAGTCGATTTTCATACAAACGAGGTTACTTTAAAGCCTTGGTTTAATACCAGGATTGATCGGAGCTGTGATCTGATGATGGCCATGCAGGGATAAAATGGGCAACGACCACAGTTGGTGGCAGTTTATGGTTTTATTACTTTTTTTTTTTCATACAAACTCGACAATATCGTAATTTTTTTTCGGTCTTTTCTTTCCATTCTCTATCGAACGCTTTCAGGTCGTCCGCCCATCTCGTCTTTGGCCTTCCTCTTTTTCTCCTTCCATCAGTTGGAACCCAGTTTGACCAAAGATAGAGATACGTGGAGGAAGTTAGGGGAGGCTTTTGCACACATCTCTCTCTCTCTCTCAGCCCGAGAGAAGTCCACTGCTGGACAAAGGCCTCCCCCAAGGATTTCCACAATGACCGGTCCTGCGCTGCCCGCATCCATGCGCATCCCGCGACCTTCACTATGCCATGGCATGCACACATAGCTAGCAAAAAAAAAATTTTTTTTCAATGCGTTTTGTATGGGCCACCGAAGTCAGCAGCCGGGGAGTCGAGGCCGAAGGCCGAGCTCCGTCTCGCTCGGAAAGAGCAAGGCGAGGCCGAAGCCCGAGCTATTTGTGTACATGGACGACCTGATGATGTCATCTCAAACCTCCAGCGAACCACCGAAGGCTGGGGGAGGAGCCCCCAAAGCGTGCGCAAAGAGCGTCTACATGGACGACCTCTTGATTCTGATGATCATGAGAATGACCATAGTAACGTACCTGGAACACAGTGAGCGCGCACAGCACCGCAATGAGCAGCAGCGCGGGGTACACCCGCCGCGCCAGCAGGTTGCGCTGCGTCGCCGACGTCACCGCGAGCGGCGCCACGCTGTGCGCGAACGCGTACGGCACGGCCAGCGCCAGGCCCAGCCAGCACACGATCGGGGCCGCCACTTCCGTTAGTATGAATCTGGAATGAAAGATCAATTTTAGCAAATTTTTTTTTATCTGCGGTGTTTGTAATATAATTGCTTGGAACGAAACGCGGGTGTTTCGCATTGCTGCCGCTAGGCGGCCGGGGTTTTCATGGCATCGCTCGGCTTGCGTCGGCGGCGACGGCCATATTAGTACTGGTTTGGATAGCGCGCGGAGAGGTCGCGCCGTATGAAATACCTGGTGCTAGGCGCCATTTTGTCTGAGGCCACATTGGCATAACGGATTATCCATTGTGATGTGTAATTATTAATTAGTTTGGATTGTAATGTTGGATTTCCCTTTTGTTAAATAACTATTGAACGTTTGTGTTTGTGAAAAAACCTGTTATTGTGACTTTTTCTTGTGAGATGTGAAACGTGGCTGGCTGTTCACATCCAGCTGTTCCCGAGTGAACCTTCGGGAAGAAACCTACGTATTTATTCTGGGGAATGAGATCTCGGGGTAGGTTGGGTGCTTAGGGATCGCCCCCCTTCCGAAGACACTCGAAGTTGGATCCGAAGATTAAGAAGATTCAGTTTGGTAAGTGGTTTGTAATTGTAGTTATTAAGTTAGGTTAGTATATAGGGCTCTGTAGCTCCCGTTATAAGCTATGGTGGTAGCAGTCTGCGTATAGGTTAAGTTAGGTTCTAGTCGGACAAACGTAGTGCCGGGTCGAGGTTTTTACCGGTATTTTTTGTTTACCCGGTAAATTTTTCGGTACCGAACCCTCCCGCCATTTCGTTTGCCCGGATTCTCTGCGCACATTTTCTGGTAGCAGAGCGTAGTTGTTCTACCCTCTATTTGTTCGTTTGTAAAAAATAATTAATTGTTTTTTTTTTTATTTTGGTTGTGACTTGACGCGATGGCGAAGGTCTCCCATGCTAAGGCGACACTCGCCAACGAATTGAGATGGTTTGTGACGGCCGGTGGACTCCCTGTCCCGGAAGGACAGGGAGGCCGCTATACTGGAAAGAGCGGATCAGCTCCGCTCACGATTGAACAACGCGGAAGCGGCCATGGCGGCGCTTACCGAAGCCGACCTTGCCCCGGAGGTTCTACGCAGGTCACGTGGCGGACCTGGACCAGATCCTGAGTCTGCACGATGACATCGTGGAGGCGGCGGCCGCAATAAGGGCGAGACAGGCTGGCGGACCAGCCCCTCGCACACCTGTTAGACAGGAAGGACCAGCGGTTACTGGTCGGCTCCCCACCCTTCAGCTGTCCCACTTTGGGGGTAGGATGGAGGAGTGGGTGGCATATAAAAATATGTTTGAGTCCCTGGTCGTAGCACGACAGGATTTGTCGAAGGCCCAGAAGATGGCCTACCTCCTCTCCACTCTTGAGGGTGAAGCGCGGTCGCTCATCCAGCACCTCCGGGTGGAGGACGACCAGTACGACACGGCTTGGGAGTTATTGAACTCCCGCTACCAAAACTTACGTTTGTTAGCGGATGCGCACGCCGCACAGTTGATGGCCCTGCCCAAGGTGGCCAACAGGGCACAGTTGCGCCTGCAGTTGCTCACGCCCGTTACAGTGGCCTGTAACGCGCTCCGCACACTGGGGCTGCCGGTGGACCAATGGTCCTTTTTGCTGGTGCACATTGTATTGGGCAAATTACCCAATGACATCCGCTCGCGATTTGAGCGCGAGAATGCGGAACGGGATAGCACCACCCTACCAACATTCACTGACTTGGTGAAGTTTTTGGAGTTTGAGGCACGGGCGGCTGAGAATACCATGACGGACTCAGCGCCATCCAGAGCGCCTGAACGCAGGCCCTTGGAACCCTCATGGCGAGGGAAGCCCCAACAGGGAAGACAACCGCCACCGCGTGGAGCTGGTGCGCGGGTTGCACACACGGCAGCAGTCGCGAGGGACGCGGACTGCCTGCAATGTGGTCGGATGGGCCACAGCCTGCTGCAATGCAGGGACTGGCAGAGACTGCCAGTACAAGATAGGCGCCGCATGGCAAAGCGGCATGAACTTTGCTTTTATTGTTTGGGCGGTCACTATGCACGTGACTGTCCCAGTGCCATACCATGCAGTGCATGCCGTGGGCGACACCACGCGATGCTTTGCATGAACCGCAACGGGGATGGCACCCGGATGTTGAGGCAGGGGTCCCCTATGGGCGGGGGCGCTCCTGCGCGAAGCCCTCCACCTTTGGAAGAAGGACGCGGCTTCGCTCGTCGCACCCCCTCGGGAGGGGGTCGCGTACCTGCGCGGGTCTTGGTGGACCGGGACCACGCGCCCCAAGGTCGTGGCCAGTATGTGGCTGGCCAGGCCCCGGATAAGGCCCCCATGGGCGGGGGCCCTAGATCGGACGTGAGAGTGGGGACACCCCCCTCCACGCGGGTTACCACTACCCAACACATGCAGCCGCAGCGGTTTTCTCCGCCGCTGCACGAGTACCCACGGCTGGAGTACCACCCGCCGTACTATAGGTATGGCCGGGCCGCGGGTTATGCCCCCCCTCAGATGGGGATGTGCACTCGCCCGCCATATTATCCGGGTCAGTGGCGCGCCCCTGGTTTGGAGAGAGTGGGGAGCCCGTAACTAGCTTGCTCCCTTGCTGGGACAGAGCCGCGGACGGTTCTGCTCCCTACCGCGGTGGTCCGCGTATGGGGTCGTAGGGGGGAAGCCATTAATTTGAGAGCTCTGTTGGACTCAGGGGCTCAAAGCAGTTTGGTTACCACTCGAGTGGCACGCCAGTTAGGTTTAGTCGTGGAAGACTCGCCTGTGCCACTTCTTGGAGTTGGTGGCATACAGGTGAAGTGTCTGACGGGCCAGACACTTGTCACCTTTTCTTCGCTGAAGTCCTCCACAATGAGGATCACGACATCGGCTATGGTAATGGATACCATTGCGGGTTGGCAGCCCTCGACAGACATACCGCCGGGTGTGTTGTCTTTGGTTTCGGGTCTGGATTTGGCCGACCCCTTTGTTTTTCATCCCGGCCCAGTGGACTTGCTCCTGGGCTCGGACGTATTGGGTTGGATTTTGTTGGGTACCCAGAAAGCTCTGGGTTCGTCTTCACTGATGGCAGTGTCTACTATCTTTGGTTTCGCCCTGATGGGCCCTGTGTTTGATAATAGCACCGTGGAGGAGCCACCGGTCGTCGCATCAGCGTCCTTGGCCAAGACCATGCAAAGGTTTTGGGAGGTGGAGGAGCCACCTATGAGTTCCAGGATGGATCCGGAACACGCTGAGTGCGAAGCCTTCTTTCGATCAACCACGGAGAGGTTGCCCTCCGGTCGGTTTGTAACTAGATTACCATTTGTTGCTACACGTCCTAGCCTAGGGCAAAGTAGGGCGCTTGCGGAGAAACGACTGCTGTCCATGGAGCGACGTATGCAGCGTGACCACGTACTTCGCGATAAATATATTGAATTTATGCGCGAGTACGAGGATTTGGGTCACATGTCTCCGGCTCGAGTTGATTGGAGCTCAACTGAGCATTATTTTTTGCCCCACCACGCGGTGGTGAAGGCCTCAACGGGCAAGTTGCGGACTGTCTTTGATGGGTCCGCACCCACTTCGAACGGAGTTTCGTTGAATCTATGTTTGCATTCAGGTCCCAAATTGCATAGGGACATAATTGACATCATCTTGAACTTTAGAAGACATCAAGTGGTTTTTGGCGCGGACATCCGGATGATGTTCCGCCAGACAGTCATACATCCTGAGGACAGGCGATTCCAGTTGATACTCTGGCGTGAGCGCCCTGAGGATCCTGTGACGGTGTATGAACTCAATACAAACACGTATGGTTTGAAATCTAGTCCCTATATCGCCATCAGATCATTGCTTGAATTGGCAGAGCGGGAACGGATCCGCTTTCCCCGTGGGGCTTCCGTGCTGTCACGTGACTTGTATGTCGATGACGTGTGCACCGGAGCCCAAAGTATTGAGGAGGCCCTCCTACTGCGGGATGAATTGATTGAAATATTGAAAACGGGTGGCTACGAGCTACGTAAGTGGTTGTCCAATGAGCCTAGAGTTCTAGAAGGGATCCCGGAGGATCACCAACAGAACCCTCACCTGTTTGAGGATGTAGATGATCCCAACAGGATAGCGGTGCTGGGCATGCAGTACCAGCCGCTAACCGATATTTTTACATTCCAAGTGGACTTGGAAATACCAAAGGTCTGGACTAAGAGAACGGTGTTGTCAGTAATAGCTCGTATGTTTGATCCAAGCGGTTGGATCAGTCCAGTAATATTCTCTGCGAAGTGTCTTCTTCAGAGACTTTGGACTTTGGGCGTCTCGTGGGACGAGCCGCTGTTTGGTCCTCCATTGGATGATTGGCTCGAGTTGTTTTCATCGATTAAGGAAGTCAATCGGATTGCCTTGCCTCGTCGAATATTGCCCCCCGGGAAATATCGAGCCAGCCTGCATGGCTTTTGTGACGCGTCGGAGCGAGGCTACGCCGCGTCAGTCTATATGCGGACAGTTGACGCCGATGGCCGGGTCAATGTCTCGCTTTTGTTAGGGAAGAGCAAGGTCGCCCCCATCAGGACTAGGCTGACTATTCCCAAGCTTGAGTTGAGTGGAGCTCACCTTCTCTCTAAATTGTTGCATCACGTTGCCAGTGAGCTGGCGGCCACGGTCGAGATACGAGACATCTTCGCCTGGTCGGATAGCCAGGTCGCGCTTGCATGGTTGCGCGCGGCCCCACATACCTTGGAGGTTTTTGTTGGAAACAGGGTTTCCCAAATTCAAAATATTGGAATTGATATAACATGGAGACATGTGCCGGGAGAGCTTAACCCAGCGGACTGTGCTTCCCGAGGTTGTACGGCACCAGAATTGGTGTCACACCCGCTCTGGTGGGGTCCAGAGTGGCTGATGGGATCAGAAACATCTTGGCCTGTCTGTCAGACAGATGTTACTTCTTTGAGTTTGACTGGGCTTCGTGTACATGCTGTAGTCGCTGAGACGACGTCGGAGCCGGATTGGCTACTTGCTCGGTATAGCAGTTTGGATAAGCTTCTGGGTGTTACCAGTTGGATTAAGCGTTTCATACATAATTGTAGAAACCCACAGGCAAAGCGGTTGGAGCCGATTGCAGGTGCAGAAGAGCGCCGGAGCGCATTGTTGCATTGGGTCCGTGTCGTGCAGACCGGACGGTTTGAGTCAGAGCTTCATATTTTGCGCGACGCACGCGCTAAGTTGAAGGGCGCGGTCGCTCGTTTGAACCCGTACATCGACTCGGATGGGCTTCTTCGGGTTGGAGGCAGGCTCCGGAAGGCGGATCTTCCATATGAGACTCGCCATCCTCTGTTGTTGCCCAAGGGCGGACCCTTGGTGCAGCTTTTGGTGTCTGATCGACACATTCGTAACGCCCATGCTGGGTGCAATGCTTTGCTGTCTATTTTGCAACGCGAATTTTGGATTTTGTCTGCCCGAAGAGCAATCCGTAGTGTTCTGTTTCGATGTATTGCATGTTATAGGTTGAAGGCATCCACGATGCAACCACAGATGGGTGATTTGCCCGCTGATCGAATCCGACCTTCGAGACCGTTTGACGGCGTTGGAACCGATGTTGCCGGTCCCTTTTCGATCAAGGCTTCTCCCTTTCGTAATGCCCGTATTGTGAAGGGCTATTTGTGTGTATTTGTTTGTTTGGCCACCAAGGCTGTCCATTTGGAGGTGGTATCGGCTCTGACTACGGAGGCCTTCGTCGCCGCGTTGGATCGCTTTGTTTCGCGTCGAGGTCTACCTTCCCTTATTAGGTCTGATAATAACAAACTATAAGGGAACTGTAAATTATCTTAAGGATGTTTCTGTGTTTATTGATAAAAATTGTACTAGTTTAAGTCAAATTGCTGCCCAAAGGGGAATAACCTGGAAGTTTAGTCCCCCAAGTTGCCCCCATTGGGGAGGGATTTTTGAAGCGGCTGTGAAATCCGCAAAGACCCACCTCCGCCGCATTATCGGAGAAACGGCTCTAACTTTTGAAGAGCTGGCCACAGTGTTTTGTAAAGTTGAGGCGGTCCTCAACTCTCGTCCTCTCTGTCCGCTATCTCCAGATCCAAATGACTTGGAAGCTCTCACCCCTGGTCATTTTTTGGTGGGAGGGCCTTTGAATGCCCTGCCCGAATACCCGTGGAAGGACGAACGCGTATATCGGTTGTCGCGTTTTCAAATGTTGCAGCAAATGAGCCAGGACTTTTGGCGTCGCTGGTCGCTTGAATATTTGCATTTGCTGCAGCAAAGAGTGAAGTGGACAGACAGGACTGAGCCTCCCAGGGAGGGTGATTTAGTATTGTTAAAAGAGGCAAATTTGCCCTCATTGCTTTGGCGACGAGCTCGCATATTACGTTTGATTCTTGGCGGAGATGGCACTCCGCGTGTGGCTGAGGTGTTGGTCGACGGTTCGATTTTAAGGAGAGGTGTGACCTCTCTCGCCCGCCTTCCCGTAGAGTAAGCTAGCGGTCTGCTTCTCAGACCGGGACGGGGGGATGTTTGTAATATAATTGCTTGGAACGAAACGCGGGTGTTTCGCATTGCTGCCGCTAGGCGGCCGGGGTTTTCATGGCATCGCTCGGCTTGCGTCGGCGGCGACGGCCATATTAGTACTGGTTTGGATAGCGCGCGGAGAGGTCGCGCCGTATGAAATACCTGGTGCTAGGCGCCATTTTGTCTGAGGCCACATTGGCATAACGGATTATCCATTGTGATGTGTAATTATTAATTAGTTTGGATTGTAATGTTAGATTTCCCTTTTGTTAAATAACTATTGAACGTTTGTGTTTGTGAAAAAACCTGTTATTGTGACTTTTTCTTGTGAGATGTGAAACGTGGCTGGCTGTTCACATCCAGCTGTTCCCGAGTGAACCTTCGGGAAGAAACCTACGTATTTATTCTGGGGAATGAGATCTCGGGGTAGGTTGGGTGCTTAGGGATCGCCCCCCTTCCGAAGACACTCGAAGTTGGATCCGAAGATTAAGAAGATTCAGTTTGGTAAGTGGTTTGTAATTGTAGTTATTAAATTAGGTTAGTATATAGGGCTCTGTAGCTCCCGTTATAAGCTATGGTGGTAGCAGTCTGCGTATAGGTTAAGTTAGGTTCTAGTCGGACAAACGTAGTGCCGGGTCGAGGTTTTTACCGGTATTTTTTGTTTACCCGGTAAATTTTTCGGTACCGAACCCTCCCGCCATTTCGTTTGCCCGGATTCTCTGCGCACATGCGGTATTTCTTCGGGTTAGATTGAAAATAAATTGTATGACAGTATATCTGTTGCCGCGCCATCTCTCGGCACGGCAAAGTACTGCGTCTGGTGGGCTATGACGTTGGCTGCGCTTCAAAACGCCACCGTGGCGCCGCCATCGTTGGAGGGAGGATACATACGGGCGAACTTCGATTCGATTCGACTCAGCTCTCTGCTTCTCCAACTATTTTGTAAATTTTAAATTTGTATTGTTTTAAATAAATAGTAATTCGCCATATCCATCATTACATCGATTATTTCATTTCGTCTACACACGATCCTGAACAATATCAGTGTTCTTCTTCTTCTTGTCGAGTCGAAATGGCAAAATCTTTATATTTTCCCTGACCAGTACGTGGTAACGCCAACCGCCTTATCGTTGGCCTCCAAAGGTCCTTCATGGTATACGAGGCGGGGCAATTCGGACATGACAGTAAGTGAACCACAACAGCCCGAAGTCTATTTAAAGTATTTTAGACTGCCCAGGGGAGTTCTCCACCCAGTGGAAGTTTCTCGATCGGCGAAACATTAGTCGACTGCGTTTCAATTGGTCCATCCTAGTGATTGTTCTATAGGGAAGGGTAGTAGGACAGCTCACTTGAGATCCATCTCCCGGATGCCGTCGCGGTAGGCCCTCTCGATGGCGCGGCGCATGCTCCAGTCGGGGCCCATCATGGTGAGCGCGCACACGATCTTCGTGTACAGCACTGAGGACTGTTCTAGAGGGAAGGGCAGTAGGACAGCTCACTTGAGATCCATCTCCCGGATGCCGTCGCGGTAGGCCCTCTCGATGGCGCGGCGCATGCTCCAGTCGGGGCCCATCATGGTGAGCGCGCACACGATCTCGTGTACAGCACTGAGGACTGTTCTAGAGGGAAGGGCAGTAGGATAGCTCACTTGAGATCCATCTCCCGGATGCCGTCGCGGTAGGCCCTCTCGATGGCGCGGCGCATGCTCCAGTCGGGGCCCATCATGGTGAGCGCGCACACGATCTCGTGTACAGCACTGAGGACTGTTCTAGAGGGAAGGGCAGTAGGATAGCTCACTTGAGTTCCATCTCCCGGATAGGTAGGCCGTCGCGGTAGGCCCTCTCGATGGCGCGGCGCATGCTCCAGTCGGGGCCCATCATGGTGAGCGCGCACACGATCTCGTGTACAGCACTGAGGACTGTTCTAGAGGGAAGGGCAGTAGGATAGCTCACTTGAGATCCATCTCCCGGATGCCGTCGCGGTAGGCCCTCTCGATGGCGCGGCGCATGCTCCAGTCGGGGCCCATCATGGTGAGCGCGCACACGATCTCGTGTACAGCACTGAGGACTGTTCTAGAGGGAAGGGCAGTAGGATAGCTCACTTGAGATCCATCTCCCGGATGCCGTCGCGGTAGGCCCTCTCGATGGCGCGGCGCATGCTCCAGTCGGGGCCCATCATGGTGAGCGCGCACACGATCTCGTGTACAGCACTGAGGACTGTTCTAGAGGGAAGGGCAGTAGGATAGCTCACTTGAGATCCATCTCCCGGATGCCGTCGCGGTAGGCCCTCTCGATGGCGCGGCGCATGCTCCAGTCGGGGCCCATCATGGTGAGCGCGCACACGATCTTCGTGTACAGCACGCCCAGCGCCCAGTCCTGCCACACGAACAGCACGGGGGATTGTTCTAGAGGGACCCGCAGCGGGATCACTAGCACCTGGGGATGGACGGGGATTGTTTATTTATTGTGCTATAAAGGGTTTTATTCAAAGTAATATAATTTAAACTGTTGCCAAGCGGCGCATAACGAATGTCTGTTTTTTCATACAAACTTTGACCCCCCATTTCAAACCCTTAAGGGTTGATTTAAAAAAAAAGTAGCCTATGTTTGACCTCGGGTCTTCAACTATGTCCATACCAAATTACATTAAAATCGGTCCAGTGGTTTAGCCGTGAAAGACAGACAGACTTTCGCAATTTGTAATATTAATTAATTTGGATATTCTGTGCTTATTCTATGCCTGTAAGCCACACAGTGCGGCACAGTGACCCTACTATACACACACACTCACCAGCTCGAGCAGCAGCCCGAACATGAGCGGCACGAGCCCCAGCAGCGCCAGGGCTGCCAGTGCGGCCCGCAGCGCCAGCCGCGCCCACAGTGCGGCCCGCACAGTGACCCTACTATACACACACACTCACCAGCTCGAGCAGCAGCCCGAACATGAGCGGCACGAGCCCCAGCAGCGCCAGGGCTGCCAGTGCGGCCCGCAGCGCCAGCCGCGCCCACAGTGCGGCCCGCACAGTGACCCTACTATACACACACACTCACCAGCTCGAGCAGCAGCCCGAACATGAGCGGCACGAGCCCCAGCAGCGCCAGGGCTGCCAGTGCGGCCCGCAGCGCCAGCCGCGCCCACAGTGCGGCCCGCACAGTGACCCTACTATACACACACACTCACCAGCTCGAGCAGCAGCCCGAACATGAGCGGCACGAGCCCCAGCAGCGCCAGGGCTGCCAGTGCGGCCCGCAGCGCCAGCCGCGCCCACAGTGCGGCCCGCACAGTGACCCTACTATACACACACACTCACCAGCTCGAGCAGCAGCCCGAACATGAGCGGCACGAGCCCCAGCAGCGCCAGGGCTGCCAGTGCGGCCCGCAGCGCCAGCCGCGCCCACAGTGCGGCCCGCACAGTGACCCTACTATACACACACACTCACCAGCTCGAGCAGCAGCCCGAACATGAGCGGCACGAGCCCCAGCAGCGCCAGGGCTGCCAGTGCGGCCCGCAGCGCCAGCCGCGCCCACAGTGCGGCCCGCACAGTGACCCTACTATACACACACACTCACCAGCTCGAGCAGCAGCCCGAACATGAGCGGCACGAGCCCCAGCAGCGCCAGGGCTGCCAGTGCGGCCCGCAGCGCCAGCCGCGCCCACAGTGCGGCCCGCACAGTGACCCTACTATACACACACACTCACCAGCTCGAGCAGCAGCCCGAACATGAGCGGCACGAGCCCCAGCAGCGCCAGGGCTGCCAGTGCGGCCCGCAGCGCCAGCCGCGCCCACAGTGCGGCCCGCACAGTGACCCTACTATACACACACACTCACCAGCTCGAGCAGCAGCCCGAACATGAGCGGCACGAGCCCCAGCAGCGCCAGGGCTGCCAGTGCGGCCCGCAGCGCCAGCCGCGCCCACAGTGCGGCCCGCACCAGTAGGGCGCTCCGCCCCCCGCGGGCCCAGCCCGCCGCCAGCGTCCCGCCGCGGCCCAGCGCCCAGCATACGTACATGCCTGATCAGAAACCCACTATTAATGCCAAGATACGGTGATGGAAAACATCAAAGTCAAAGTCAATTAGGCTTAAAAATAGCACGTTTAAATCGTCATTTACTTAATAAACTAGATTAGTTAGTTGATGTCAGAAAATTACTTGAAGCCAAGGTTACTACCGCCTCAATAGCGCAAGTGGAGAAGAGGCGGCGCAACAAACTCCACTGCTGCCTTTTCGTGCTGCATCGTGAGGAAACCTGCGGCCTATATAGCTGTTTAGTGTAACATAGTGTATACGACAACTGCAGCCTTTAGAGTACTTTAAAATACACTAAACACCCAAGAAATGGGATATTTGAGAAGTAGACCTCTTGCGCCTGAGCAAGAGGTCTACTTCTCAAATAGCCCATTTCTCATTTTGACTATTTCCCTATGTGACTACTTTACAATCAATAATACAGTTGAAAAACGACTCACGAATATTAAAATAGATAATAAAGCAAGAAATATCATTATTGGAATTCATGTCGCACGAAAATTTTCAAAATTACTTCCTCAGTCTCTGTAGTAACAACTTATACATAATTTATTATCAAACCACGTCAATATTACTATACTTACCACAAGCCGCCGTATATAACTCGTGAACGCCTTCCGACGCTTTTGGCAACCACAGGGCCATTACTTTTCTGCCGATGGCCACTGGAATGACCTGGTAAGGAATCATGTATTAAATTACGATCAGATTTTTTATCCGATGGATATATGTAATTCTACGATTATTCGTGCTTGAATATAACGCACGCATAAATGATGCGCACCTATTTTCTTTATTGTACACTTTCAACCAAGATACACACAAAATGTAATAATCTGCAGATGCAATACTGCAGTTCTTGTTTATCGTAATGTACGCTAGATGGCACCATACGATTATAAAACGCGCTATGATATCGTTTTCCTAGTAAGGGTATAAAGTTTACGACACCTGTTATCGACAGACGCTGGATGCAGGTTTAAAACCGCTTCCTATTTTTGATGGCGTAATTCCAGGTAATGGAAACGCTATATATACTAGCTTTAGACCGCGGCTTCGCACGCGTGAATTTCCCACAGGAACAGTGCTTGGATGAAAGGTACCCTATGTCCTTATCTGTACTTCTATGTATATGCGAAATTTCAGGAAGATTGGTTCAGTAGATAAAGCGTGCCAAGGTAACAAATAAACAGACTCATTTTCACATTTATAATATTAGGATAGGAGTCAAGTGTGCATTGCATTTAAGCATTCAATACTAAATAATTTAAACGACTTAATTACTCTCACTTATTTGGGACTTTCCAGTTTCAAATGTCATTTCTGTCAAAGTTTAATCGCGGGAATACTTAGCTAGTTTTAAAACAGACTGGGATTTCTGCAGTACCTACACCATCCTATGTATGTTTATAATGATATAATAACTTACCAGTGTGAGAGCACTCGCCATGACAAGCGAAGCAGACACGAGAACCAGTAAAGCGGCGAGTCGCAGGGGGAACCACGACACGCGCGCGTACGGCTCGAACCCGGCTGGGCCGTCGCGACGCATTAGCGCCTAAAATTAAAAAAAAAACTTGGTTTCGGGAAAATAACTGCTTTGGCGCGAAAAGACTCGAGTTTGAGTCATGTAGTCGTTGTTGGAGTAAATGCTCATTTCTGAAGAATAAACACTAAGTGAGCTGTGAGAGTTTACTAAGAGTTATTTCTTTATCGAACCTCTCACAGTTCAAAATAAAAGAGCGTCTTTCGACGGTATGCTATCGGCGTGTGCTTAGCTACTTTGGCCACATAATGAGACGCGGAGACGACAGCCTCGAAAAGTTAATTATCGTTGGGAGGAAAAAAGACTCAAAGGTCGCTCACCAATTAGATGGTCGAAATAAAGAATCCAGACACACCAAAATTCTATACTGTCACTAACATCCCAGCTGAAAGGAGCCGTTGGGGACAGTTCGTCTGTTCCAGACTATCCCACCATGACCACAATCTTTAGTCATGAAGGACCGACCAGAGAGAGAGAGAACAGTGAGGTGCGAGAACCGAGCGAGACTCCCCAGCGGGTAGGAGGCAGCTGGTACTATACCTGGTGTGCAGCCGCCAGCTGGTGTGGCGGCGGGTGCATGGGCGCCAGCGGGGACTCCGAGCGAGACTCCCCAGCAGGTAGGAGGCAGCTGGTACTATACCTGGTGTGCAGCCGCCAGCTGGTGTGGCGGCGGGTGCATGGGCGCCAGCGGGGACTCCGAGCGAGACTCCCCAGCAGGTAGGAGGCAGCTGGTACTATACCTGGTGTGCAGCCGCCAGCTGGTGTGGCGGCGGGTGCATGGGCGCCAGCGGGGACTCCGAGCGAGACTCCCCCAGCAGGTAGGAGGCAGCTGGTACTATACCTGGTGTGCAGCCGCCAGCTGGTGTGGCGGCGGGTGCATGGGCGCCAGCGGGGACTCCGAGCGAGACTCCCCAGCAGGTAGGAGGCAGCTGGTACTATACCTGGTGTGCAGCCGCCAGCTGGTGTGGCGGCGGGTGCATGGGCGCCAGCGGGGACTCGAGCGAGACTCCCCAGCAGGTAGGAGGCAGCTGGTACTATACCTGGTGTGCAGCCGCCAGCTGGTGTGGCGGCGGGTGCATGGGCGCCAGCGGGGACTCCGAGCGAGACTCCCCAGCAGGTAGGAGGCAGCTGGTACTATACCTGGTGTGCAGCCGCCAGCTGGTGTGGCGGCGGGTGCATGGGCGCCAGCGGGGACTCCGAGCGAGACTCCCCAGCAGGTAGGAGGCAGCTGGTACTATACCTGGTGTGCAGCCGCCAGCTGGTGTGGCGGCGGGTGCATGGGCGCCAGCGGGGACTCCGAGCGAGACTCCCAGCAGGTAGGAGGCAGCTGGTACTATACCTGGTGTGCAGCCGCCAGCTGGTGTGGCGGCGGGTGCATGGGCGCCAGCGGGGACTCCGAGCGAGACTCCCCAGCAGGTAGGAGGCAGCTGGTACTATACCTGGTGTGCAGCCGCCAGCTGGTGTGGCGGCGGGTGCATGGGCGCCAGCGGGGACTCCGAGCGAGACTCCCCAGCAGGTAGGAGGCAGCTGGTACTATACCTGGTGTGCAGCCGCCAGCTGGTGTGGCGGCGGGTGCATGGGCGCCAGCGGGGACTCCGAGCGAGACTCCCCAGCAGGTAGGAGGCAGCTGGTACTATACCTGGTGTGCAGCCGCCAGCTGGTGTGGCGGCGGGTGCATGGGCGCCAGCGGGGACTGCGAGCGAGACTCCCCAGCAGGTAGGAGGCAGCTGGTACTATACCTGGCGTGCAGCCGCCAGCTGGTGTGGCGGCGGGTGCATGGGCGCCAGCGGGGACTCCGAGCGAGACTCCCCAGCAGGTAGGAGGCAGCTGGTACTATACCTGGTGTGCAGCCGCCAGCTGGTGTGGCGGCGGGTGCATGGGCGCCAGCGGGGACTCCGAGCGAGACTCCCCAGCAGGTAGGAGGCAGCTGGTACTATACCTGGTGTGCAGCCGCCAGCTGGTGTGGCGGCGGGTGCATGGGCGCCAGCGGGGACTCCGAGCGAGACTCCCCCAGCAGGTAGGAGGCAGCTGGTACTATACCTGGTGTGCAGCCGCCAGCAGGTGTGGCGGCGGGTGCATGGGCGCCAGCGGGGACTCCGAGCGAGACTCCCCAGCAGGTAGGAGGCAGCTGGTACTATACCTGGCGTGCAGCCGCCAGCTGGTGTGGCGGCGGGTGCATGGGCGCCAGCGGGGACTCCGAGCGAGACTCCCCAGCAGGTAGGAGGCAGCTGGTACTATACCTGGTGTGCAGCCGCCAGCTGGTGTGGCGGCGGGTGCATGGGCGCCAGCGGGGACTCCGAGCGAGACTCCCCAGCAGGTAGGAGGCAGCTGGTACTATACCTGGTGTGCAGCCGCCAGCTGGTGTGGCGGCGGGTGCATGGGCGCCAGCGGGGACTCCGAGCGAGACTCCCCAGCAGGTAGGAGGCAGCTGGTACTCATAC
This sequence comes from Ephestia elutella, assembly GCA_018467065.1. Classification (NCBI taxonomy): domain Eukaryota; kingdom Metazoa; phylum Arthropoda; class Insecta; order Lepidoptera; family Pyralidae; genus Ephestia; species Ephestia elutella. The sequence goes on along the minus strand of CM031592.1, from coordinate 14,357,981 downwards.
CTGGTGTGCAGCCGCCAGCTGGTGTGGCGGCGGGTGCATGGGCGCCAGCGGGGACTCCGAGCGAGACTCCCCAGCAGGTAGGAGGCAGCTGGTACTATACCTGGTGTGCAGCCGCCAGCTGGTGTGGCGGCGGGTGCATGGGCGCCAGCGGGGACTCCGAGCGAGACTCCCCAGCAGGTAGGAGGCAGCTGGTACTATACCTGGTGTGCAGCCGCCAGCTGGTGTGGCGGCGGGTGCATGGGCGCCAGCGGGGACTCCGAGCGAGACTCCCCAGCAGGTAGGAGGCAGCTGGTACTATACCTGGTGTGCAGCCGCCAGCTGGTGTGGCGGCGGGTGCATGGGCGCCAGCGGGGACTCCGAGCGAGACTCCCAGCAGGTAGGAGGCAGCTGGTACTATACCTGGTGTGCAGCCGCCAGCTGGTGTGGCGGCGGGTGCATGGGCGCCAGCGGGGACTCCGAGCGAGACTCCCCAGCAGGTAGGAGGCAGCTGGTACTATACCTGGTGTGCAGCCGCCAGCTGGTGTGGCGGCGGGTGCATGGGCGCCAGCGGGGACTCCGAGCGAGACTCCCCAGCAGGTAGGAGGCAGCTGGTACTATACCTGGTGTGCAGCCGCCAGCTGGTGTGGCGGCGGGTGCATGGGCGCCAGCGGGGACTGCGAGCGAGACTCCCCAGCAGGTAGGAGGCAGCTGGTACTATACCTGGTGTGCAGCCGCCAGCTGGTGTGGCGGCGGGTGCATGGGCGCCAGCGGGGACTCCGAGCGAGACTCCCCAGCAGGTAGGAGGCAGCTGGTACTATACCTGGTGTGCAGCCGCCAGCTGGTGTGGCGGCGGGTGCATGGGCGCCAGCGGGGACTCCGAGCGAGATTCCCCAGCAGGTAGGAGGCAGCTGGTACTATACCTGGTGTGCAGCCGCCAGCTGGTGTGGCGGCGGGTGCATGGGCGCCAGCGGGGACTCCGAGCGAGATTCCCCAGCAGGTAGGAGGCAGCTGGTACTATACCTGGTGTGCAGCCGCCAGCTGGTGTGGCGGCGGGTGCATGGGCGCCAGCGGGGACTCCGAGCGAGATTCGCCAAGCAGGTAGGACCGCAGGCCTAGCAGGCCGGCCGCCAGTGCGCACCATGCGCGGAGCCCCGCTTTCAGCCAGGTCCTAGTGTGCGATTGTTCTAAAAGCGCTGGCAGGATCACCTGCGTCAAAAGATTAAAAAAAAATTTCTTTTAAATTTATTACATACAACGTTTAGCAAGTCGTCTGAAAAACATGTCCCATTTGCATCTCGAAAATATACAAGGGAACAAGATTTTAACGAGTTGAGAATGGGACAACTTACTAACCACCCAACACCTATGGTGACTCCGTCTTATATCGGCTGTTTAAGGATGATTTCAAGCTACACCGTAGCCATGCAACGGACTAACAATATGGCTAACATTTCGTAGCATAACATGCTTGACCGAGGCCCGGCCGTACCCGTACGTACATACTAAACGTCAATGCAATATGGTCGCTGCCCTGCGACTTTTGGACAGACTATTTTTCAACCTGTGTGAAGAAGTGTTGTCCTATAATATAACAAATATTGTCCTATAAATCCCTCCAACAAACATCTCATAATTCTTTTTCAAGCCGTAACTCAAAGTTGTTTATGCATAAAAAGTAATAAACAATCATAATATGGTAAAAATGAGGTCAATGAAACGCACTAATTAACCTCGAAAATATCACGTGGACTAACTTGTACAACCACAAAAATCCCACTGAATTATCATATCTTACATAAATGTTAGGTCACAAGTGTCAACTTTACTGAATTATCATAATCCAAATAGGTACAAAATATATAATAACTACAATGACATAATTATTGCTCGCAACTTTGCTCGAATAAATAAACTTTCTTAGTACAGGAATTTATTGACCATATGATAGTTTTATCACTTTATTTTTATGCGCGATAAATAACCGCACTAAGGCTAAATGCATAGAATTTTGTGACAGTTCACTCACTTGTAACAGCAACAACTCTAGGCTAAGTTCGTTGACTGGAGCTTCAGTATGCACAGCCACAGCGTATGGTAGGAATCCCGGGATGACATACTTGATCACTCGGATCGGAAGCCACAACATAAAGAGTACAGCTGTACCGAATATCATGGCTGAGAGGACCAGGCGGCGTATGTGAGACCATACGGACAGGTGGATCATTTCCTGAAAATTCAATCAACCAATTAATCAAATTCTTTATTTGCATATTATAGGTATAAAATATGTTAAAAAAAAATTATAGCCAATTACTCTACCTTTCCAAATGCAAATTGGTCAATTCAGAGTTATTACCCGACTGCAAGGAAAGTTTGCTATTATAAATTTTTGCTATTGTATTTAGACATATTGTGAAAATGTCAGCAGCAAACTTGGTTGGTATACCAATTTAAGGTACTTACATTATGTACTATGTAAAGAATTATATAATAAATTCTTTGCATAGTAAGTAATGTAAGAATGTATATTAATTGTTCTTTAAAGTAGCATTTATATATCTTTGGTATGAACTTAAAATAAGTAATCATAAAGGTAAATAAACTTTTTACGATTAAAAAAAATTACTTTTATGGTTGGTTGAAAAACAAAAATATTTGCCTAAAATAAAAATAAAAAAATTACCTGAACTGGACTGAAATCAGGGTCATTTAAGTTCTTCAGGAACCACAGCACTCCAGGCCTCAAGACCTCTCTCAGCAGTAGTATAAATGATGCGAAGTAGTACACATACACCATTCCGACCAACCAATGGATAAACATGAGTGTCCAAGGGGCAGCTTGAAGGCTCGCTTCACGGTCTTTAAGGGTGGCATCGAACATTGAAAGGGAGCAGAGATCCAACCACCATCCGCAGACTAGTGGTATTACACCAATCTGAAATGTATAAAAAAATTAAGTACATACTATAATATGCTATAACTAGTAAAGCAGTGGTGAAGCGGTGGTGGCTGAGTGGTAGGGCGCCTGCCTGTGGATACAAAATCCCAGGTTCGAATCCTGTCTGGGCTACATGAGTTTGTATACCAATCTGACTCGTTTTAGTTTTCATCGACCACCACCTGCTTCCGGTGAAGGAAAACATCATGAGGAAACCAGCACTCTGGTTGATGATTATCAGTTAGTGTGTGAAATGGAGAAGGCAATGGCAAACCACTCCATTAAAATTGCCAAGAGAGTCGTTGTGTGTGTTTCATTCCATATAATGACCACGACCCTCAGTCATGAGGAAATACGACTAAAGAGAGAGAGTAAAGCAGTAAGCTAATAGTTAATGATAATTTGGACTTTGTTTTAGAATTGCAAAAAGTAAAATTTGTTTAATCTTTATCATTGAGTGAACCTCTTGTTTAGAATGTTAGTAATTTGGCTTGTGTTGTTGTTAATTGAATCATCTATTTTACGATGATTTATATTGTATACATAAACAACGAATATAATTTTTACATTGATATATATGATTTATACATTTTATAAATAGAAAAAACAGGGAATTTAATTTCAAATAACTCACCTCAACAACAGACAGAAGAGCTACTTTCACCACCACATAACAGAATCCAAGGGCTTTCTTTGCACTCCGTAATCGTAGCAATGCAGCAATGGCATGAAACACCACCAGGATGGCTCCCACCAAACAGTAGCCTGCTAGGGCAGTCAGGGGACCGGCAAATGGACCTTCAGCATTAAAACCTGCCACTGCAGCTCCTATTCTCCCAATGTGGTATGGGCAGAATGCAAATACCACAATAAATAGGGTATTTAATGACACAACCCAGAAAACATGCTCAAGAAAAACCATGGAACCATCCAAACCCAAGAGACGAGCCCAGGTTAACTCTTCAGCTGCTGCACGGTCCCATTCCATTGGATTCCAATTTGCTTCATCTCCAACCAATGGGTCTTCAACACCATCACCATTTCCTTCTTCTCTTACTGCATCATCTTCAGCTTGCTCATTCACTCTGTCATTATTGTTGTCTGGTAATGGTATATCCTCTTGTGCCGGGCTGGCAACACTTCTCTTTCCATCCAGTCTGGTCCTCCTCCATGCATAATTTGCTCCCTCAGCCAAACCAGTCCAATAAACGAGAACAAGGTACATGTCACAACAAAACAACCTGAGAAGACATCTTTAGCCAGATTCTCAGCTGATACAATGTCAAAAGGCAAGGAAATTACTGGATCTAGAGAGCCTGAGAAAAGGCAGCGGTAGGTCCTACAGGCTGTAAGGGGAACAATGCCCAACCAAGCCAGTGCCACTAAAGTATAATGAAGCCAATCTTTCACAGCTGATGCCACTGAAGTCACAAGTCCTCCCACCACGTCGCGAATTGGTAGTCTCCTCGGCATATCCGGGGAGTAAATTGGCATAAAGGAGAATCGGTGGCCACACAATTCGCAAATCTCCTTTCGAGAGTATCTCATCCATTGCACTAAACATTCTTGATGGATCCATTTTATGGAGCCCGTACAGATGCAAGGATGGAACAGTGGGCGGTCGGAGGATGCCTCCGACCTACAAAACCGGCAGAAGTCCGCGCCGGACGCGTCCGAGTCCATCATTATCTTCAATCCAGTTTGACTATGCAATCTGCGGAAGTTCAACACAATCATTCATTAACAAAGAGAAACGCGTGAGTATTACACGATTGATATTCCAAACACCAAGTACACACACCTTAGCAAGGATTAATGAATAATACGAAATACACGAGGATTTACACGAAAATAATCCGATAATTTTATTTTTCTTCTATTTTGTTTGCGAACCTCACGTAAAATTATAACCTAACAGGGTTACCATCTCAGCTGTTAAATAAAAACTACTACTACCTACCAAGTACCAACTAGTGTTGCAGGAATAGTATTGGTAGTATTGTCATTAGTATTGTGACCTTGAAAAATAATCACATTCTATCGATAGTATTGACAATTATGCACTATCGATAGCTTGTGAAAATTCAATAGTTTTGTAATGAGGGATTTTCCGAGACCCAAATAAAAAAAAACAAAGTTCCAGATGAATTCATAGGTGGCGCTTAGTAAAAGGCGAGACCATTCAAAAGGCAAAAATGCACGGTATTGGCATTAAAAAAATTATTTTTTTTATAATAATAAAGAAGACCTAATAAAAAAACATCTAAAAATTATCAATATTGTGATTTGTGCAACTGTCAAACTGTTATGTGATTTGTTTATGTAATGCGATGTCTGCCTCTGGCTGATAATAAAAAGAGCACAATATAGGTACAGCCATTATTCCGACTCGGCTTTCAATAAAACGCCATCTGTTGAGACTTTTTATACTGATTTTTTTTTCTTAATTTAGCTGTCAGGAAAATCGCTCATTCAATAGTATCGATACTATCGATAGAATTGATTAGAAATCATTAATAGCATTGATAGTATCGATATTATTAAAAAGCAATACTATCGATAGTATCGATAGTTTTGGTTATCATCAATAGTATTGCAAACTATTGGCTATCGATACTATCAATGGTATTGACACGTGTCAATAATATCGATAGGCCTATCGATAGTATGATTATTTTTCAAGGTCAACTATCGATTGTCCTGCAACGCTACTACCAACATTTAGACAACGTAAACGAGCCATATTATGGCTCATTTACACGTTTTAAGTTAGGTAGTTAGTGGGACAGCTCAAATTATTGAAAAAAATCGATGTAAAAATCACAATAGATGGCGTTTTATGAAAGCCGAGCCTACAGGCTGAAAAGTCCATTTATTCATAATTTATAATTGTCCTATTATGTAAACAATCTCACCATGTCTTTTTATGATTGTACAACAATATAAATTAAAATAGACTTTTTAGGAATTTACTTTCGTGGTTAATAAATAATACATTTGTAGGCCTCTTTATAGTATTGATAATGAGTATAAGTTCTTGTGTGAATGTCTGTTACGTGTGAGGGCCTAAACTAACTAAAGGAGCGTAATGGATACACGACACACTTCACTGACAACTGTTAATTTATTGTCAATTTAGTATGAACAATGTCTTACATAATTTTCACTAATTAGAATCCAAAATATCACTAACACAGGTAAAACAATATGACGCGCACGGCTTAGGATTTATTAATACAGGTACTAGCGATATAGACCACTGTGAGGTGACGACTGAATTGTGTCGATGTCGACACGCGGTAGGAACGCGAAGCCAAAACTGCTGACCCAGTGTGTCCCTACACATTTATAAATTAAATAATACATTTATTAACCACACGAAACTTTAGAATGTTTAGGTTTGATTAATACACAGACATAAATGTAAGTTTAAGTTTAGTGCTCGGGGTACTGTGGATTAATATTTGATTTATTTTCAACAAAAATCAACAAAAAGTACTGTAAAGATTGTTTACATGATAGGATAATTATGAATAAATGAACCATACTTACATATATTGTGCGATTTTCACTATCAACCAGAGGCAGAAAAATATCACCTAACAGTTTGACAGTTGCACAAGTCACAATATTGATATTTTTTAGATGTTTGTTTTATAACAAAGTAATACTAATCCCGTCCATTGTTGCTTTCTGTATGGACTCGCCTTTTACTAAGTGCCATCTATGAAGTCATCTTTTTCTTTTATTTTGGGTCAGTTTTTTTTTATTTTGGGTCTCGCAAAATCGCCTCTGATAGAATGATGTGACGTTATTAATTTTTTGAAATCGAACTCTTAATCATTACACTTACGCATTTATCATAGTTAAAATTAACTAAATTGTGCCTGTCCAAACATGTTAAGTGCTTAGTTAGTTAGGTTAAGTCCCACCAACTTAACCGAAATAGAGAAAATTCTAATTTAGATGTTAAGGGATGATTCCCATTGGACAAGGCCGAGCCCGGGCGGGCGGGCCGTGTACGTGGCCCAGACGGGGCTCGGATCTGAGATGTTATAGACATTTTGTATGAAGCATTTATATTACACCGTGCATGATCCCTGTCCCATCCGGGCCTGCTCGACGCTTGTCGATATCGACCATGGTTGTTGCACGCTCTCGCCCCGCTCCGGCTCATAGATTCGGTGTGTAAGTGTAATATGAACATTGCAGCAAGGACGGGCCCCGAACCATCCCCGCCCCGACCAGAAGACTAATGAGAATTACTAAACTAAAAAGACTGCCCGCTCTAATAAGAATCATCCCTATGTAGCCAAAGCCAACTAAATAACATAATACTAAATTGATTTTTTGCACGTAAAGTTTATTTAAATGTAAACCAGCTAGACATGTGTAGCTCGCGAAAGAAAGATAAGAAAGTTATATATCCTTCCAAAAGAGTGATTATATCTTTATATCACTTGTGTTACAATTATATCTTTTCAATAATTTATATCAGTGAGATGTGAACGATTCGAAAGATTAGTGAGCTATTGAGCGACACGTGAGCTATTGAGCTAAAAGACAAGTGAGCTAGATTGTCTGAACAACTGAGCCGAATAGGGAGTGATAAGAGAGAGCTACATCGTTCGGTCGTTCATCGGCGCGAGCAAAGTGTGCGGTGTGAGCACAAACAACTTTTAGTCGTTGAGCCATTAGAATAGAGTTTAATTTCGTTACCGCGGGTGCGTAAACATTATAATACGGTGAAATTAAATGCTCATAGGTACCGTTTTGTTTGTTTTTTGCATTTTGACTTTCATGTTAAATTATGATTATCTATAAAAGTCTATGCAAATATGTAAATTTGATTATGTTGAAAAAATCACAAAAATGTTGAAAACCAAAAAAAAAGAACGCCTACCTAATATGCTCACAACGTAACTTAATAACTCCCTATTCTTTCGGCTCTATTTAAGATAGGAATCGAGTGATATGATATATAGTTACAAATAAATGATTTATTCACTCATTTGTTTCACCGCTCACCTATAATCGGGCCGAAACCTAAACTCCCGTATGACAGGTGTCATCAGGGTCAAGCCCATAAAGTTCCGAATTTTTTAAATTTTAAATCTATGCGCGGAAATGTAGTACTTGAACTTCCGGCTTGCTCGTTTAGGGAGTTCCATTGCATCCGTCTACAATAAATCGATAGTGAAAATGTAAAAAATCGCGATACATCGTTTAATTTATCGATTTATTTAACAATGTTTGTAAATGCTGGATATAAAAATTATTGCGTTTTAAGATTAAAAATATGTATTTAACATTAAAGTAATACAAAAAAAGAAAGAAAAAGGGACAAGAATTCACGCAATCGTATCGAATCGTGACATCAAGTACTTAGATAATATTATTCACAATGAATTTATTATCCATGTTATTGACGATGACAGCGACTAAGACTCAGGTTCAGACTTCTGATTAATAAAAAGAATTATTTTATTTCGATTTGTTTTTTACGTAACATCAAATAAAATCACAGCGATTCGTGTTTAGGTACATCACTATTATTGTCAAAGTGACATACGTCATACGGGAGTTTAGGTTTCGGCCCGATTATAGTGCGCTAAATGATAAAGATATAAATGAGTGATATGAATCTTTGAGATGAAAATATATATTTCTCTCTTTTCTTTTGAAGGATATATAATGCGCACCCATGGAAGTAATAAGTACAAAGTACTTACTACTTCCATATGCGCACCTCTAAAACCAGCCATTATTTCACGACACGTCACCAGTGACGTGCTATGACACAATTGAACGTCAATGTCACAGTATGTCAAACGAATCATTTGCTAAACTGAAATGAAAACCTGAAAGAGAAAAACCGAAGAAAACTTGGTTTTTGTTGATGTATGGACAAATTTGAAATTATATGCTTGGCTGCTAGCTAAGGCTATTATTCACAGTCATAAAAAAATAATAATTAAATGTGAGTAGTAATAGTACCTATTCACTTTGTACATACGGTACGTAATCATTGAGTTCGTGAATTTTAAGTAAATAAACATTAATTTTCAATTAATTTTTCAGCTTTTAACTAAATCAAAAAATGATACACTAGTGATACATTTCCAAGAATGAATTCATTCAAAAGCCAATTCATGGATTCTCAAAAGGAAACCCAAATCGACTTAGGCAATGAAAAGTTTGAAGAAGTTAAAGATAACCAGAAGTCAGAGATTAATATACTATGCTTAGATTTAACACCTTTTAGCCATCTAACACAGTTTGTGTGCTGTACAGCATTTGTTTTTATATGTTATTTAGGTTATGGTTATTACTTGGAACTAATTTTCTCTGTTCCGGAGATAAAGCCTGTTAGTTTGTACATAACGTTAGTTCAATTTATAATAACCATGCTACTTAGTTATGCAGAATCCTTGATAAGAAATCCTATTAAAAGAAAGTAAGTTTATTTTACATTATTTTTCCTGTTCTTTGGTTCGCCAAAATTTAATGTGGTTGTTACTCTAGTAAAAAGAAGCCATATTACTTGATATTAAAGGTTTTGAAACCTGAAATAGTAATATTTGGTCTTTCTTCACATTTTATATAGATTTTATTCCATTTGGGTTTATTCTGTACCCTATGTGTAATTATGTGCAAAATTTCATTATGATCAGTATGACAATGCTTATAAGAATTGTGCAAGAAAATAATAGCGTGTTAAAAATTTTGACTACAGAAAAAATTGTGAATTTGTGTTACATACATACATAATTAATTGACCATGTTTTGTTTCCAGAGTGCCATTGAGTATTTATGCAATATTAGCTGCACTTACTTTAGGTACTATGTCATTTTCAAACCTAGCACTGAGCTACCTCAACTACCCGACACAGTTGATTTTCAAGAGCTGCAAGTTGATACCTGTGATGATAGGAAGTATTATTATATTGGGGAAGAACTATTCTTTCTTAGATTATGTCTCAGCTGTAGTTATGTGCGTGGGACTGACTATGTTTACCTTGGGTAAGTACCTACATTAACATTTTTGTCTACTGCTAAAACACTGCTCAAGCAACAAATACTTAAAGAAAATATTTGATTTCTACACCTTTTTGCTATACCTGATTTTTTCCTATAAACAAAATTAAATTGGCATGTGTTTATGTGGAAACATCATCAAGACAAGGTCCCTTTAGACTCAACGTGATTTTACCTGAACAAGTAATGTTTGACCTCAGTCTCATTCAATACCCATAAAAAAAGTGGCACCATAAAAAAAATGTTCACTTCAAAAATGGCTTCAAGATTTGAAACTTTATTGAAGAAACAGTTTTTTCTAGGTTTCCATCATTACTATCATTGAGTTAATATCCCATAACACAAGTCTGGAACTTACTTTGGGGCTAATAACTCAATCTGCGTGATTTGTCTGTATATATTTATTCATTTGTTATATTTATCATTACATGTCTTATTTTTTAACATAGCATTCATTTTGCTTTCCAGCTGACGCCAAAGTGTCTTCCAGCTTCAACTTAATAGGAGTTGTTGTGATATCTTTAGCGTTGCTCTGTGATGCTATTATCGGGAATGTCCAAGAAAAAACCATGAAGCAGTACCAAGCAACAAATAATGAAGTAGTGTTCTATTCGTACATTATCGCCAGCGGATATCTACTAGTTTTTACTGGATTTAGTGGGATATTGGTTGATGGATTTAAGTACTGTGCCGAGGTAAAATGTCACATATTACATCTAATAGATTTTCAAATTTAAGTATCTTATGCAACATTGAAATGTTATTTTTTTTGGGCTTAGCATGTATTTGTCAGAGAACACAATTTTATTTTTAGATGTCAAGGGCACAGTAAAGAAATTGCCATGTCAAGGGGTTCAGAGGCATTTATTTTATTTAAGAATTAGGATTCTATAGCATTCATATTTTATACATACATATTTCATACACTTATTACATTACTTCCATAAATAACAATTACAGTATAATTGTTCCATACATTTAATTAAATTTTGCATAACAAATCATACAGACTACTTCAAAACTATGAAATTACTACAACACAATCAATTAGAAATAACAAGAATTGAATTAATACTGCATAATCAATTAACATACCTACTTATACTGATAATGCAAAGTGATTAAATAATCAGGTATATACGAACTATAATAAAAAGACGCGATTAATAATTCGACGTTTTATTTTACCCATGTACCAAATTTCATGAAAATCGATGCAGCCATTCTTGAGTTATAAATAATTTAACTAACCCGACTTTGTTTTATAGTTTTACTAACCGCGCCCCGGAGCACCGTCCCCGTGTGAATTTCGGAATAAAAATATACCCTATGTCACAGAACTAATATATAAGTACTACGTACAGAAAGGAAACTCCCTGCCCCTCCCGCAATATGGCACCCCCCCGCACCTCCCGTATTTCTCCCCCGTTCTTGTGTGGTTGTGGAACGTTCGCGTATGTAAACGCACACATTGACTTGTTACCGACGTGTTCACGGATATACAGTTTCATTTGTAGTAGTATGAATGAATGAATGAATGATTTATTATTAACACTTACATTTTACACTTAAAGATATAACAGTTGGCTCCACACTAGGCAACCTGCCTGTCCTATGGTAGCCAAATACGATTTGACAAACGTAATTCAAAAGCCGACATTAGATTTAGTACATTCTTAATAAAACACTATACATCTCAATACATATTTATGCAAATTTTTCATATGGAAAAGAAAGAATAAACTTTTCGGCAAAAAAAAAAAAAGACTAAAGAATGAAATTAGAATTAAGTATAACTATTAATTTAATTCGAGAGATGCTCACCAGAAACTCACTTCAAAGTCTGTAACAACAACTCTGTCTGAAAATAGTCCCAGTTCATCATTAGTGATCTGACAATGTGTTTACATCTACCAGGACTAACATTTTTAATGTCACATAAACGTGTTATTTTGTTGTAAATTGAATTTGATATAAATGGTTCAAACCGGTGTGCAAACATGGAATTGACGAGTGGTAAATCTACTCTGTAAACTCGCCTCCTGAGCATTTCATTGTAGTTAGGTAATTTCTGCACTTGTCTATGTTTATCCGTTGTAATCTTAAGTATGTAAAATTTACGAACACTGAGTACTTGTGCATCTTCATATAACTTGGTAGTACGATAGCGGAAAAACTTTCGTAGCATGACCTTCAGGACTGCTCTTTGTGCGCGCTCCAGTTTGATGAGGTAAGACGATGCTGCGCTACCCCATACCACAAAGCAATATGTTAAAATCGATTGACAGAGTGCTAAATATACACGTTTTAACAACTGATGATTAGCAGCATCTCTTAACAACTTCATAACATAGATAAGTTTCCGCACTCTAGCGCACGCAAGGTCTATATGGTCTGAGAAATTGAGTCTTTCATCGAGAGTGACACCGAGTAGTAGGTATATTTGACGCACCGTTTCTATGAAGCGCCCGCCCTGTGCTATTCCCGGTATTTTTTCACCAAATGTCATCCCAATCGTCCAGTAGATTTTGCCTGATTGCCTGATGGATATTCCAGAAACCGGTAATGATATACTCGAACATCTTCCTACTGAGCCTGGGCGGCTACGCGGGGCTGCAGGCCGTGCTGACGCTCGTGCGCATCAGCGGCGCGGCCGTGGCCGTCACCGTCACCACCATGCGCAAGGCGCTGTCGATCATCATCTCCTTCTTGTTCTTCGCCAAGCCGTTCGTCTTCCAGTCAGTATTCATTTATTACTAGCTTTCGCCCGCGTGAATTTCCCACGGGAACAGTGCTTTGTCCTCAGTACTTCGGACTATGTGTATGTGAAATTTCAGGATGATTGGTTCAGTAGATAAAGCGTGAAGAGGTAACAAACAAACAAATAAGTAAACAAACTCACTTTCGCATTTATAATATTAGTTAGGACTAGCTTTTGAAGCGGTGGTAGCCAAGTGGTAATGACACCCGCCTGAGGTCGGGTAGGACCCGGGTTCAAATCCTACCTGTGTCACATGACTTTGTAGACCAATCTGACTCATGTATGGTAGTTTTCTCATCGACCACCACCTGCTTCCGGTAAAGGAAAACATTTCCGGTTCCATTATCCGGTAAAGGACAATTATGAAAAAACGGACTTTAGTGTTCTTCGTTCTGGCCTGTGGTGTGGCTGGCCTGTGGTGTGGCCCTAGAATAGCACCAACCCATCTCTTCCCGTGGGTGTCGTAAGAGGCGACTAAGGGATCTAAAAAACACCGGAGGATGGGCAGCAGCATCTTTCCGCGTACTATGACATCACACTGCGATCGCCAACCCGCCTGCCAAGCGTGGCGATTACGGCAAAACCCCCCTATGGTTGATACACCCACAACACGGCCCCTAGTCCCCGGCGGCCCCGCTATCCCGGACTCTGGTAGCGGTCACGGTAACGGCGGGGCAGGGGGTGCTAAGAATCCCCGGCAGATGCCAGGCTACCAACCCCGACGACCCTTGGCCCTGGCAACTTACAACACGTGCACACTGCGGACCGACGAGAAGCTCGCTGAACTGGAGGAAGAATTGAGCAGGTTACGATGGGATATTGTAGGATTATGTGAAGTCCGAAGAGAGGGGGAGGACACCATGATCCTCAAATCCGGAAACCTGCTCTATTTCCGGGAGGGCGACCAACTGTCCCAGGGTGGTGTCGGGTTTATTGTCCACAGGTCCCTCGTCAACAACGTGGTCCAGGTCGAGAGTGTTTCGGCGAGGGTAGCGTACCTTGTACTCAGAATTACCAAACGGTATTCGTTGAAGGTAATACAAGTATACGCACCGCCCTCATATCGCTCCGACGACGAGGTAGAGACTATGTATGAGGATATTTCTAGAGCCATACATAGCTCCCAGACCCACTTTACCGTTGTGATGGGGGACTTTAACGCGAAACTGGGCAAACGAAGCGATGATGAGTTGAGAGTGGGGAATTTTGGATATGGAACGAGGAATGCACGTGGTCATCTGCTGGCCGGCTTTATGGAGAAGGAGGGCCTCTTTATGATGAACTCCTTCTTCAAAAAGCCAAAACAGCGAAAGTGGACATGGTTGCATCCTAATGGCGTTACAAAAAATGAGATTGACTTCATCTTGTCGACGAAGAGGCACATATTCAATGATGTCTCTGTGATCAATGCCGTAAAAACAGGAAGCGATCACCGATTGGTAAGAGGCACATTGAATCTTAGAATAAAACTCGAAAGGTGTCGACTGATGAAGTCTACGCTCCGACCAGCGCCTATCCAGCTCCAAAACCCCGAGAGCTTTCAGCTCGAGTTGCAGAATCGCTTCGAATGCCTAGGAAACTGCGAAAATCTGGACGATTATAATGACAGGTTTGTGCAAATTGTCCAAACAGCTGGGTCTAAGGCCTTCAAAACCCGCCGTTCAAAAGGAACCAAAAAGATCTCGGACCTCACCAACAAACTCATGGAAGAAAGACGAAACTTGGTTCTGCAGTCCTCTGACGAGGCTGCTCAGTATCGACGTCTAAACAGACAGATCTCCAAGTCCCTAACTCGCGATTTGCGCCAATTCAATACTGACCGTATTGAAGAGGCGATTAAGCGAAATAAGGGCTCAAAAGTGTTTGCAAGGGATCTGTCTGTTGGTCAAAGCCAACTGACCAAGCTGAAGACTGAGGATGGCAGAATCATTTCGTCGAAGCCGGAGCTGTTGGAAGAGGTTGAGAAGTTCTACGGACAATTATACACCAGCGTACGCGCACCTGTCAGTAATCTGGCCAAAGATCCAAGAGCCAGATTGACCCGACACTACACCGAAGATATCCCGGACGTCAGCCTATACGAGATTAGAATGGCTCTCAAACAGTTAAAAAACAATAAGGCACCGGGTGATGATGGAATCACGGCTGAGCTTCTGAAAGCAGGTGGAACACCGGTATTAAAAGCTCTTCAGAAGCTATTCGATTCCGTCATACTCGAGGGACAAACGCCTACGGCATGGCACAGAAGTGTGGTGGTACTTTTCTTCAAAAAAGGCGACAAAACCTTATTGAAGAATTATAGGCCTATCGCACTTCTGAGCCATGTCTACAAACTGTTTTCGAGAGTCATTACGAATCGTCTCGCTCGCAGGTTCGACGACTTCCAGCCTCCTGAACAAGCCGGTTTCCGAAAAGGTTTTAGTACCGTAGACCACTTACATACGCTGCGGCAGATTATACAGAAGACTGAGGAGTATAATCAGCCCTTATGCTTGGCGTTTGTGGACTACGAGAAAGCCTTCGATTCGATCGAGACCTGGGCTGTGCTACAGTCTCTCCAACGGTGCCAAATTGACTATCGATATATCGAAGCGCTGAAGTGTTTGTACGAAAACGCCACCATGTCGGTCCGTCTCCAGGATCAAGGCTCGAAACCTATCCAGTTGAAGCGAGGGGTGAGACAGGGAGACGTTATATCTCCGAAACTGTTCACCGCCGCCCTGGAAGATGTCTTCAAGCTTCTGGACTGGAGCGGACTCGGTATCAATATCAACGGCGAGTACCTCACTCACCTTCGATTCGCTGACGATATCGTAGTCATGGCTGAGACCTTGGAAGACCTAGGCACAATGCTCGATGGCCTCTGTAGAGCCTCTCAACAAGTGGGTCTAAAAATGAACATGGATAAGACGAAAATCATGTCTAATATCCGTGTCGCACCCACTCCTCTAAAGGTTGGAGACTCTACACTCGAAGTTGTTGACAATTATGTATACCTGGGACAAACAGTTCAGTTAGGTAAGTCCAACTTCGAGAAAGAGGTCAACCGTCGAATCCAACTCGGCTGGGCAGCGTTCGGGAAGCTTCGCGATATCTTCTCGTCCAAAATACCGCAGTGTCTCAAGACTAAGGTCTTTGACCAGTGTGTGTTGCCAGTAATGACATACGGAACAGAGACGTGGTCGCTTACTATGGGCCTCATAAGAAGGCTCAAGATCACCCAAAGGGCGATGGAGCGCGCTATGCTCGGAGTTTCCCTGCGTGATCGAATCAGAAATGAGGAGATCCGTAGGAGAACTAAAGTAACCGACATAGCCCGCAGAATCGCCAAACTTAAGTGGCAGTGGGCGGGGCACATAGCTCGCAGAACAGATAGCCGTTGGGGCAGAAAAGTTCTCGAGTGGCGACCACGAACCGGAAAACGTAGTGTTGGCAGGCCTCCCACTCGGTGGACCGACGACCTGGTGAAGGTCGCGGGTTGCGCATGGATGCGGGCAGCGCAGGACCGGTCGTTGTGGAAATCCTTGGGGGAGGCCTTTGTCCAGCAGTGGACGTCTTTCGGCTGAGAGAAGAGAAGAAGAAGTGTTCTTCGACCACTGATCAATACATAGTATATAGTCGCTTTCCACGTCTGTACGCTTAGATCTTTTAAACTACGCAAGTGATTTTGATGGGGTTCTCACTACCATGTAGATAATAAAAGATAAAATAAACCATCCGGTGAAGAAAGTAAAGGCGGGTCGCTAGTAGATACTATAATGTGTTCGTTTTTATTTACAGATACGTATGGTCGGGAATGTTGGTTGCTTTAGCGATATATTTGAATCACTACAGTAAGAAAAATCCTCACTACGTGCCAGAACCAGTGCTTAGCTGTTGGATTTATTTGAAGTCATTCCATAAAGGCGCCAAGATGAGAAGCAAAATGTATGCTGATATTGTATAGTATTGGTTAACTACTTATTACAATATACAGGGAACAATCACACCTCAGATACTCGACATATATGAAATAAACGCGTTCTACTTACCTGTTACGCACAGTCATAAATATGTACAGGTATCATGCTTGTGTGAGTGAAATAAGACACACACACACTATCCCATTCGACCTGTCTGTGAAGGAAGTGCCAGGGTGGGGTATTTTCAGCGGGAGGCAGGGAGTATCCATACAGTTTTTTAAGTAATTTTATGACGTCAACTAAGTAAAAAAAAAGAATATGACGATTTAAAAGTGCTATTTTTTAGCCTATTTAAATAAAATCATTTTCATTTCATTATGTACGTTAGTACTCATTTTATTAAATTCGTAAGTTGTTTTCTTAAAGGGCTTTAGGCACAAATACACACCCTACGGTTTTTGACCAAAAATGCAAGTACAAAATCAGTTTCAAACAGTTGCTTTTTGCCGGTGCAAATAATATACCTACCCTGTTAAACTTTGAATTTCATGTCATCCTTTAGGAGACTTTAGAAAAATCTGACACCACCAGTGTTAGTTACAACACACATTATAAGAAAAAAAGTACTTGAAAAGTCAACCACTGTGTGTAAGACAAGGCTAATTTTATTTTCTAATTTCCTGCTATTCCAACAGGAGCAATCTGCCGGTCTAAAACTATTATGACTAATGGACGTTCAGAAAGAATTTATTACAATTTATGTAAGTAACGTAATATTCCTTTATTTTAAATTGTTTTTTTTTATACTATCTTTATCTGTGATGTGTATTAGATTTTTTTTTAAATATTTGAAATTATTTCAATACTCTTTGTGACTGCGCAATGCATTTCTTTTTCGTGTTGCTAGAATTTTATATTGCTTTAGTAGATTAATTTTATAACTTAAAATTTTATTAATTTATTGATTACGAATTGATTAATAACATGGTTATTTAAGGATTGGCATGGTCATGGCTTGCAATGAAAACCGTATGAAAACGTTTACTATGTATATTGAACGTTCCTTACACACATAAAATACCGCTGTGTAGTTTCAAATAACAATATAATGCGAGCGAGATGGAAGCAGAAACGGCAACTTTAAATGACCAAGTTATATAGCATAATAAAATATTTCAGATTTGTTTTTTATGTTAAACATGAAATAAAAGTTTTATAAATAAAAGGCATTATTTATATCAATGACATTTATTTTGTATGTACAAAATCTTAAAAATCTAATCGTTTTCAATACAAAAGTGTCCAAATTTAACGTGTTTGAATATCTGGAATGTTATTAAGACACTATTTTCATTATTTTCATTGGCTTTATACAATATCTAGGACAAAACGATTAAGTGATTAAAGCATGGTTTTAATACTTTTTTAAATCGCGCGTTTAGGTTCAGATTAACTTAAACCACGGCATACAGTGGAAAATATATTGTTCAGTTTCAATAGAATAAACTAAACTTTTATTATAATATAAATATCACAAGCAACATTCAAATAATCATTTGATTGTTGTTTGCTATATAAATTGACGAATAACTTAAGAACTGGGTGGTTAAAACGGCCACTGTGATGAATCGGATCCATTTCTCTTTTCTTAAATATTTCTTATGAACCTTATTCAACCATACATAAGGTTCATTTTTAAATATTTAGGAAGATGAAGTCTTGGGACCTTATTAGATATTTTGTGAGAAATAGAGTACAATAAATCATTAAATAAATACTTGGAAATTGTGTATAACAACTTAGCGAGTCAGGTACAGTTTCCATATACACGTAGCTTAATTTTGTATTACCATAAAACAAAACACAGTATTATTTTCCTTGTATGCCGTGTTTAAAGTAAACGCTGAACGGGATTTTTGAGATGAGATCTCTACTGAGCGCTAACTTCATACTTCAAATGAGGGTTATAATTTTTTCGCTCACTAGATGGCGCCACTGACTAGTGAGGTCTGCCAATACAACACTGTCAACCATTGACAAATCCAAATGACAGTATTGTATGCAGAAATACAACCCTCATTGAGATAGGCGTAAGCGCGTAATATCAGGCGTCAAAATAACTGAAGAATCGAATTTAGAAAACAGCGGTTGATCAGTCGATATTAGAGTTCAATTAGTAACAACGTCTTTACCGCCACGGGCAACTATTAATGAACAAAAATAATATAAATGAGATGACGAAATGCCCAAAACGCCAATAAAAAATACAAAAAAGATTTTCGTCATTAATAGTTTCTCGTAGCGCTCAAATTAGTTAAACTTATATACAAATGCCATACACTTGAGGATATTGGTCAAATTAATTTAATATACAGGTCACAAGATTACGCTAGAAATTAAATAATGCTCCAATCGTTCGCTCTTAATGTACAAATAACTCTTTGGTATATAGTCCTAAAGCTAATTTTATTTGTCTTTTTACACTTGAGGGTAGTTGGCCCCTTTGCAATAATCTCCTGATCTCTTAATACTGCTTTTCATGAGGTTTAACTCCCCAAAAATATGTACACAAATAATACTAAGTTTTGTCATGTAATTGTTCCCCGAAAGACCAACCTTTATTTATACTTGATAATTTTTAATAATTATAAAAAAAAAAACACATTTACGTTTTTTTCTGACTGTAGACTTTTTAGAACAGAGTAAACATTTTTGCAAAGGAGCCATGCAACTTTTTAACTTGAATGAATTTGAACGCAATCTAATCAAAACGCGTGCAAATAATGTGCAGGCTAAGAACGAATACGGTATCTTTCAAAGAGCGCAGAACGGGACATTTTATACATTTTTGTGGGCAAGTGATGAAAAAATATCACATCTCACTTTAGAATATGAAAATATCGTGTTATTTCGCTTATAAACCTTATTGCTTATTCATAGACAGTTCACTTTGTACAAAATGCAAAATAAATCTACAAGTGCTTAAGCTACAGTTGCTAATAAATAAGAACATTGAAAGTGAAACTTGCACAAGACTATGAATTACTTAAAAGTTATGCTTGGTTGGAATTTTGCGCGCTTTAGAACCATAGTTTCGATTAGTTCAGTATATAATTAGGTCGTATGCTACACAGTGTTAATTTTAGTAAAACTTAACGGAAAATTTCTTAATACAAATTATGTCCGAAGTTAGGCACTTTGTTTCAATACGTCAGATAACTTGAGGGGGTCTAAAAAGGCCACTTTGACAAATCACAATATGATCAATGTCCCAAATATTTAAAAATGAACCTTAAAGTACCGCTTATAAGGTTCATTTTAAAATATTAAATAATATAATAAAAAAATCATAAATCATTTATTACTAAGAAAAATTACAAATTTAGTACTAGAGTCCTGCGCTAAGTGAAAATTTGTGTTACTAGAAAAGGATTTGTCAAAATAGCCTTTCTAAACCGCAGATTTGTCAAGGGAATTCAAAATTGTAATTTGTGGTACACGTTCTGTTTAGCAGACGACCAACAGTCGGAAATCACACAAGAAGCCAACAACCAATTAAATGACAAGCTCAGGCATTCCTGTATTTGTTAATGCTTCGAGTATAAAAAATACTAAAAAGAAATGGAATTCGCAATGGTGTGTGAACGCTATTACAATTATTGGCAGTGTCAGATCTTATAGCAACGCAGCATAGTCCTGATTCAAATCTTCGCGTGTCGCTATTGTAATAATGATTAAAGAAAGTATGGTCAGGAAAATACGACTGGAATATAAAATCAATGATTTTCGTATTTCAAATTCACACCACAATCGACCTAGTTCTAGCGTCACTTATTGCACTTATTACATATAAATTGAATATTATCCTGACCATATATTGTGCTCTGATTGGCCGTCAACCCCACAGAGCAAAGAGTGAAAATAACACATCTCTAGATACGATTCTTACGCAATAAAAACCACATTCTCGTTTTCTATTTAGCCAAAAAGAGTAATTTTAAAAAAAATTCTAAATTGATGACGTTGGAACTTCAAGCGTCAATTTTGATATCCCTCTTACGGAAGAGTATAACCGTGCTATCTTTCCGACCTCACGGAAGACCAATCAGAGCGTAGCAAAAAGTAATGCGTTCGCCACACACGAGTCACAATTCCCGTATTCACTAACTGACTTGTCCACGTTATTTCACTATATCACAGCACTAGTCTTGCACTTCTCTGTACGGTATCTCACTGGTCACGTTGAACGAATCGAAATAATGATGAAGAAACTCGAACGTCGGCCGTTTCTCGGGAATAGCGTCCCAGCATTGTAACATCAGTCTATAGATATCGTCGGATATGTAATGCCCAGCCGGTTTAGGCATTCTGTACCCTCTTTCCACCTGTTCTATGACATCTTTGCCGTGAAGCCCTGGATATGGTATCTGACCGTACGTGAAGACTTCCATGAGCAAAATTCCATACGACCAAACGTCACTTTTAATAGAGAATCGTCCATATATGATAGCTTCAGGGGCGGTCCATTTAACAGGGAACCTTGAACCCTGTTTGGGGCAGTATTCGTTGTCTTCGATGACCCTGGCGAGTCCAAAGTCGCATATCTTCGCTTCGTTATTTGCACCTATTAAAACGTTTCTAGCGGCTAAGTCTCTGTGTATTAGGAATTTGGATTCGAGGTATTCCATGCCGGAGGCGACTTGGGACGCGATGTAGACGAGGTCTTCGAACTTGAGGAACTTTCCTTCTCCGTTTCTGAGGAACTCTAGGAGGGAGCCTTTGGACATGTATTCTTGGATGATGTATACTGGTTCCTGAGTGGAGCAGACTGCATAGAGCGCCACGAGGCGCGGATGTCGGAACTTCTTCATAATGGCGGCCTCCTGAAGGAACGCTTGCGTCGACATCGTGCCTTCCCTGAGAGTTTTCACGGCCACCTGCAATACGACAGATAATATTATTTGTTGTTTATTTACTACTAATAGAAAAAAAATAGGAGACATTATAGAGAATTTGTAGGGAGTCAAGAAAGGTGCGACCGGATAGAGGCCAAAGAGCAAAACCGGCGCACCCTCCCGTGATTCGGCTTATATAACCAACCGGTTAGTTAAGGGCATACCCAATCAGGATTTCCGAAAACGTACGTCTTTAAACGTCAAGTGTGAACCATAGGTTAGAAGTACTGAAGCAGGAAAAATATCCCGTAAAGAGAAAAATACTAAACTAGAATTATATCGAATCAAATTACAAAAAAATAAATAAGACTAGATTAAAAAAAATAATACATAATCCTGGTTTTTTTTCCTTTATCGTCGAAACTTAAGCGATAACAGTAGAATTTTTTTTTAAATTAAATAAAGAATACAAATATTTAAAACGATAGCGGCTTATTTTTTAAAATATATTTAGTGTTTTATCACAATTAAAAGAAAACCTCTAAAATAATTACCCTAAGAGCCTGACGAAAACTCGCTAGCAAAAACACAAATTGGGAAATCGGGAAGGAGGTGGGAAAAGTGTTGTTTATTTACTTTACTTTATTACAATTCATGCAAATGACAAACTTTCTGTAGGCTTTATATACCAGTCAACCAAAAGTTTATGGCGAAAACAATTATGCACTATAAACGTTAATTTTTGTTGCTAAACAATCGCGAAATGAATAAATTTCTATTTTGATTCTGTGATATAAGTACATTACACATATTATATTTGGAGAAGATTTGGACAGTGTAAATCCTTTAACCCACTGGTAAGACTACTGTATTTACTAAAATGTGTATATAATTTTTATAAAGATCAAAATATTATAGCAAGAACTTTTTGTCAATTTCATTATGATAGGCAATAAATAGATCAACGTACTTATAACCTCGCCTAATCAATGACAAGATATTTGACCTCCTCTTTGATCGTATATAATCAAGTGTAACAACTGATAGTAGTTAAAATGTTTATTTACGTCAGAATCTGCACGTGAATTTGTCCCTCGGCTGAGCATAGCACGTGGATAGATCTTTCTATATATGTTTTCATTTTTAACCGACGAAATACAAGGGGTGTTATAAGTTTAACATATGTGTCTAACGCATGTATCCAAACTCCAAACAGATGAACCCGATTGCGTTTTATTGTGTCGTCAAGATGGAGGGACCAAGCCTGGGATTTCTGCCATGTCTATAAATGACTAGTACCATAAATCTACTATTTACTACTTTTGGTTGTTCATCATTTTGGAAATTCCTTAACAACATATTTGGTCCCTCCATTATGATGTCAAGATAGAGGTACCGACCTGATTGTGGCTGATAGACTACTTCCTGGAATATTTTTCTAGATAACGTCGGGGTTTTTTGTAATTTTTTAATAAAGTTTTTGTAGGTAATCAAATAAGTTAATTGCATTTATGCACAAAGATAACATTTATTGCTTTATCTACCGCAAAGCACATTGATAAAATAACAAGGTAATTATTTTTTATAACGATCAATGTATAACATCAAACAGTAGGCTGATCTTTATCGAAACAGAACATGAAAATGTAAATCAACTCATTTGTTATGGCGCTAAATTCTTGCAAGTAATGCCTTATCGAATCTATTGCAACTGTTGATTGTATGAGATTGACGTCAATAGATTATCTAAACTTAATTTCGCAGTTGATTGAATTTTTTCTTAGTTTTGGCTAGATATTTTAACTAACAACTTCCAAAAATAACATACAAGAAAATCAAATTACTTAGGTATTTGTTAAGGTTTACCTACTAAAATAGGTTACAATCAATTAACGTCATCCCAGAGAAGTATAATCATATATTTGAAAACAAAAACTGAATTCTTAGTTGTTAAAATACATGTAAGTAGTTATTAAATTACAATTTATTATTTCTTTATAGAGTAGCATAAAAAGTGTATAAAATTAGAGGTCAGTGAACAAGTCATTGAGGACAACTTTATATTAAAATGTATAATAAGTTCCATTTACAACAAAAAATATAAATCGTCTATTTTATAAAAACGCACAAAAGAAAACTGGACAGTACATCCGACACGGTTGATAAGTTCAATTCGTGGTGGTTGGAATTTTTATTGAAAAACTAGCTTTTGCCCGCGGCTTTGCCCGCGTGAATTTCCCACGGGAACAGTGCTTTTTCCCGGGATGAAAGGTACCCTATGTCCTTCTTCGTACTTCCAGCTATGTGTATGCGAAATTTCAGGAAGATTGGTTCAGTAGATAAAGCGTGAAGAGGTAACAAACAAATCAACAAACAAACTCACTTTCGCTTTTATAATATTAGTTAGGATTAGGATAGGTTTTTTTTCAGTTTAGCCTGTGTTTCTGGCCCACTATATCTATATTTCTATACGTAATATAATAAACCTGGAGTTTGTATATTTGTTTGTACGCGCTAATCTGTGGAACTACCGGTCTGATTTGAATAATTCTGCGCATGATAACCACATTAATAAGAAGGGCTATCCGGAATCTCATAATTCCCACGGGAGCGCTGCGTGGCAAAGCTAAATAAACAAAGGTCAAGGAAAAGATGGCGCGACGACCTTGACGGTTTCCAGCCGGATTGATCAAGCGTTGCTATCGACAGAGATAGGTGGAAGCAAGTGGGGAAGACCTTTGCCCAGCAGTGTGACAACTTAGGTTAATTAAAATAATAAAATAAAAATAAACAAATATATTTTTTGATTCTTTCTTATCGAGTGTTATTACTAACACTGGTGTCAGATTTTATTCAAGTCGCCTAAAGGCATCTGACATGAATTTTATGACTACCGCCATCTAGTGGCAGTAGCCGTAATACACACTAGTAAACTAAACAGTCAGTCAATGTGCAGGTTTCCGCACGATGTTTTCCTTCACCGAAAGCAGGTGGTGGTCTATGAGAAAACTACCATACACGAATCAGATTGGTCTACAAATTTATGTGACACAGGTAGGATTTGAACCCGGGTCCTATCCGACCTCAGGCGGGTGTCATTACCACTTGGCCACCACCGCTTCATTTTTTGATTAATATTGTAACTCGTGTAATATTTCCCTGGTAATACCAATCTCACCTCGATATTATTCCGCCACTTGCCGTAGTAGACCTCGCCGAAGTTCCCCTGGCCCAGTTTCTTGATGAGCTGCACCTCGCTGCGCGGGATCTCCCACTTGTCCCGCAGCTCGGGCCCGAGGTCCCACATCTGCGGCTCGGGCTTCGGGCACGGCCGCGCGAGCACGTGGCACAGCCCTAGCGCATTCTCTGCAAATACACAACACAATATACAGGTTACGGGGTAAACAGAGCCAAGAGTCGTGAGACTTGAAGGTCACGCTTAGCTAAAAAGTGGGCTCTCTGATGGAATGGAGATTCTGGTATAGTGACAGGTTGCTAGCCCATCGCCTATGAGTGGAGGAATCCCCAGTTTAGAGCCCTTTCCCTCGATTGACTTTTACAATCTGCGCGGAAAGAGAAGCAGCTGGCACATTCTATGTTTTTTCTTCGCTTCCAGACCAGCATGAAAGCAGCAAGCAAAATCAGCTGGTCCATACCAAAGATTTATTGTTGCATACATTTTGGGCGAGTAGGTATTATATGTAAAACTAGCTTTTGCCCGCGGCTTCGCCCGCGTGAATTTCCCACGGGAACAGTGCTTTTTCCCGGGATAAAAAGTAGCCTATGTGCTATTCCATGCAGGTCATTATCTACCTCTGTACCAAATTTCATCGAAATCCGTCCAGTAGATTTTGCGTGATTGAGTAACAAACATCCTTACAAACTCACAAATTCACAAACTCACAAACTCACATCCAAACATTCGCATTTATAATATTAGTATGGATGTATGGAACAGCTGATTGTTTTATTGAGAGTCGGTCCCGTACAAAAAGATGCTACAAGATTGTTAGGGTTTTACAAATCATCTTGTATAAAATTCCTCCGATACTGACTGGGTGATTAACAGAAATCGCATAGCGAAACTACTGGTCATAGGAAGCTAAAATTTGGCATGTAGGTTCCATAATAAAAATATTTTCCCGCGCTGGGAATCGAACCCAGGACATCTAGATGGGCGCGCGTGACGATTACTACTTACATAATATCTAAAACAGGAGAATTAAACATGAAAATCAGGATAAATTAAGATATTTAGACTGTAAAAATATTTTTTTTTTTTTTTAACCTTAGCCATGGTAATGAATGATAGAGTTCACGGGTGAAAAATAAAATCAATAAATTCAAGCGCACGCGCACCTATATTTTTATTAAAATAAATTCTGAATTTCTTATAGTTTTGAGCGGTTTATAGCTTTTATGTATTAACACGATAAGAAAGCCGTTGCACGTTTTAGTCTTTCGATCGAGTTATCTTTCGACCAAGTAAGTTAATTTTTTTGTCATTATTTAATACGAAATAATTCCATTTTGATAGAGACATAATTATTAATCTCGATTTAGATTACACAATGGTAGTCAGTAATTGCATAATCAGTTTCGTTTCATGCAATCCAATCTTAATGCAACATCTTAGGTAGATTTATACCTGTTCCACTAGTTCCAATAAAGTACAGATTATGTAGAATTTTCAGCTAAACTGGGACGCGTTAGTGCCAATGTGCTAATATCACATAATATCAGTGCGTTAGTGTCAATAAATAAGATATAAAATACGCAACGATTTGTAATACGGAACTGTTTAAAATACTACCCAACGCATGTTCCTCTCACACTGGTGAGATTTTACGACCGGTTATATCGCAGAATAACGCAACCAGTAAAGCTGTATAAATCAGTCAGCGATTGGCTGTGGTCGCCTCTACTCGCGCACGATAAATCGCTACCTCGCTACGGACACGATTACGATAACACAAATTATCTAAAGCAATTGATAACAATTGCTCACAAACAAATGAGTAACAAGTTTTCTAAATTCTAAAGAGTGATAACAAACATGTTCATAATAATATCATTACTACTTTTTGCAAATGCGGAGGTCAACGCGCTTATTTTAAAACAAGTGGTGTTTTTAAGTCGGCATAACATTCGCGCACCCTTAGCGAAACCCCTCGAGGAAATAACGGAGAAGAAGTGGCCGGAATGGAAAACGGAACCCGCACATTTGACGCCAAAAGGAGCTATGCTGGAAGGCTACATGGGCGAATATTTCTCAAAATGGCTGAAAGCTGAACAGTTTTTTGAAGAACCGTGTCCAAGTTCAGTGCACATATACGCGAATGCGCCACAACGGACAATAGCTACTGCCGAAGCATTCACAAATTCAGCATTCCATAATTGCAACATAACAGTTAATTTTAAAGAAGGCGTCATAATGGATCCTGTATTCCACCCTGTTTTGCGAAACACGACTCAGGCGTTCAAAGAAATGGTAATCAGTGATATACAAAGAAACCTAGACGAATTGGAGCTAAATGATGCGTACCAGTTAATTAATGATATAATTGACATTAGTTCGTCCAAATTGTGTAAAATTAAAGGATTTTGTGACATGACTAAGAGAAAAGATCATATTTTATACGAAATCGGTGAAGAACCAAATGTATACGGTCCTTTATCAATAGGAAATAGCATTGTCGATGTATTTTTAATGAGTCTGTATCAAGGACATAGGATGGAAGATATAGCATGGAGCACTATAAGTTCGCCATCACAATGGAAAATATTGACAAAAATCACCAAAGAAAATCAGAACGCAAGATTCAATGGGACATTTTCTTCACATTTAGCAAAGCCTCTTTTGGAATACATGAGTAACTTGTTTTTAAACGACACTGCTCCAAAATTAACTGGACTTTTTGGGCATGACTCCAATTTGAAAACAGTTATGTCTGCTTTGGGTTTCAAACCCTACGTATTGCCAAGACAACATGAGCTGACACCAATAGGAGGTAAATTAGTATTCCAAAAGTGGTACGATGACTCAACTGATCAATATTTATTGAAAATCGATTATATTTACCCGTCGGTGGGGCATTTGCGATTTAGTACCAAATTCTGGGAAGAAGAGCCTCCAGAGAGATTCGTAATGGAACTTGACAAATGTGTAGTCAACGAAAAAGGCTTTTGTCCTTGGAATGATTTCGTCAACATTTTACGGAGCCATGATTAGAATAATTCAATTGTGATATTAATAATTACATTTTTATTAATTTCATTGTGATTGTGATAATATATATTTGGTATTAATTGCCAATTTCGAAGTGCTAAACGATTGTATCTATTTTTTTATTGATAACATCTGAATTCAAATGTATGAGACGAGATTTGACTAAATTCGTCAACACGAATAGCATCGTTTCCCGAAATATCTACACAAAATATACAAATATAGTAAGAAATATAGTAGAATGTCTGTAACATGTCAAGTATAAGTTAAAGCGTCGTTAGTACTGTAAGGATGTTATAATTGTTGTAAAAATAAAACAAAGGAGTATAAGATAAATACAGATAGGAGTACAGAATAAAGTAAAAAAAAACTCACTCGTATATGACATGACCAGCGCCGGCAAACTCGGGAACGTCTGATTGGTCGCGATGTAGAACCCTCCATTGTCGAGCGGTTTGATCTTGTAATGCTTCACGTGGTACCCTCTCCCCTCCTCCCAATCTTTGACGCTCAAGCTGAAGCCATGTGGGTTGTGTTCTGCCGGTCTCACGAGGAATGTTCCTCGCGGGTTGGTTTCTGCCAGGAGAAGCTTGTCGGCTTCCTTTCTTGACACGTGTGGGAAGAACCAGCTGCAATAGTACGGCTGCCTTTAGCAAAAACTTGGATTAGATAAAAACCGGTGATGGAACCGTCACCGCCATCACCGAAAGCCACTCCAACCAGGGTTTAATGATGTAGCATTTTATTTGACAACGTGACAACAGAAAAGGTTTTCTGATCACAATTATCGGGATTTTAAGTTAGTTTGTGATGTTAGATTTAGTGATAAATTAAATTGGCCACAAGACTTAAATACAATCAATATGACAATTTTTGTTTTATTAATCCTTCAATCACGGCGTTTTAAATAACAATTGTTTTTCATTACTCATACTCTGAAAATAAGTCTGAAGTTGCCTGAGGAGCGTGGAGAAAGTAATACTTTTCAGCCCTAGGGAGAATCGTTTTCAACTGACAGCTGTCAAATTACTTAAAGAAAAAAACTAGTTCTATTTTTACGTTATTCTATTGAACCATATTCCAACTTCCTTTACAGCCATTCAACATATTAAATAAAATTGAAATAACATGAAGTTAAAGAATATATTTTTTTATAATAAAGATTTTTTTATTATTTTTTCAATGATGGAACCAAATGAAAAGAATCTTATAGCTAAATAGTTGGTCGGCCATAGAAAAAAAAAATATGCTGGAAGCTAAAGCCGATCATTTTTTTTTTCAAGTTTAGAGTTTTGTTTATGCTTCCGTATAATTCACTCATCATTTATTCAGCTAATTCATGTTTTTATTTTTACTTTCCTTGTATTCGTAATGAAAAGCACAGTGTTTACCTCGGGTGAAAGACTTTTTTAAGTCCCTCGAACTATTGGACCCCGTCTCTGGACTCAAAAAAGTTACTTTCACCCACTCGTTAACAATGTACTATTACAATACTACTACCGAATGCGATTTGCGACACATTAAATAAATAAAAATAAATAAATGCGAAAGTCTGCCCGGTACTCTTTCACAGCTGGACTATATATGGATTTATGGATATAATTATAGACAAGAATAGGTTTTCTTTTTAAAAAACAACCAACAATGCGGGGTGAAAGTTAATATCGAAAACAAACAATACACCTTTAGCAATGGCAGCTACACTACAGAGTATCAAATCAGACACCTGCAGTTACGCACTTATTGATTTTTCTTATGAAATCAATTGTTTCTTTCAATTGTTCTTCGGATTCCAAAGAATGGCAGGAACTGTTGTATATACGTAGGTATATTCTTATGCTTTATTTACTGAATGAGACTCATTGTCAATATTGTCTAAACAATAACAAAATGCAAAGGAAATAATTCATTGTTTCAATGCTTATATACCTACTAATCTATACATATAATAAAACAGTAAAAATATTTTGTCTGTACATTTAGTATTTTTGACTGAAATGGATAGAGGGACACTTAAAAAGAATAATAGAAAGCAAAAAGATTTTTTTTTAATTTCTTGTCTGTCTGTCTGTATGTATGTACGCGTTTCACGCAAAAACTACTGGACGAATTTGAATGAAACTTTTTTGTTGTATGGCTATAAGCCTGGGCAACATATAGGCTATAATTGGTTTTGAAAACTGGAACACCTGATGAAGAACCTCAACAGAACAGCTAAACTAAAAGGAATATGGAAATGGTACCTTTACAAAAGTTTATCAATCTGACGAGCATTTTCTGTTGACGTATAAAAATCGAAGATCAGGATCATCTGAAGAAGAATTCCAAGAGACCGGCTACACTATTACATATATGGAAATGGCGCCTTAGCAAAAGTCGTTCAACCTGATGAGCATTTTCTGCTGACGTATAAAAATTGAAGATTATAGAACATCTGATGAAGAACTCCAAGAGACCAGCTACTCTATAAAATAAATGGAAATGGCGCCTTAGCAAAAGTCGTTCAACCTGATGAGCATTTTCTACTGACATATAAATAGACAGGACACGGGATAGTACAAAGAGGAACTCGGGGTGGAAGTTGTGGTACACGGGAAATTGTAGATAACGAGCAGACGAAGATCGTTTATTGAATGAAATATCACTATCACTTTTGATTCATTTAAACACCGCGACTGTACTACGAGTACCTAATATATTCCCGCGGGACACGGGATAACCAAATGGCTGAAATTTTGAGTAAGTACTGGAGTTTAGGTTACTACAGTTTGGAACACAAAAATATTTTGTATCTAAGCGAAACTCACGCGGGCGAAGCCGCGAGCAACAGCTAGTATAATAATACTCCTTTAGTCGTATTCCGCATTACTGATGGTCGTAGTCTTGAATAAAACACACAACTGCCTTGTCTTGGCAACTAGCTGGCGCCCGCGGCTTCGCATTAATCCTTTCTTAGCGGATGCCTACGTCATAACATCTACCTGCATGCCAAATTTCAGCCCGATCCGTCCATTTTATACAAATATGTTCCTTTCTCACGAGTAGTTAACCCAAGATTAAAAAAATATTTATTAGAGAAATATCCAAAATTAGCAATAAACAAGAACTCATTATCATCTCTTTCATCAAGCAAGGGTCATAAAGTCCACGCGAACGAAGTCGCGGGCATCAGCTAGTCTAAAATAAACTTATATCGGACAATGACTTTCCACTTGCTACAATCCTTATAAATCCTCAGTAAAATAGTTCGGAATTGTATGGCATTTTTGTATGGGGATATTTCAAGGGTATTAAATTCTTTAAAAAGTCCATTTATGCATTCATTTTAGACCTTCACAGAAATTAATCCACGAAATTGTATTATTAGCAACTTGCTTGATTTCCAAACTAATTTATTCTGGCTTTTGCAGAAAGGAAAGGTGGCGTTAAACGAAAGTTATAAAATGTTTTATATATTTTTTACGTCCCTCACAGACAGACTAAGGTCAAAGAACATGCTGTCTAGCCATTAGTTAATTACTTTTTAGAAGTTAAAGCATATTTAGTTTATAAACATCATAATGAAAATTACATTTAGTAAAACTCCTTTTTAAGGGTATCATCACCAGAGTTAGGCAAATTTTTATTCGAATAAAACTTTAATACAGCGTCAGTAGCCATTTTACGCCCTAGGGAATTGTGCTATCAGGGATAGTGTGCTGTACAGGTTTTCTTTGATATTTGACTAAAAGCAAATTAATAAAATCAAATTACCTATTTCTTTTGGTATTTTTAATCTTTTCCTTATGTCCAAACACAAAACATAGTTTAACTAAAATGGGTTAAGTAAGCGTTTGTAATTTTAATATAGAACAATAGGGTTAACTCTTCATGCTTAGTTTACCAGCATAGATGTATACTTTGTGAAAGAATTAAATTCTACAATTTTTTTTTTTTTTATATGTAACCTATTTACATTATTCAATAAGTTCATGCAGTTTGTACAAGAGTCATAAAGCCGGCTTCCCGCGGTCTATCTTGGAGATCTTAAACAAGCCGAGTTAGTGGTAAAAGATGATTTTAATCCGGGATAGCGTATGCGATTTCAGACCGTGGGATGTAGGCTTTATTTATTTTAGTAGATTTTCCTGAAACAAATGTACGTCAGCGCAGGCGGTTTAGGGCGTCCTGAAACATGCTGAATTCATCATGCAGTCACGGTCAACGGACGCCCGCAGCGAAATCCTTCGAATACATACAGAGAACCAGACGAACGAAGTACTCGACCTCGACAATACCCCTCCAGTTTTACAGAACAAGAAAGAGAGGGAAAGAGATCATATATACTTAATCTTCACACTCACACCCGCTACAAAGTTGACCAGCACGAACCCCTCTCTTCTCGTTGTGAGATGCAACACTCACCACCAATCAGATTCGTGGTTGAGCACCGACCATCGGTTGTACAGAGAAACAGAGATATATACTTCGGTTGACAAAGTTGCCTCTCTTCACGTAGTAAAATGCAACACTCTCCACCAATCAGACACGAGATCTAACACGCACCACCGACCGAGAGGAATAGAGAAAGAGAAATATACATATACTTACTCCTCGCACTCCACACAGCTTTCCTCCGCAACAAAGTTAACCGGCACGAGCCCCTCTTTCCTCGTAGTGAGATGCAACACCCTCCACCAATTAGACTTGGCGTCTAGCACCCACCACCGACAGAGGAACAGAGAAAAAGAATATACTTACTCCTCGCACTCCACAGAACTTTCTGCAACGAAGTTGACCGGCACGAGCTCCTCTCTACTCGTAGTGAGATTTAACAACGTCCACTTATCAGACACGAGATCTAGCATAGCACCCACCACCGACAGAGGAACAGAGAAAGAGAATATACTTACTCCTCGCACTCCACAGAACTCTCCTCCGCAACAAAGTTGACCGGCACGAGCCCCTCTCTCCTCGTAGTGAGATGCAACACCCTCCACCAATCAGACTCGTTGTCGCTGAGCACTTCCATGCGGTCTCCCTTGCGGAAAGAGATGTCGGAGTCGGCGCGGGCTGTGTACGCGCATAGCGCTTTCACGATGCGCCGACCGCCGTTCGTTATACCTGGAAATTGATATAAAGAACGTTCTTGAGTATTTCCCGTGCAGATTAGATAAACATAATTTAATTATATACTATATAGGCTATACACATGTTTTTTGCAAATTTTATCTTTACTTTAT
Source organism: Ephestia elutella (assembly GCA_018467065.1). Classification (NCBI taxonomy): domain Eukaryota; kingdom Metazoa; phylum Arthropoda; class Insecta; order Lepidoptera; family Pyralidae; genus Ephestia; species Ephestia elutella. The sequence goes on along the minus strand of CM031592.1, from coordinate 14,325,017 downwards.
CTTGATTATTATAGTACAAAAGGTAAATCCCATTCCGATTGTAGGTACTAATAATAATAAATAGTAGTGCTTTGGATTACTTTTTTCTGATTATGACAATATTTGGTTATACTCGAGCGTTTCAAGCATTGATTGGTCTTTACCGGAAGCTAGTATTTCAACAAAAGAAAATTTGTAAAAATACATTTTTCCACAGGTTTCTCGACCTTACGATGTCGGCGAAGGGATTATTTGGCTCGCCAGTGTGCCTCGTCTCAAATAAGATAGAAAAGTATTCCACCTTGTTTAAGTTTCCACCTACGAGGTAGAAACTTAAACAAGGTGGAATACTTTTCTATGTGGCCGACTGTAGCACGTCTCCAATAAGATACAGGTAAAAGCCCGTGTTGTTCTAGTGTTAAGTTATGCTTAAGAAGTCATCATTCTACTTACATTTCCCAGGATTTCTTGTCCGCACTATGTCGGCGAGGGGTCTGGTCATATTATGGCTCCTGGTTTGTGGCTCGCCAGTGTACCGCGTCTCCAGCGACGGACACGCGGTGAAACCGGTGTCATTTTTGAAGCCTGGATATACTGTAAAGATAAAAAATAAAAATGTAATAACGAAGTGGCCGTTTAAGTGATGTGGTCTTTCGGAGGATATGGACGTTCAAACCCTAACTCATCTCCTTCTTTATAACCTTCCCTGTCGGATTAATAGCATTCTCCTCACAGTGATCGTTTAGTATTAATTTAGTTTAGTATTTGAATTTCGTAGGCTAAAGCGTGGGAATCACCTTTGAGTGCAGTATCTACGTAGCAACTATTATATAATCTGTGCTAATAGCTTAGTAAGTGGTACAAAATTGTTTCACAAAGGGCGCAAAATAAGCAAAAATTCCCTCGCATTTTTCTATTGATATTCTTGTTTAAAAGTATGAAAATATTTTACAAAAGGCTTACATAAATTGCGATGTACGCTACGCACGTGTCCGATAAATTCAAAAGTCACTATTGTTTTATGATTCGTGAAATCACGATTACCTTGATAAAAACCTCATAATTTTTTTGTTTTGTTTTTTTTGTTTTGTTTTTTTTTTGTTGTTTTTTTGTTCTTAATGAATGTCTTGTGAAAATCGAAGAAAGGTTAAGTCCACCGACTCATCAATTCAGTGTTAAACAAAGAAGGGAAAATCTACTTTCACACGATACCGCTCATCAACCCATATAGAGAAAAGGCCGAACCATCTTGCCTTTTCGCTTTTTCATCATAACCTCAATACCTCAATTCAAATTTGGAATCAATTAACATGAATATTGGTAATGGTATAATTACCGTTTCTAAACAATAAGTACAGTCAACTGCCTGTCAGGTTACCCTACAAGGGCCTGTATGCTGAGGAAATAGGGGCTAATTTCCAATGAATTTTGGTAGATAATGTGCTGTATACTGTACAACCTCGAGCCATGGTCCGAGTAACTAGAAACCGCATTGGATGCAAATTGAAGCTAAATGAGTAAGTTTTGGGCCAGCTTTATGCGAATATTATTATGAGCATTGTTTCTGTTAAAGCTGTATTTACACGGTCCGTGCGTATTGCAAGAGGAACATCGTACAATAATGATAGGATTATGTGGTATTAGATGAGTACTTATTTAGGCAGTCTTCTAATCTTCTCATAATAATCTGTTCTTTTGGTCATGTTATAAATAGCAATATTTTTATCCAATAATGTAGAGGCAGAAGAAGGAAGCCCACGTACATAAGGTGAGGTGAAGTGACATAGACTACTTACTAATAATCCTTCAATCACAGCGTTTTGCCCGATAGAAATAATAAACCCGGGTAACGAATAATGGAAGTTAAATAAACCTTAACCATAGTATGGACGGACAGCCAAAGATATAGTTATAATTACATTTTTGAACTTGGAATTTTCTTACGATAACAAAACCTCAAGAAACAAGCTAATTATTAAAAATAAAAAAAAACACGACTGACAACTCACATAGCCTATGTCACTCGGAGGAATGCAAGGAATCTAAAAATACCTCTCACATCAAAATCTGTTCAGCCGTTCCGAACTTATGATGGAATAAAGAAACTTACATACATACTTACATACATGAACCCTGAAAACATAATACTTCTTTTTTGGTCAGTCGTGTAAAAAGGAAATTGGAAGGCGATGGGGAGACCTTTGATCAGCAGTGGGACAAAAAAATAAAACCTCTGTTTTATTTTGTACCAATAAAATGTGGCGATATCGACTTAACTATTTTTCTTCTTTGCCGTATACAGAGTAAAAAGTGACAAAGTTAGAACGCTATTTATTATCCGTTATTGATACGATATTTTTACATACGAGTAGAAAGGTCTAAGCTCTATCCATCAGAATTTGCATTGACGGGATTATATTTTCACCGACGGGTTCCATGCCGTGGCGTTGGAAGAAGGCTTAACTTAAGTCGGTTCCGCTTCGCCGTCTCGAGATATTTTTAAGATTCCATTGAATTCGCAATCGCTAACTGTAAAAACTGTGGGATACAGGAAGTCGGAGATTTTTTCGTATCATTTACAGTCCAAGTGGTTTTGTTAACGAATGTTTAAGCAGTTTTATTAAATTAAAAAAAAAACAGAAACGAAGATTTGTAGCTCTTTTATGTCAAATTTATTAAACAGATTCACTGCAGGTCACACCGATTTTTACACTTCTGGCTACACTACTGGCGTGACTAAAATATTTATTTTTTACTCGTGATCACACTTTTAAAGTTTGAATAGGATAGGTAGTATCCATCCATAGTTAGGACATACATAGGTAATTATACCGACGACAGTACCACAAATGCGGAGTTCTGCGTAACTGTACAAAATGACAGTTTTAAAAGTATTGATTGATAATGTTAAAATTTCGCACAAGGTAAGAGTGAAATCTGGTATACCACCATTATACCACTAAAAGTAATCATATCCAAAATTCTCATAGACCAAAGCGCAAAAGCAGTCAAAGCCACCTCAAAAAAAAACATCAAAAATCACAAACACAAAACAGAGGCCAGTGAAATCTGCTAGGGCCTTTTGGAGTGAGCGTGTGACAAACATTCTGCCCACACGTAATCCTTCCTACCTAGAGGCTTATGCCTTTGTTTAGAACACGGAATAGCAGAAACCTGTCCCCCGGTTTTGTAGTGAATAGTGGCCAAAATGGCTGCGGCAAATCCATATTATTTATCAACTTATCATGAATTGCGTTACTCATATTATAACAGAAACCTTATTACAAAACAGGTAAGTATGTACAGTCAAGAGTCAAAAGTGGAGTCATACCTTAAACATCATATTGCCTTGCAGGCGCGCAGTCCTTCATTGTGTGCGTTACGTCCATATAACGGACGTATAATTACAATAAGAACACTACTCACACTAAGCTAATTATCATATTACCCACCCACACCAAGACACAACTCTGCTGCATGCTAGTGCTTCGTGCTCATACTGCCTACGTGCTGCCATCTATCAAATTTACGGGGTACTAAGTAGTGAATTCTGACTCAGAAATAATAATACACTAATACACTACCTATAGTTTATTATAAAGCAAACCAATAGTGGTGAGTACGGTGACACGCAACCAATTGATAATTTCGTCACAAGCTAATGCATCTGCTGGTCTAATCGGTAGTCGGATGGACTGCAGTTGATACAGGTCAAAGTTCGAGTCACATCCAGATATTTTATTTTTCATATTAAACTCAATTCATAAGCCAAGAGTATTTTTATATAATGTAATTGATATGCTTTTATATATTTGTTATGAAATGAAAATTCTCAAAAATCATGACAACTATTTATTCATGTAAATAGGTATAGTATACTTATGTAAAATTTATTATTATAAACTACACTAACAAATTCAAAATTTATGTTTAATCACTTCCCTATCTAATTACAGAATAAATAAGAACTTAAAAATAAGCATTCTGTAGTAAGTTACTTATAAGAATCTGTTCATTTATTTTATATATTATTACTAAATTATACTTTCACTTTTTGTTAGTAAATATTGAGGTTATAGCTTAAGTATTCGTTTTCATTATGAAAAGAAGATTGAAACTAAACCTCAACATCTAACAATTTAACAATTTATCTCCTATTACGAAACATAACCTTGTATTTGTAATGCAAAATACAAAAACAAGTAATAAGTAAGTATAAAAATAATTTAAATAATGTTTATACTTTTATAAAACCAGATTTGATACAATAGAAAGAGGACAGTTGGAATATACCTACTTAAGGAATGAACTCACTGATTAAATTTAAACACAAATAATTAACTCACTATTTTGTAAAGTTGCCGTTGTTGTCTTTTCTACACATATTTCAATCACAAAAAAACTGTCCTAAACATCCATACAATGAGAAACTAATTCTTCCTTGCTCATCTTCTATGCACCATCAGGCCCCATAGATTTTCTATGGAGTTGAGGTTAGAAGACCGCGCTGGCCAAGGATGACATTTATTTCTGGAAGCGAAATAAATTATCCAGTTTTTTTATGCACGCCACCAGCTTGATATGCACGACGAACAGTAGATAGGCATCGAAACATCAAATAAATCAGCATAACGCCTGGTAGGTAAAATCATCGCCTTCATATTCTTCCAACATTATTGTTGCTGCTGCTCAGAGATAATAGCCGGTCTTCTACTTTACGGCAAGGCTACCCTGCAGCAAGTCGCTACACCCAACGTGTTGTCCACTAAAAAAATATAATAATATATAATTAGGTATTTAGTTTATATTTAATTTCAAAACTATCACTTATGCAAAGCAAAATCACGAAGACACAATACAATACAATACATTAATATTATGTTATCATTTTATGTTTGAATTAATCACAAAATATTACACATTTACACACACATATTTCAAATCACAACTATTTATTTGTTTAAAAATACTCACACTTAATCCAGTTCCTTTCATTAGAAATTGAGACTATTTTGCAACCACTATCATGCAAAGTAAATCCGAATAGTCTCCATAATACCTACTTATAATGGCCTATATTGGCAAGTGTTGGTAAAGTAATATTCCACAAATACTTAGATAACTATCACTAACAAATGCGTTCAACTAAAACGAGAACTCGGTTGAAGTGATAAATTTGCGTCTGTCTTTTTTTTCATTCACCGTCAAATATTCATTTTCATAGCTGGTCCATACTGACCACCCATACGAAGTAACGATACCATAAAGTTAGAGCAAGGATTTTATAGACATACTATGAACGTTCCGTATCATTCATAGTATGTCTATGAAATCCATAAAAGTATGAAGCGCTCGTCGACTCGCCGCGCCAGCCTACCTACTTCTATGGAAACATCGTATTCGGTCGGTTGACATTGCACAGACACATAGGCGTTTTACAAATAACACACAATCATAAGGTCTTAAGTGCAAACACTTCTATAATCAATTAGTATGAGAAATTCTGACTCCACTTCTGGAGATGTCTGTACAACCGAAGGACGGGAACCTAAACTTTAATGTGACATTGTAACACCTAGATGGATTAATTTCGATTAAGTTTTTTTATATGAACTATGACATTATCGAAAGCTTTCTTAGTCACGATCAAGAAATTCTGTTCAGCCGTTAGCAAGAACATCATAGGTTTTATTTTAGTGGATGCCAAGTTTTCGTAAATCAATCAATCAATCGTAACTAATATTATAAATGCGAAAGTTGTTTGTTTGTTCGCTCTTCACGCTCTATCTACTGAACCAATCTTCCTGAAATTTTGCATACACATAGTTAGAAGTACGGAGAAGGACTTAGGGTACCTTTCATCCCGGAAAAAAAACACTGATCCCGTGGGAAATTCACGCGGGCGAAGCTGCGGGCAAAAGCTAGTCATCAATATTTAAAAAAATCTTCCGTTACTGACTGAGTGACTGATAGACAACGCACAGCCAAAACTATTGGGCGTAGAAAGCTGAAAATTGGCATGTGGGTTCCTAAGGGTGTGTAGGGAGCACTAAGAGAGGATTTTCCTGAATTCCCACAGGAACAAAGGGGCTGTGCTAGTATATATTTTTAGTACCCACCGAGTCCAGGTCGCTCCGGGTCATGGCGGCGGCTGCAACATTTGTTCCCCATGGCGCGGCCCGCCCGCTACGCCGCGCCAGCTTCCTGCAACAACAATATTGTACATATGTTAATTTAAAATACTTACTGAAAATATATGTTTTTATATAGCAGACCATAGCATTTAAAATTATCTCTAAATGGACCACACCGCAGAACAGGCCCCGAGGAAGACCTAGAAAGCGCTGATGTAATTGTCTCCAGGAAGACCAAAAGAGAATAGGCAAAACAACAACTTGGCGCCGCCGGGAGGCCAGAGACAGAACGAATTGGAAGAAGATCGTGGAGAATCCAAGAAGGTTATAGCGCTGCAGGAAGTAAGTATAGCAGACCGACCTATAAATAAGGTAATTGAAAATAATGTAGCTGATTTAACGAATGAATCTGTCAAAGTGATAAAAGTTACTTTCAAAGATTCCGTTACAATAAAACGTTTTTCGGAAGGTCCACTGACTGACAAGAAACGGCAAAATTAGTCCGTATGAATGATACAACATACAACATCATGAGAATTGTACATAAGTGCACATACTTTCAATTTATGTTTTGAAATAGGTGGAAATCACGTTCAAAGATTGTGTAGAAACACATGCCTTCGGACATAAGTTACGCAATTGAAAAGCATGAAAAACAGCCTCATAAAAAACCTACAAGAGATAAAAAGCGCAACGGGACCAAAAATTGTGAAGTAGTTGCCAAGCAACTGCCAAGTCATGCAATTATTTAAAAAAAATCATCAGTTTCACAGTACCAGCAACATTTAACAGTACCGGACCATAGTACAGCATGTAACAAATTCTAGTTGACGAGGAACAAAACGGAAGAAACCACACTAATGGAGAACCTATTTCAGAGGAGTACGATGTTTTTCGCACTCCGCACACAATTTCAAAAAGAAATTAGGGTACCTACAGTTGTTTCTTCATACACGAAATCCAATTTTACATTAACATCACAAACATTTAACAATTTAATATTAATCAACACGACAGCGCAGCACAAACTTGAACACACTGTGTCAAATAAATTGAACAACGGAAGTAAATGTGATTTTGTTTTGAGGGTCCAATTAAAATTTTGGCGCCAGTTTTGTGTCTAAAGTTGCTACTCGTATAATTAAATCTACAACGACAACAATAACCAAATTAATTAACGAGTTTTATTCACAAATTAACAGTGGTCTAGAAACTGTTTTATCAGTCAAGTAGATGCTATAAATCCAGTTGTGCAATTAAATAAATAAACCATTTACACAAATATAGCTGTAAATATTATGGTTCGTTATTTTGTCTGATTGAAATATAATAGGTATATAGTTGTCGCTTCTCTTAGGAATTGAGTTACTGACGATTTGGACACAATATGTTCGAACACACTGATCACTACATTTTCCTCATGGAAAATCCCATATCACGACATGGTCCTTCGTAATATTTTCATCTATAAGTTTGGTTTCGTATGGAGATGGTGCGGCAAATTGAAGTATTTCTGTTTTAATTTATAAGAAAGAAAATATGAGTACCTACCTATATATTTTTACAGTACAGCTATTAGACACAGTAAATATATTAATAGATTTTTCCTGAATTAGCACTAACAATGCATCATGATGCAGAATGTGTGTATCATTAAATGTTAAAGTTGTGATTCTGTGCCTAGTATCTATTTCTATTCTCAAGTTCCGATAAATTATGACAAACTGCACACTGGGTCTAGGCTAGGAATTTCGGATTAAAATGTAACTTTTTACTATTAAAGATTTTCTCTACTAGTTGCCAAATTTAATCGTGGTTGAAGTCAAACATCTATCCATCCAAACTCTCGCATTTATAATATGGTTTGGATATGGTGCTGATTGGATTGGATATGGTATGGACTCGGATACTATATGTAGTACCTGATTAAAGGACTGTCCAGAGAAGAAATGCAGCGAGCATGATAGCCCTTTTCGAGCCAGGTATAATTCGGGACTGCATTTATGATTAAGTCTTCAACGACGAAGACCATGCATATGGCATTGCGTTTATTGTTAAACAATAATTGATATGTGTGATTGAAGGACGCCGTGATTGAAGGATTAATTAGTGGATATTTTGTAATTTTTGGGTTAATTTACGCACTACTTTCTAGAATATCTAAACAAATTAGAAATAACATCGAAATGTAGTTGTTCATACTTAGATAATGTAGCTTCTAGTAATATAGGTTAGTTGATGATAGTACAGTTTGCCAAGCTCTTGACCAATATGATGTTATCATTATGCTAATGCGATTTGGTTTTCTGGTTAAACGAAATGAGTCATATGATAAAAGTTATGTTCTTTTAAAGTAAGTAAGTCAATTGCTGATATCTGGCGCCATAATGGATATTAGGAATCATAATCATTCAAAATATATCGTATTCCAACGATAGAAATCATGTAAGTACAGTCACCGAGTCGAGATCGAATGAAAGGCGAATTTGCAATTAATTTGAATAGATTGATGTACTGTTGACTGACTATACAAAACAAGTGATCGATATTAATGAAAAATGAAATCCAAGTCAATCTGATATTACTTCGATATTTCTAAAAGAAACATGACAAATTTCCTTTTCGAGGTATGTAATATTTAAAAAAAATATAACCGCTATTCGCCCGATAGATAAAATAAATCGATTATGAAGGATACATAGTAACTGCGCTTAATATCAGATAGCCTAATAGGGTTGAATATTAACCAAACAATCACCGTTATCAAGCTTATCATTAGGCACAACATAACATTGGTTCCCACGTATTGGGGTGATAAGAGTGATATGGCGTGGTATTAGAAAAGGTTTATCATGAGTACTGAAATGATAACAATCGAGATTTCATGAAAAAGTTGTTCATTATTACCGTAGAAGAGAACAGTATGTAATAGAAAACTGTTTTTATGTTTACTCCGTAAGCAGTAAACGTATCGAATTCGTATGACGTAAAGCGTGATAACACTTGTGTGGAGAATGCAATGCAACGCTTCGAGTGAAATTGCGTAAAATTTAATGCATGCTAATCCTTGATCCATAGACGCAAAAACTGATTATATAACATATCATTTCATACACCATGCGTGTTACATCCATTATAATAATTAGAAGGTTTTAAAAATATTTTCGTAAGACCACGAGTACATACAGAGGAAACTTAATTTTCCGTCATTTTATGCTAACCTATGCACCAAAATGTGCAAGTTTTAAAGAAGGCTAATAGATGAATAAGAAAAAGATACCATAATTTGATAAGAGTGTAAATCCAAGACCAGGAAAGAAAATTTTATCTGTTATTTAGAGGTTTTCGTTTCGTGTATCAGCACAGCAGTGCTTCGTTTCCCGAAGGAGCTGAGATTGGGTTCAGTGAAACATCAAAGTGGTCTCGGCATCCAGTTAGAGTAAGAAAGAGTAAAAAAATCCTACCTACATGTGAAAAAAATCCTCGGAGAAGTAGAGGTTTCCGAAGTTGCTGAAGTACGGATTAGGCATAACAGTACGTTAATCAAAGCCGCTTAAGATACAATTGACTTAAAGGATTCTTAGGACAGAGGAGTACCAATATCTAAAAAATCTGCCACTTTATGGTTATTTATGCTGATTAAGTAACTATTTCACTCCGCTGTTGCTTCATAATTTCTAACATTACATTACTCAAACTACTACGGCCACGGTAATTAACTTAGAGATTGTTCTAAGTAACGCGAGTGTGTGGTCATATTTTTGCTCTAAATGTTGGTTAATTAATTTTATTCTGTTTAGATAAATGAGCAGCTTCTAAACTTCGATTTGAGAAAACAGTCCGCGGATCTAGTTAGTTGTAAGTTTTGAATACATTTTTATTGGAAGTCTGATTTATTGGAAGAAACTTTTTGTTTTATGTTTTTTTTATTATAGAATATAGATAACATTAAACTAACAGTATTTTAAACTAGTTTGTATTTTAGTTTTTAATTTATGTTTCTATAGAGGATCCAATTTAATAAAATCTGTAATACAGTATCTACCTAAACTAGCACAAAAAAAATATTCTGAAAAAGTCCAGGTTAATAAATGCTATTCCAGTCGTTTGGGGATCGTTTTCTCGGTAAAGACCTATTTTATTTCAAACAAATCCCCAGAGTCCAAACTAATCAGATTTGTTTATTTTACCCTTGTCAGAGTTTTATAACAACATTTTACAAAAAGTAACTCAAATAAGGAGAAGACTACATTTAAATCTGAAAATAATATAGAACCTAATGGTTCTGTGAGCTGGCGAGCTTATAGAGATAAACATGAAATGGTCGTAAGAACAATACAATCCTAAGGCGTGCTAACTTCGCCATTTTCAAATATTTCCGCAAAATGGCTTTCCTATAGATTTTCATATGTTTCTCGAACCTACTCCTAAAATTTCACGTGAATCGGTTGAGAAATGCGGCCTCTAGAACACAGACATACCAGAGCCAAAACAAAGCACATTTTATATTACCCCAAAAACGCTTTGACAATTGCTACTTTTTTTACATCCTTAAGTTTATTATTTTTAGTGCTACTACACTAATTTTCTTTAATAAAAACTTAAACTTTTCTTCTGGCCGAAAATAAAGAATTAAGAATTCGAAACTTTTTATGTCAGTCTGATTTGAAATGTCAAACATGTCAAATTGTCTGTTATTTTTGGCACATAAATAGACCGAGAGCCCGCGACGACCAAACCTTCCTTATTTTAAAAATGCTGAATGTTTCTCTGCGTGGTATATACGGGTAAAATATTAGCGACTAGGTATGAAGTTTGGATCTTAGTTGCTTATGCAGGTAATATGGCTAGCAAGGATGATGTTTATAGGTATAAAAAGCACCCTTGGGGCTGTAAAATTCTAGGTTTTTGTATGTTGGACTGTAGTTTTGGAAAGCTGGTAAAAATGAAATTCACGACGGAAGATTATAACGTGTTCGCTTTATTGCTCACAGATACAGAGAGAGAGATTGTACATACAAGGAAACGGAAATAACAATGTATAAAAGTTGCTATATATAAAATTAATGTTGAGTTGCCAACAGGGGCCTCCCAAAGTAACATTAAATTCAGATTTTGTAATAAAACAAATATAACTATAATTTAGTAAAGTAACTATGTCTGGCAGGGGTTTATATCTGCACCAATTGCCTGGTAATGGATGGCGTGATTTCTAATATTATTCTGAATAAAATCTTTAAAAAACTTTACTTTGAGGAAATTGAGCTACCACTTTATATGCTATTGCTACAAATTATCTGCCTATAAGTAATCATGATCCAACTTTTATAGTCGCTAATCGCTATATCTATGTTGGGGACATACACAGAAAATCTTGAGTTTTAATAAAATAAGGAAGGGCATGCTGTCGCGGGCTTTTGCTCTATAATGCAATGTTGATATTTTTATTATTTGTTAGGTATCTTTAAAATTACCGAACAGATTCGGACGTGGTTAAAATGGGACCAACTTGGGAATAAACCCTTTCGAATAAAAAAACTATTTTGGAAAACAGTCCACAATTGGCGGAGAAATCGGCGAACATACATAAAAAAAAAACATACATACATCGAAACATATAACCTCCTCCTTTTTTGGGAAGTCGGTTGATAACTTATGCGTGATTCCATTCCGTATTGTTGTTGGTGCATTACTTTTGTTTGGTGTAATAAATTTATTCGTAGAACTTTGACGAGTTAATCATGAGTTATTCAAGGTAAGTTTATATACAGATATAGGTACTATAATACTGAAATAATGTGAATATAAGTTAGATAAGTATGTACACAATAATTGAAAATTAAAAAATTGTCATATTTCAAATTACAAATATTGTTTTTTGATGAATAAACTTCACGTCCTTTATAACGACCAATAGCCTAAGTCCAGTGGCGTAGGGTGAATAAAAATAAAGGTAAAGCCGGGTCATACCTATCTTAACTTAAAAACATGCAATAAAATACATACCATAAATTAGTGTGTAGTACAGCTGTGTAGGTAGACAACAACCTATTTTTTGTACTAATGCCGCCATTTCTCACTTAACAGCCTACGTGTCGACAAGAAACAAACAAACACTACATATAATATACCACAATCAAGCTAATCACTTATCACAATTATAAATTAGGATACGATGATGCGCGCGAAACGATGGCTAGGTGGGGTGACTGACCTGAATCGGCAACGCGAATAAGTTGCTCTGATTGGACGAAAACATTTGGGAGGCTATCTGAGATCGGGTTATAATCGCTGTTATATCGACGAGTGGTTGTATGTAGTAGTAATGTGTATGTGTGCGTGACTTGCATATATTTCAATTATTCGAATTCCCAATATTATGAGCGGGTTCCTTCCCCAGCCGCGATGCCGCGGCAGCGTCCTACGATAGTAAAATCGTGTATGTGTGCGTTTGCGCGATTTCAAATACATTGCGTATTTTGTGTCCAGCATATAAAAGAATATATTTTCAAAGCGCGCAATGTGATTATGTGCGCTTAATTAATCACGCGCTCATATTAAATTACCTTAATGGGCAATGCCGTCGATCCTCGACTTATAGTAAGACAGTGTCATACAGGTATATGGGTATAGATTTTTGTGCAAGAGTAGGCCGCGGGATTGAGCTATTAAAAAATATATATATTTGAATCTGATAAGGGAAGCCGGTAGGAATCGTGTTCTAAGGAGGCTTCGCCACTGTATCCTACCAATGCAACTAAAGTATCTACAAAAATAAATTTGTTGTTACAAGAGCCTGACACTCTACTAAACTAGAAAAAGGTGATGATCAACCTATACCCGACACGATTATTATTTTACCACCAGAAAACGGTAAAGCTGATGTAACAGATCAGAATTTTAGTGATGAAAATGTCGTCTTGATGCACAACTTGCCCGGATCTTAGCTACATGCACCAGCAAAAGTTCATTTTCGTGAGGTATCTAGTGATAGTGGCAGTAACGACGAGCTGACATTGGCTCAATTGACTAAGCGAAGGCGACTTCAAGAACATGAGATTAGTAGGTACTTCTTCATTAGATTCTTCTCAGAATGTGTCTTAGCCAGTCTCGTCTTCAGGCTGCCCAACAACAGTGGTGCCGAAAAATAAACTGTATAAATGGATTGCACGAGACATACAACCTGCAACTAATAAAGACCCAAGACCCTATGTACTTTTTCAATTGTTTATTTGATGATGATATTACTGAAATAATTTTCCAATCTCCGTTTATGCTACCCAAAAACAAAGAAGGTAATGTGTTGCATAGCAAGATGAAATGTTCCTTGGAATTCTTTTATATAGTGGTCTCAGATAGTTATGGTAGTTATATAATACCTAGGGTATGTTATATAATACCTAGGGTACCTATGTTATATAATACCTAGGATATATATGTATTGACAAAATTTATTAGATTGCGGAATGCTAATCCATACTTCCATACTAATATTATAAATGCGAGTCTGCCTGTCTGGTACGCTTTCAAGGCTAAGCCACTGTACCGATTATGATGAAATTTGGTACGGATATAAGTAGTTGAAGACCCGGGGTCAAACATGGGTCGCTTTTTCTCTCAAAAATCAACCCCCAAGAGCCTGAAATAAGGGGTCAAATTATGTGTCAAAAACACACAAGGTACTTTTTAAAGACTTCTTTTTCCACGGGCGGAGCCGCAGGGCAACATATATATAGTAATAAATATACTTTCTAGCATAAAACTGTTGTTTTGCGTACTATTTACCCACTAAATAAACAAAATATTTAGGCAGTGCAAAGTAGTATATAAAGCTAGCGTTCGTTTAAAAGGACGCCTATTTCCCGCTTTTCCGATAGTTGAATATTTTTTTAAATATTTTTCCTAGCTTGAGAGGATGGCAGACATATGTAAAAATCATAAACATCCAAGCAAGTAAAAAGTTTCAGGCTTAAGTGGGTTAAAAACACGTTAACTGTAAAAAAAGATGAACATAGAAAACTATAAAAGCAATCACTAGTTAGACCGTGATCCATAATAAATATTTAGACAAAATATTTCAGCGACGAAATGAAATGAAATTCACGTTCAGTATAAATATTACCTTTCAAACTCGCCTCATATAACATTTGTTTTGAAGAAAGTTTTTACTGTTGAGACACCTGCGAGGAATAATAAACTTTATGAATGAAATGAGATTCTTTTGAACAAAAGTAGCAGCGTCGCGTGGCATAGAAATCTACAGTATCCATATATCCAAAGTCATGATTGATTCATGATCCAAAGTGATGGATGATATTCAACAGATTACAGAAATCTCATAAACATTTTCGTGGAAAAGATATAAATAAGTACATAAAAACTTAAGGCTGAGCAACTTACTGTGGCTGAAAATTGTTTTTGAAAACAGATATTTTCACAAAGGTTGCAGTAAAACCTTTCGTCTGTCTCGTCAGCAATCACGATGCAGATATCATTTCTTCTACGGAATTCTGCGGGAACAAGGACGCAATGCGCAAAGTCACATTGTTCTACTGTATTACTACGTCTTACAGTTTGTTGTACTGTATTGTAATACCCTGACAAAGCTGACATTTTGTCAACAATTCCAATACGCACACGGAATGTACAATAACGTCCGGCCGTACAGTATTTTTTAAAGAGAATTGGACATGGACATATAACCAATAGTATCCAGTGATTTAAATTCCAAGTGCATTGGTATTCCACTATCGTTCTATATCGTGATGTGATCTGTTTAAAATGATGGGTAAACTGCCAAAAATATGTTGCCATCACCATATAAAGATACTAAGGAAGAACTTGAAATATTTAGGCGGCGGCAGCTTGCAGCGAGATATAATAAAAGTAACAAAATATAAAGAGCCATAAACGTAAACTGGATAAGAATAGGATTTTCGTTACCCCAACCGAGGGGTGAACAACCCATTTTTCAGTGTCACATACAGTTTGTCGAAAAGCGGGAAGAATGAGGTAAGTATCTACAAGTTTTACAAACGTCAGTAAAGTTAATAACCATAAAACAGTGGAGACCAAGATTCATAATTTCAAATTAATTAAGTTAATGTCAAGAAAATATAAATCATACATACATCGGGAAAAATTACTACAATATATAGACTTGATGTTAAATGCTGAGTATGCAATAAAACAATATAATAAAAATACCGGCCAAGTGCGAGTCGAACTCGCGCACCGAGGGTTCCGTACACACAAAGCATCTCACAATATAGCACTTACTAAAAGGCCAACTAGTTTCAAAAACAAGTTTCAAACTTAACTTTTCAGTTCGATCCCTAAGATTCATACTGAATCCACCGCAAAAATAAGTTTGTAACACTTTTTTCACACTTCCCATAACATATTAACAACTTTTAGATTTATTCCTGCATAAGTACTATTAGACCTTGCTTTTTGCCAAATTTCATAATTTTAGGTCAACGGGAAGTACCCCATAGGTTTTGATTGCTCCCAGAAATCGCAAAATATGCGAAAATTCGCAACATTTACGGTATTATCTCTTGATCGCGTTAACATATAATTTTGATTATTTTTTTACAGAAAGAGACCGTTGATCCGAGTATTCGATATTAATTTCAACTTGATACATTTAAGCGTTCCTGAGAAAAAAAAGTTTGACAGACAGACGGACAACAAAGAGATCTTATAAGGATTTTTGCCTTTTGAGGTAAGGAACCTTAAAAATGATCTGCTCACAATTTTTCGCACACGATAAGTAAAGACTGTTTCTTATGGAATGCATCGAGTCTGATTAAAGGCTCAAAGCAATCTCAGTAAATGTCGATTAATTAATTAACTTGCACTGAGATAAAGTGGATCTCAACAATGTAGTCATAATATAATTTGAGCAAAAGTTATTTGTCCAGTAGCAATAGCAATTATTTAAGATTTTAATTAAGAAGTGAAACAGAACAGTCCCGTCAGAAGCGGCGCGGATACAAGTTCATTTGGAGGGATTTAGTCTAATAGATATTTTTGTAATGATAAATTAGTTTCCTCTTTAACAACATTACTAGAATTACATATTTAGTCATCGTGAGTGTTTATTTTATTTATTAAGGTGTGTAAAACAGGTTACAGCCATTACATTATAAAAAATAACAATTTAAATAACTATGGAACTAGGTTATAGCCCAAAACATACACACACAGAAGGTTTCAACAATATAGAAAAGTAAAAGCATTACAATAATATAAAGTAAGTTCAAAATAAATAAGATAAAAGAAGAAGGTAGTTAAGTAAATTAATTATTATCTAATATACATTTTAGCACACTTGATCCAAAACCACCTAGGCTAGCTCCTAGCACCCAGGTTTGCCGTTTAGCTATTTCTTCATACAATAGCTTTAAAGGCATAGTTAATCCAACATTAAGAATCTAAACAAAACTGTGTTAAACAAGGCAAACAAAAACCAAATAGCTTACACCAACACTCATTCATCAATTTCCCTAAATAGCCTTAAAATGCAATAATACTTATTTTAAGGGCTGTTAAGTAAAGCTACGAAGACGAAAGTGAAGGTTGTGGTGTGATGGCGGCGGGGGACGGGACGCCCCAACGACCTGTTGCTGCCAATCAATAATATCACCATTGCACCATTGTTCCCTTAGACCCAATGGCAATACAACCCTCATGCCAAAATTTTTAAACCCTTACTCAAAACTGTATAAATCTAAAAGCTAGTCCCAATATTTATACTTCCTATCGCATGAAGCAGCTGTGTCTAACACAAACTAAATCAATGCTCCATTGGATTGTAAACGGTAGGCGAGTAATAAAAACCTTTAGCAAATCCTTGTTCAAACAAATGGCTCAGATAAGAATAAAATCGATACGTGATACACTTATATCGTAAACAGTATAGAAGACTTTACAAACATGAAACAAAGACTGTAATAAGCTAATGCTGAGGTATTTCGATTTGAATAGCAATTCTATAACCGTATTAGAATTCAAATCGTTACTGTTAACAAGAAATGAGTATTCGTCTGTAAATGAAAAGCAATTTGGGAGTTCGGGGGAAAACTGTGGAGTGAAGAAAACTTAATTCCCCGTCGCGCATGTTCCGAGACCGGTCAATAACCCGGGCGGGCGGAATCTTGAACTTGAACCACAAAGCAAATGCGGAAATGTCTTTTTTTATCCACCACCCAATTTCGGCAGATAAATACAAAATTATAGCATAAGTAGGAAGGAAGTGTCGAATAAAATGGCAAGGAATAGAACAAAACTGTGCCTACACAATAGACATGTGCGCCGCTTTATACCAGACCGGCGGCGGCGTCTAGTCGTAAAATAGGCGGCGGCGGCGGCGTAATCGGCGTGAAATCGGCGTGGGGGAAAAATGTAAAAAAAATCAACAATGTGCTTGTATAATCACAATATTTTAATTAAAAATCAACAATTGTTTCATATATAAACTAATTTAATAACCTACAGTAAGAAAATGTATTGTTTTAAATGTTTATAATTATAACATCTTACTTAATTACTCCGCTGGCTCAGTGACCCCAAAGTGGATCTTGGCCTCCGATACGAGAGAGCGCCATAGACTCTTATTCTGCGAGGTGACTCGCCAGTTGACCACTCCCAGCTCACGCAGATCAGGCTCCACAATATCTCTCCAATGGCGATATCTGGGGCGCCCGACTGGGCGCCTGCCTGATGCTTTTCCCAGGTAGGCTGATTTGACGCCACGATTCTCCCTCATTCTTTCGAGATGACCAGGCCAGCGCAGTCGCTGTGATTTTATCACGCCACGTATATTCGGCTCTTTCACCAGCTTCTCTATTTCGTAATTTTTCCGGACTCTCTTTAGCTTCCGTCTGGCTTCTTGATAGGGCCGAGGATTTTCCGGTAGATTCTACGCTCCGTTACTAAAAGTTGGTTCTTTTCTTTGAAACTTCGTCTTTCTTTGAACTTTAAAACAGTGGTTGTATTTCAATTTAGATACTTTCTGTTTCTTTAAGACTGTTTTACCACTCTAGTGGACTCTGGTGTAGTACTCTCCATTTTGTTGAATTTAGGCCCAAACACAAGTCTTTTAGAACACTTTCAAAACTTTTAAATTCAAGGAATTAATTAACTTTACCATAGGCACAGAATTAATATAAATACTACGTACAAAAAGGAAGCTCCCTGACCCTCGTTTCTATGAAGTGCCTTCCCTGTGCCATTGGTCTGCTGTCTTGTAATAGTAAGAAAGGACTGCGTTGTTGTTTATTTGAATTGGGAACAAAGGTACACATTTGCACGTAGTATTTTCGACAAATCTCAAGTAGCGCCCCGGTCTGACCGGCTACTTTGAGTGGAGGGGCTATGAACCTTTTATCTATTGTTAATATTACAAACAAGTAACCACCTATTGATTTATTATTTATTTATTTATTTAATTCTTACATACACATATCATTACAGGTACACCCAATGCGATAGTGTAGAAATAAGTTAGTTGATTTATAATGTATCTTATTATATTTTAGTACTTAACTACCTACGTAATGCGTAATTCTCGACTTATGTGTATTATAACTTCTATTGTTAATATTACAAACAAGTAACCACCTATTGATTTATTATTTATTTATTTATTTAATTCTTACATACACATATCATTACAGGTACACCCAATGCGATAGTGTAGAAATAAGTTAGTTGATTTATAATGTATCTTATTATATTTTAGTACTTAACTACCTACGTAATGCGTAATTCTCGACTTATGTGTATTATAACTTCTTTCAAGAGTTTTAAATCAATATGAAGTTTTACAATATTAAATTATAATGTGAATTAAATCAAAATTAATAT